>WKFP01015264.1:467075-575472 GCA_011057875.1 Pterocles orientalis | reverse complement strand
TCCTCCTCCTCCTCCTCCTCCTCTTCCTCCTCCTCCTCCTCTTCATCCTCCCAGCGCGTGCGGGACACGCTCTCTGCCGGTCACGCGTGGCCCTGCAGCATCCCCACGCTTTCACCCGGCGTGGGGGAGGCGGACGACACACACCCCCATTTATCTTTGGTGCAGGACAGAGGAGCCAGGCCATGCGCAAGGCTGCTGGGCATCCCGCAGCCCCAGAGAAGGGAAATCCTGCGTGGGGGTTCTGTGGGGGGGACAGCCATCCGGTAGGCAGATGGCAGCATAGTGTCTGTGGGTGGGAAGGCGGCTTTGCAAACACAGCCGTGGGCACCACCAGCTTTGTCTTGCAGTCAGGGTGTTTCTGCAATATGGAAAACCATGATGATACCATGGCTTCCTTCCCTCTCCCCAAGAAAAAAGAGCATTCACCAGCTGAGGAAGCAGGTTGCAAGCGCAGGCACAAGCGGTGCTGTGAGAACTGGCGCTCGTACCACGGGAAGCCTCTCAAAATGCTCAGTGGACCCCACGCACAGGCATTGCCAGCACCTCTGTGATGCACAGCCACCCCTGAGGGCGGGTTTGCTCTGTAGCCGTTGGACAGGCGTGGGGAAGGACAATGATGGCCTTCTCCACTTGAAATGAAAGGCTACACAAGCAGGTAGAGGACTAGCAGCCATTCCTGTCCCTGCCAGGGCTGAGCTAGGTGGCCGCAGCTGGCATCAGATGGCAGATGTCCCTGGGCCACCAGAGTGTCTTGGTTTGTCTGGAGGAGGAATCATCCTCCTCACCCAGCATGGACCACAGGGTCTCACCACTGCAGGACATGTGGAGGCCAAACTGGTTCCAAATGGAGCCAACAGATTGGGGTGTGCTGGGAACAGTCAAAACCTGTGGCTCAGCTGCAGTGTCTGGGGGGTGTGGTGAGGGATGGGATGGGGCCTGACCAGGGATGCGCTTTCTTATTGTTGTACGAGCTACTGGACCACCACCAAAGGTAGAGCAGCAGGGCTGGCCAAAGCTTGCTGCGGACTGCTTCGATAGAAAGCCATCACTCACGCTCCACCTAAAGCCCTGTGATTTAATCCCAGGGGACCAACAAGGGGCGATCCAAGATAAACAACATCTGTGCATTCACAAATAGGAAATGGTGTTGCTTTCATGTCCTGAGCCTGTTGACTAACCGGGGTTATTGTTTGACTGGGCACTCGCCACTCAGTGACTTGGGAGGAAGGTAACTAAAGGAGATGGTTTGGTTACACTCCCTAAATTCAAGTATCTTTAAATAGTGCATGGGTTTGCGTTTTGCCTACACAAGACTGATGGGAAAAGGTAGCAGAAGAGTGCAGATGGCTATCAGAAGGGAACCTGTGTTTAGTCTGCTTGTGCCAGATGGGAATGGAAAGTTTGCTCCCTTGCCAAGTGTTTAAAAGAGGAAATAGGATGTGATATTCTGCCTCCCACTTCTTTCTCTCCCCTGAAACCAGCCCACTGCTCCACTTCCATTTGTTGTAGAAAGGAAAAAAAACAACACAGCTTGGCCCGTGTGAAGCCTTGGAGACAGTTAGAGACACACCTCGTTCCTTCCTAATGTGTTTATTATGTGGAGATGGATGGAACAGTGTATTTTTATACACAGCTGGGTCCAGCGCTGCCCAGCACCTGTTTTTCAGTCTCTCATATCCATCTGTGTAACAGAAACAAAACTGCAAAGCCTCTGAAATGCAGAGATGCTCTGCAGTCATCTCCCTGTCTCTGGCAAGGAGGAGATGAACCCCCACCACAGCTCTCTTCTTCCACCTCCAGAACAAGGCTCATGTCAACCACCTTGGCTACCTGTGGGATGGACCAAAACCTCTCACCTGAAACCCCCGTGATTTCCCCTGGGTAATAAATCCAGGTCTGCCCTGGGCTGCGGCTGCCTTGGGGACTTGTGGATGTGGTCGAGACTGAGGTCCTGCAGGGCTGGGGCTGGTTTAGGATGTTGTTTTAGGGAGTCTCAGGGGTTAACACCAGCACTGCCCCATTGTAGCAACCTCAGTGATGTGGTGCAATATCTTGTGGACACGGATGCCATGGGTCACAGACTCACAAAGCAGCTTCGAGCAGAAGGGACCTGCTCTAGGGTCTCCTGTTGCTCAGAGCCAGGCTGACCTGCAAAGCTGGAGCATGTTGCCGAGGGCTGGTCCAGCTGAGCTCTGAGCATTTCCCAGAGCAGAGATCCCACCACCGCCCTGGGCACCGGTCCAGGGCCTCAACATCTCCACGGTGAGGGCTGGTCTTTATCTCTAATCAGAACCTCCCTGGCTGCAGCTTGCGCCTGTTGCCTCTTGCTATGTGCCTCTGAGAAGAGCCTGGCTCCACCTTTCACCACCCGCTGTAGGCGGTGGGTGACAGCGGTTGGATCCCCCCCTTTGCTTCTTCCTCTCCAGGTGGGACCAACCCACCTCCCTGTAATATAAAACAACGTCCTAATCGCGATAATATCCACCCAGCTGGCCTCAAGCACCTTTCAGCAGTGTCCTGCATTTGTATCGAACTTTTGCAGAGAGACGAACATTACTAAATGTTTCCAAAGCCACCATGAAACCGGACCCTTCGTTACAGCGGTGTTGCTGTGGGTAGCAGGGCGATACTCGGCAGGTGTCTGCTCTGCCCCGGGGTGCGTGGGTGTTATTCCTATCTTTTTCTCACGGGGAAAGAAAGGAGAAGAAAGGAGAAGGCCTCCTCTCACCCTGCAGAGAGGCGCTGTTGCTTGCCTTGCCAGGTGATGGGGCACTCTGGGAGGATGTAAGGCTCCTCGGTGAGGGCTGCAAGGGAAGGGAGCAGAAATAAGCCTGACCAGGACATGTGTGTGACGACAGGCAGGAAATCCAGATGGAGACTGGTGACACCAGTTTAGAAGAAACAGGATCTCAGGAGAAGGGGAGAGATGAGCATGACCTGGCCTGGCTGGGACCTGCAGCAGCTGCACCCCCAGTCTGCCAACGAGCCAGCCGGGTGCCTGTCCCTTGTCCCTTCCCTCCCCTGCGAGAGGCAGGGAGCAGTGCTGAACTGCATCCAGAGCAGTGCAAAGCCCTGCTGCTCTGCAAAGAGCCCGTTTTTCTAAGCAAGGCTCCCCAGATCACAGCCACCTCGAAGCAGCTGTATGGTCGCTTCCCCCTGACAGCGGGCAGCCTTGCTGCACACCTTGCTCTCACGTACGGAAAGGGAAAATCTTTCCAGTTGCTCTGGGCTTCTGGAAGCCCCACTGCAGGGCTGCTGCCAGCTGCACTTCTGCGGGGAGGGATTTATCCCTAAGAGTCTTAATGACGCATCTTGGGAGACTTAGACTGAGTCTGGCTTGCAGAGACATGACCTGTGCTGCCTTTCCTGTTGTCACCTGCCAGTCGGCATTACGGGAGCTGTCACCCACTCCCAGGCACAACATGTGAGCATAGTGGCACAGGGGCTTGGGAGGCAAGGAGGGGCTGAATCACCCCGACCCCTTACTGGGTTCAGCCTTGCACCTACACTGAGGCAGCTGGGCCAGGATGTGGGACTGGTCCCAAAGGACAAAACCCATTGCTTACAGCTGGCAGGGAAACAGCAGCCAGTTTGCTGTTGCTTTAACAGGAAAGAGGGTTTGGCTCAGGGACCCCTCATCTCCCAGTCATCACCAGGAGAGTCCTTCCCACTGCCTTGAGTGGGTCAGAATTCAGGATGGGGGAGAGCCAGGACTGGTTGCTGGGTGCTGGCTCCTGTTTGACCCACACTTGCAAGAATTACAGCATGAGTCCCTGCAAACAAAGCAGCAAAGACCAAGGCAGGATTTAATGACGTTGTTAATGATAATCCCATCCACAGGTGTATTTTTATAGCTGGGGAAAATGAGAAAAGGAAAGTAAGTATCTCCTTTCAGCTTGCAGAAAGGCAGCCCCAGGGCCAGCACCAGCACTGGGAGGAAGGAGTGCCTGCGCAGAGCACCCAGGTGGGTTTTGCTAGGAGGACTGGCACACGCGGAGTATGTTGTCCCCAAGAACTGACCTGACCTGGGTGACCACATTTGGCTGAGATGAAAGTTGAAATAAGGCTGACTGTAATCCCCAAGAAACCAGGCCACTCTCAGGGCTCAGGACAATCAGGTCCCATTAAAAAGCATCTGCCAGTCTGATGTCCCAAGGGTTTCATTATCTTTCTTAGCTAGAAGTCATTGGCGAGGACTGATCTCCTGCGGACTTTGGAAGGAAATTGAACGCTGTTGCATGGCAGCATCCGCACAGGGCAGTTTCAGGTGCAGTGACCTTCGTTTTCCTAATTTCTCAGGTCCCAAAGGCAACAGGATGGTGCCATCAGCAGGCAGGGTGCTTGGCCGTCATATGGAGACACGTGGAAACTGAGGAAGAGAAATCTGACAATCTGGGAAGTGAAAAGTGAAGTACTTGAAGTACTCAGCACGGGACAGGACACAGCTAATAAGCAGCAGAGAGGACACAATGAAAATGCCCACTGTTGTTTGCTTCTTTCTTAGGTATCCATCTGTCTTTTGACTACCGCAAAGTCTCCGAGCCATAATTAGGAACAAAGTCATTGAACGAGTTCCCAGATCTAATTCAGCTCTCTTGAAACTAAACCATTTATAACAACCTTCTGCAAGGACAAACGACTATGTACTCTCCTTTAGTACAGCTGAGAATATGCTGTCCTGAGGCCTGATGGGTCCCGCTGCAGCTCATGAGTGATAAACAGCAACTCAGAGTCTGGCTCCTTCCTCCAGCAGGCAAAGGGTTAAGTGGCTTGAACTCGATCCCATTGAAATCAATGGGAGTTTTAAGTCCCTTAAACAGGAATCCTGGGATGAAGGGTCAGGCTGCTGGGAATATTGTTAGTGGAGAGGAACCAGGGCCAGCTGTCAGGAAGGTGTTTTTATTTTCAACACATCTTTGACTTCCCTAGCCCAGTCCCTGACCGAAGTGCGTCTAATGGGACCTTTATTTTCCTTTTTTAACCAGCAAGGCACACTAACTGTCCTGCCACTTGGTAGGCTGGGTGAAAAAGCTGACATTACAGTGGTGGAATCATACATGGCCAGATCCAGACCTCGGCTCCTGTTCTGGACCCCTTGCTCCTCCATTCTCAGAGGAGAAGGCAGCTGAGTATTTCCTGGTGTATTTTTGGAAGAGAACTCTCCTAGCTGTCTAGAAATCACCCATTTGCCTTTCTGCCTGTCTGGGGCAAGAGCACATGATGCCAAAGTCAGGAGCTGGCCCTGGGTGACACCGGGCATCACTGGCTAGTGTAAGAATAGAGCTCAGGGACACGGTGGGACCAGTCATTTATCCACTAAAAAAAAGGTTGGTTTGGACTAAATAAGAATGTTTGCAAAGGGCGCCCTAAGCCAGCAGACAGCTACAGCAGCATTACAGATGGCAGGGTTAAAACTGAGCATGGCGAAGCCCTCCTGGCTGGCTTCAGACAATGTCTTTTGGGGAAGATTTTTCATTTTGCTGAGAAAACCAAACCACCAGAAACGTTCACTTCAGATTGATCTAAAATGAACCCAGCTGACCTTCTTTCTGATTTGATTAATAGGATGAAGAATTTATTTTTTTTTTACGGTTTTAATAACAACCACCAAGGAAAAGCCTTGGACTATGGGTGAGCCATGCCAGGAGCCTCCTGGAGATGGGAAAGGTATCCCAGCCTGAGCAGAGGCTGCAGCACCACGAGCTCCCCAAAAGTCACCAAGGCGCGTGTCACAGCTGGGTGGCACCCCTCATGGCTTAGGGGTGCTGCCAGCAGCATGATCAAAAAAGTCCTAGCTGTAGCAGGTGCTACAAGAAAGAGCAAAGCCAGCCTGGAGCATTTGGAGTGGGGATGGAAAGAAAAAAGACTCAAAGCATTCTTTTACTATTAAAGTTATTTTTAAATGTTAGAATGTTTCTAAAATACAAAAGGCCACTATGTAGAACTGGCTAAAACCAACATGATAATCTAACAGGAATTCATCTGCCCTCCATCCTCAGCAGACAAAGCCCAACACCAGAGAATGGTTTGCAAGAGCAAAAGGGGTTGGCAGAAGCTGCGGTTGCAGAGCCGTGCTGTACAGCAGCAGCTTGTTTCTTTTGGGAATGGGGAAGAAGGGACCTTATTAATAACCTTCGTGACTTTAATCCTCGTTTCACTTTTCTCACCCTCAACCCCTTCCCTACCAGCAAATTTACCGGCCACCAGCCACCCAGGTAGTACAAGAGCCCACAAACTAGAATTGAACAAGCAGCAGCATTATGTGTGTCTAAACCCCAAACTGGCTTTATCCAAGAGCCAGAGACCTCAGGTTATCACTTGAAACGAGCAGAAATTGTACATGGTTGTTCCTCCTCTCCTCTGGCACAGACCTTTTTTTGTGCCTTAACTGGAAAAATAAGCCCAGCGGATTGCATTTTGCAGGCGGGGTGAATGTCCTGCCAGGCTTTTCGTTCTGTTCCCCCCGCCCATGGAAGAGCAGAGCCTCTGCCGTGATATTTCCTGACAGCAGAGGGGGTTCGCGGGCTGCTTTTCCTCAGCCTTCCCGTGGGTGGGTTTCGTTCCCCGTGGATGGGGTGTCCCCCCCGGGGGGTGCCGGCCAGTGGGGTTCGCTCCTATCGCCCGGAGGTGTGTGGCTGCTCGCACAGAGGATGCGGAGGAATCGGTGCAGTAGCTCTCTGGCTGGGAGTAGGGGGCGGGGGGGGGGCTTGCAGGGTTTTTTGCCCCTTCCTCATGTCCGAGGGCTTTGGGTGGGAGAGGGAGATCTTGCCGCCCCACCGTCGGGGAGATGCACCAGCGCTGACTGCAGCTCCCAGGCTGATCCCACTCGTGTCAGAGAAAAACTCCACCGTGGGCAAAACTCAGGAGCAAATCTGTCACCTGAAAGGTGTCCCCTGGGGGTGGGGAGGGAGCTTGATGCAGAATGGGAGTTCATCCCCACCTTGGAACTGGGAGTCCTTGGGCTTTGTGGGACCTCGGGTTGCAACGGACACTGGCCAGAGGTAAATGTGGGAAATGGACTTTGCCCTGAGCAGATGCCAGGGCAGGATGGTGGGACGCAGCCCCTCTGTGCTGCACACCCTGCCCAGGGCCAGCCCGGTCATGTAACTTATCCCTATAAAACAGTGGATTTAATGGCAAAAAGGAGACCAAGCGGGGTCACAGTACACCTTTTATAAATTGCTTGAGCTCCTGGAGATGAAAGGTATTCTGTGAAGCTAAAATATTAAAGCTATCCTGGATTATTCATTAAGCATCAATTATCATCATCACATTTGCTGTCAGATGTTTCAATGTTGCTATTCTGCTCTAGGAGGGAACATATTTTTAGGCTGCTTTCCGAAGGAAGGAAGGAAATTATGGGGTCAGTCACACAGTCTGGTTGTCTGTCTGTCCTCGCTTATTTGAGAACTTCCTGGTTCATTTCAGCCAAAGTTTACAGAAGGCTGGAAATCTCCAAAATACTATGTTCCTGCAAGTTAATCAGCAAAGGGGGCGGTGGGGGAGCCCCAGATCAAGCTAGTGACGTGGGTGCAGGAAGAGCAGGCACCTGGTGGGGCAGGCATGGATGCTCCCGGATGCAGGAGAAGTGTCAAGCCAGGGCAGCATTGCTGCTGGCTCTCCCACTCAGCCATGGGACACAACGCCACGGGAGACTGGGCTTCCCTAACCCTGCTGCCCACTGAAATCGTTCACTTAAGTACCTGTCAGGTATGAATTAGCTGTGTATTACACATTCTTTTTACTACTTCTGCCTCCCTTTGTTTGTACTTTTATAGCATTGCAAAGTTGGAACAAGTTTTGGTTTAGGAATAGAGCCAGCCTCGTCTGCAAAACAGAATGTTCCAAAATAAGATCTAATTTTCCTTTGCAAGAACCTAAGGCAAAAGTAAATTGATATCCACTCGAAAGGCAAACACAAACAAGGACTTATTATTTATCATTAAAACATCTTAAAAAGGCTCTAGAGCCCTAAAAGCAAAAAATTGATGCTGTATAAAAGAATTATGAGATGTATTGGTTCAATAATTAAAACAGCATCTATGAAATATAAATGTAAGATATTAATAAATTAAATTAAATTAAAGCCACTGAAAGCCAATTATCTTGTAAAAGATCTCTGATAGCTAAACTAATGAGATGTAGAAAGATTAATTTAGATCCCCATTTTAGGAGGTGATTATAAATTGCTATAATGCCACATCCAGTTACTAGGTTGTTATTGAAACTTGTGAAATACATTTGGAAGGGCTTTTAAATATTCAGAATGAAGTAGAAGTTAGAAAGGAGTCAGAAATAATTAAAAATTAGCTGTCTTGTCACTTTGCAGCTTTGATCCTGTTACATCTCATAGTTCACAAAGCTTGAGATGTCTCTCAAAGTATTGATCTGTGGGGATGGTGGGGTTTACAAGCAGGGATTTATGTGTTTTAATAATTACAGAACATCAAATAAGTGAAAAAATGAGAAATATTTGGGGAATTGTTTCTTTGTAGGATTATTGCACTTGCCGACGGTGCCGTCCAATGGATTTCTTTGGCTGAAGGGAGGTCGGGCCATCACCCGCAGTCCAGTTGACCCCCAAAGACCCCCTACTCTACTTGCAGCTCCTGCAGAACATGCTGGGGATCATCAGTCATGGTCTTTTTGGTCAGAGCAAAGCACAAGGCTTTTGCTTCTCTATTCCTACAGCTGTTGTAGCTCTAAGCAAAGCGCAGGGCTCGTAGGGAAAACAGAAGGATGAAGGTGGTGCGATACATCCCCATGGCTCACAAAATGTGATCCTGCCACAGCCAGAGCTTGGCCACGGGGGTTTGCCAGCCTTGCTTTGGTCAGGACTTGCCTTGCGGGGAACTTCGCATGAAATTGGGAGGAAAAACGCAGCATGGAGGTGCAAGTAGGGGAGGGCAGCAGGCCCTTGAAACCTCCGGCACCTGGCGCTGTTACCTGAAATTGAAAATAACTCCCAAAACACAAATGAAGTATATTTGGAGAGGAGACATTGCTTTATTTTGCACAGGGTGCGAGGTGGAAAGTTTTAACAAATCAAGCACAACAAGTTACAAAGAAGTTTGCTTTTCATACATTATCTTATCAATACCTTCCAGCCTATGGGGCAGGCCCATGCAGCTGATTTGTGTTTTGCTTAGAACATACATTTTTGAGTCAAAAACTAATTATACAAAATTAAAGCTGAACAAGATAATCAGGATACATGGAAACAAATTATTTATGTAGTTGTCCAGGATGTCCTAAATCTTTCGGGAACTCTGAGATGTTCTAAATCTTCAAGGACTCCTTTGATTAGGAATTCCTCAACTAACCATTTTCAACACTTGTGAGAAAACATTCTCAAGGCTAACTATCTGGCTAAATACATGATTAAACACTTGACTGCAAATCCCTATGTCACAGGTTCAGCTAACAGGACTACTTAACTTCAGTGCTAACAAAACCAGCTAAGATTTTTATACAAGACAACAGAAAACTGTCTAAGATTTTAACTATAAGAAAACAGTGCTACCAGCTACTCCCCCATGGGCAACCGCCGCATCAGCAGAGGAACCTGACCTTGGGTGGGGAAGCACCACTTACAGGCAGCGAGGGGGGCGAGGAGCGGGTCTGCGACGTGTGCACAGCTCTGGCTGGAGGGTCCGTGCGGATGTACCCAGCTCTGGGGACGGAGGAGCACATCGAGAAGAGCCTTGGACACAGTGTGGAAACAGCCCTGAGTGGACTCTAGCAGAGGAGGAGGCAGAACCCCCACCAGCACCCTGGAGAGGCAGACTCGGGGCCCCACCATCGGCATCGCGCTGCTGGAGGTGAAGGAGTCTGGGGGCCACGGCACCTGGAGCCCTCCCTGGGCAGCAGAGGGGTGAGCATAACCCAGGGGAAGCGGCAGCGCCCAAAGGAGGGGGTGGTTTGGATACTGATTTTTTTTCCTTTTCTCTCTAATATTCTAGATAACATTGTCTAGCATTGTAAGTGGATGGGTGAACACTCTTTGATAAGACTTTTAAACAGACAAACAGCAGATTCTCCCATGTAAGGTGTGTTTCTCTAGCCTGCGTAAAGTTGCTTAAAGGAGAGCACCCAGCTTTGGGGGCAATGCAGGCACTCCTTTAAAGACTTATTGAAAATATTGAAGTGGGAAATCCAGCAGGGAGGAAAGCCTTCTGCCTGGGAGGAGAAATGCTCCACGGATGCCACTAAGCATCATCCCTGGAGAGGGGAACAAAAGCCCTTTGCCTTGGCTGTGAGAAGAGTTAAATTAGAAATCCCTGCTTGGGGGATCTCTTGGTTGAGAAAACCTTCTGGAGGGAAGAAGTACGCTAGAAAAACAACAGAGGAGCAGCCCAGATTTGGGTGAGCCTCTGTGATCTTCTCTCAGCCTGCCTGAGTTGTAGTTTGGAAGCAGCCCCTTCTGTAAAGTCCAAAATAGCTTTAGGGAAGCCAAAAATATGTCAGAGCTGGCAAATTGGGTTCTTCAGTGGGGACCAAACCCTTGGGGCCCAAACTCTTGCAGAAGCATCCAGCAGGCAGACCTAGAATTTGCCAAATTAAAAGAGACAGCCAAGTCTAAACTCTTCTCCCGAAAATCCTTAAAATGTGCAGGAGCCTGGGCTGTGTGGTTAGTAGCCAAAAGTTTAGCTGAAGAAAAACAGGCAGTCCAAGGAGAAATTCAGAACCTGAGGGAGGAAAACAACAAACTGAAAGCAGAAATAAAGGCTCAGCTACTGAAACTAGAGGAGAGTAAAACTCGAGAAGGAGTTGCGGCTGCGGAGAAAGTGCAAAGTGTTCTCCAGTACCAAGAGGTGTGTGAACAAAAAAAGGTGATTTTGAATGAAAATCAGGCATTGAAGGAAAAACTAGCTGTCAGCATAAAAGCTGTAGAGGAGGTGCAAGGAGCAATCCGAGTACTAGTGCAAAAAATCCAGATCCTAAAAGAGAAGGGCACCGACCACCGAGACTGTGAGGCCAAGATAGAAAAATTAAAAGCGGCGTTAGAGGCGAAGCACGGTGCAGACCTTATGAAAACACCCTGCCAAGGAGATGATGAGCAGTGGGATGGGAAAAGATGTCTTAATCCAGATGGCAGCTCCTCCACAGAGGAGTGCAAGCCTGTGAGCCCGTGTCTGCCAGTTTTTGAGGTGCCAGAAAGGTTTAAAGTAAATCCTGTTTCGCTTACCAGTGCTCAGGTGGCTGTGAAAAGGGAAGGTGGAGGAGCAGAGGGGAGAAGCTGGGCAAATGTGCAGCCACAGGCAGATGGGGTTATCCAGGGGGAAATGGCTACTGGTGAGCTGGCTCCGCACCAGTTCAAACCCAGGAGCTTCCAGGGAAGGAGCAAGCAGTCAGCACGGAGCGCCTGGGCAAGGGAGGATGGAGGGGGCTCCAGAGGAGGAAGGGGCAGCAGAGGAAGGGAAAACCCCAGCGAGAAGAGGGACTTGGAGGTGCTGCAGACCACTGCCTCCACCGGTGCGACCCCCCCGATCCCCTCCTTGGGGAAAGGGAGGAAAGGAAGGTGGCAGGGCAAGAGGCAATGGCAGCAGGACGCAGCTCCCCGAGTCGTGGTGCAAAGTACTGCGGCCAGGAAGGAGTTAGGCACGATGCGTGTGGATATATGGAGGCAGCTCCGGAAGCACGGGGAAGATATGGCCCACTGGGACAATGCTCCCACCAGGGTTTTGCTGGATCGCCTGCTGGAGATCAGTGGGAGAAGAGAAGGAAGCGGGTCTGAGGCCGCTGCCCTCCCTGTCATCGTCTAGGGCAGCCAGTGTCCCCCTTCCCCGGGCTCGTGGTCAGACCAGAACTGGACCACTGGGGAAGGCCCCCACACTGGGAGCACTGGGGGGTCAGGGACAGAGCCCACAAGGCATCACCCATGTCACGTATAAATCCAGGGCACGGAGTGCAGGCTGCAGCCAACGCAAATTAAGAAAGCTCCTCTGATGGAGAAAACACAGGAGGAGAGTGAAGGTTACAGCATATTTTTGTTTGCTTATTTTTACAAGAGAAACAAAGAGGGAAAAGTTGACTTTTGCAGCAAGAGCAGCCAGGGCAGAGGCTGCTTTAGTCCCCCCACAGCCCCCCCTTGTTACGTGTTCCTCTGCAAGGAGCCCAAGCAGGGATACCCAATGCTGCTCAGGCCAAGTTAGCAGAGGCTGTTTTGAGAAAAAAAGCAGAAGGGTCTAAGGACTGATAAAGCACTGGAGCAAGCCCAGGCTGTGAAACCAGCCGGGCTGCAGCCTGCACAAGCAGCTATGAGAGGCTATAGGGTTTATACCATGCTTGGCACTCCTATGGGTGAAGCAAGGAGAAAAGAATAGCATCTTCTTTCTGGCTCCTCTATAGGTATATCCAGAAGGGTTTGGACTTTAAAAAAAGAAAAAGAAAAAGAAAAAAAAAGCACAAATTAAAAACATAATACCTGCCCGTTGTCAATGGTAAAGCAGCTAAATCAAGAGGTACAAGCAAAGCAAATTCAAAAGATACTGACACAAATTAAGCAGTTCATGCTTAGCATTAGTATTGCTACATTCAGCAGTGTGTTTTCACCTAAGCATGGGGGAGTATGCTGGAAAGAAGTTTATGAGAGGTATAAAAAAAAAATAATAAGGAAAAAAGAATTGAAACAGAGGAATGCTAACTACATGCTACCAATACATAAAAAGTTAGAAGCTGGAAAAATGGCAGATTATGCATGTAAACATAAAGGTTTGAGGGGAGGGTAATTAATGATAAAATACTCTAATTGACTTGGGACAGAGTTCAATTTGAAAGCAAAAAGTTAAGCCTGTAATACATGATTCTAGTTGATGTGCTAACACCAGCATTTTCTCTTAGAGTGAAGAAAAGGTAAAATAAGTAAATAAAAAGACTGATCATGGTAAAGAGAAGGCATTAAGGTAATAGATTTTAAATTAAAATATAAAGTTATTCTATTACAGAGATGGAACCCATGGAAAACAAATATGATGGAGGATTGGTGAGCAGCTGTTTAAGAATATAAGCTAATAAATTGTATAAAAATATGAGAAGATTAAGTTTGTTAGATCCTTAATACCATCAAAAATTCCTATGGGTGTAAATGATCTACCTTGGTTAACTAAGATAACTATAATAACAGTCTTTGCTATTTTTGTCTTCCACAGGCAATACAGAAGAATAAGTAGCAATTCCAAATTATGGATATTATTAATTGTATGTTGCTTAGTGTTTTCTCACCTGTTTTTATTTTGCTTTATTATCGTATATGCATAGATGAAGGGAAAAACTATAACTTTATTCTTGACCAGTTATGTTGCTGAAGTTCAAACAAGGGAAAAGCATAAGGAAACTGGGTTGACAAGAAAAAAAATGTGTAAAGGGATCACTATCTCCAAACAAGAGAAACCCTGTTTTCCTTGATGAGAGTGGACATACCCCCTTTTATCGATAGTGATCTTAATGAATAGATCGTCACTGCAAATGATGCAATGCCTGTGTGTGTAACACTGAAAATATGTAGTTGTATCTACAAAACATGATAGTATTTTGAGTACTACACCACAGTATTTTGCATACTACACAAAGAAAGATGAACAAATCAAGTGCAGAAATTTCTGGTAGAATAAGTTATATTTTAAAAATAGATAGCATTAGTTTAGCTTTACATTAGGAAAAATGCATAGAGCAGTTCTGAGTATAAATTAGACCACCTGTGTGTATGTTGATGGTGCTGGGATAGGTAGAAAAGTAAAAGTTCCCCAGCAACAGAGATATCAAGCACTACATATGCGTATGATATGTAATCATGTGTTGGTTTCATGAAAAAATTTGTTATGGAGAAGACGATGAGGTGATTTTAGAAACTTACAGCAGGAGGGTTTCTGAGGTGAGAGCTGTATGCCAGCAATGATGGGTGTCCCAGCAAAGTGGGGCAATCCCAGCCGCCTCCCTCGAAGGACACCAGCAAGTGGGAGACGCTTCCTTGTGCAAATTGCATATGAGAAGATACCAGTTTTCAATCAGTTTAGAAGGGAATTTAGCCAGATGTGAATATAAAATGTATCCTTTGTTTTCTAGCTGGTTTGTAATCACTTACATGGGATCTAGCTGTGTTTGTGTGTACACCCCACGCCCAGAGATCACCTCCGCATGTCTAAGCTGTCTGATAATGCACATGCACGTAACATACCTTGAACTGAAAGGTATTATTTTAATTACACAATGCTTTTAGAAGTAACACTAAAATTACTAGAAGCTTTTTAACTGTGTACTGAACAAAGCCTAGTAACACGTGGTTTAGGTTTTGAGCAGTTGTTGAAGGTAACAGAGCATCCACTTGTAACATTTGTAATCCCCCAGGCAGTACAAGACACCAAAGCAAGGTCTGCAGTATGTGACAAGAGTGAGCAAGTTGCTCTTATTGCAAACACAATAAAAGATGCTGGGCGTCATTCTTGGTGTAAATCCCTCCTCGGAAGGCCTCCCATCAGCTACTGAAATTTTTAACTAGGCTGTACAGTCTGTAATCCTGGGTATTGTGAGAGTTTGGTTAATTGTTCAAATTATCCTGGCTACGAAATCAAATATTAACCAAACCAAGTAGCAGCTATGCACCAGAGGCAAGAACTACAGGCCCCCCCTCAGACACACACGAGGCAAGACCAGGTAGGAAAGAGCAAACGCCTCCAAGAAGATCAATTGCTCGGTCCTGGTCAGGAGCCTTGAGCCAGAGGAGGGTTTGCAGCATCCTTGCTGGACTCGTGTGTGACAGCTCACGTCCACAGACTGTCAGAAGGGGGTCTGTATACCTATAGCCCAATAAAAAATACTGGGCTAAGACCAAAATACGGTCTTGCTGCTGCCACAAACAGGCCATAGGCTGTGTGTTAATACTGCAAAATCTAATATAGAGGTTTGTGAACCTTGCTTTGGTTGGAACTTGCCTTGCAGGGAGCTTCCCATGAGCTCTGTACCTGTAACAGCAATCCCCTGGTGACCCGGGGCTCTCACCCCTCTGTGCTCAGGTTTTGCTTTGCCTGGTACAAGGGGTGCCCAAAGGCTTCCAGCAGCGTGGCTTCATTGTGTTTCTGCAACGAGAGGAAAAAATGCAGCGTGGGGGTGCAGGCAGAGAGGGCAACAGGGCCTTGAAACCTCTGGCACAGGTGATACCAGTGGCTCCGACACTATCAGCTACTCCCCCACGGGCAACCACGGCATCAATGGAGGAACCTGACCTTGGGTGGGGAAGCACCACTTACAGGCAGCGAGGGGGGCGTGCACATCTCTGCCTGTAGGGTCTGTGCAGATGTACCCGGCTCCGGGGATGGAGAAGCACATTGAGGAGAGCCTTGGACATGGTGTGGAAACAGCCCTGAGTGGACTCTAGCAGAAGAGGAGGCAGAACCCCCACCAGCACCCTGGAGAGGCAGATCTGGGGGCCCCACCATCAGCACTGTGCTGCTGGAGGTGAAGGACTTGGTGGGTCCATGACCCTGCAGCCCTCCCCCTTCTCCTGGGGGACAGCCAGCAGTGGAGGGCTGAGCATAGCCTGGAGAAAGCTTCAGCAGCTAAAGCACTTTGTGTGTATTCGTTTTGACACTGACATATTAAGATTTTTTTTATTTTATCCCCTTTCTTTTTAATATTATAGATAATATCATTTACCATTGTTAGCATTATTGTAAGTGGATTGATGAGGATTCTTTGAGCACACTGGTAAAGCTTCTAAGTAGACTAACAATAAATTGTATGTCTTCTCCTACTAGTTGTGTTTCTCTAGCCAGCAAAAACAGCACAGGTTGTAGTAAAACAGCCCCGAATTCCACGAGGGCAGTGTTTTCTAAGCTGAATAATGATGGAGAGGAAGATGAACATCCAATGGTAACCTCAGAAAACTGGGCCTGGTTGAGTGCCAACCTTTGTTGTCTTTCCAGGATACAGGATCCAGCGTATGCCTTCTCAGCCACTCCCTCAACGTATGATTAAGTGAGCCTTCTCCTCGCAGTACACATAGTCACTGAAACGCCTGATTTCCAAAGCATGGCCTCACCCTTTTTAGGTTCACAGGTACTCAAAACCAGTGGGCACAAGCCTCATCTCCAACACCAACAGCCCCACTACAGACCATTGTATCTCAGCTGTTTTAAGAAGTAGACTTCCACAGTCCTCCAAAGGGTTGATCATTATGCTTGGGGAGAGTGCCTGCTATCAGCTGTGATGGTGGGGCGAGCAGCCCTTCCACCCCAGGTTTGTCTCATCAAGACAATGGGTGCATTCCTCCTTTTAATCCATGTTACTTGAATGAGACCATTTTCCTGGAGGCTCTTTCCTGCTGAGAAGAGACCAGCTGCTGTGGACAGTGATTTGTCACAATTCTGATTTTATAAAACCTGAGAAACACTAAGCAGTTACTGACAGTCTGTTAAATAACTTTTCTTGAGATAAAAACTGTTCCCTCAATGCCAGTGAAGGCAATCTTCACTTTGAAAAGGAGCTAACCATATATATACACACACACATATATGTTTATAAACGTGTAATACTATAGCAGCCTTCCAGTACTTAAAGGGGGCTACAGGAGAGATGGGGAAACACTCTTTATCTGGGTGTGTAGTGATAGGACAAGGGGTAATGGGTATAAAGCTGAAAGAGGGTAGGTTTAGATTAGATATTTTTCCTGTGAGGGTGGTGAGGCAGTGGCCCAGGTTGCCCAGGGAAGCTGTGGATGCCCCATCCCTGGAGGGGTTCAAGGCCAGGCTGGATGAGGCTTTGAGCGACCTGGGCTAGTGGGAGGTGTCCCTGCCCATGGCAGGGGGGTTGTAACTCGATGATCTTTCAGGTCCCTTCCAACCCAAACCATTCTGTGATTCTGTGATGCAGGCTTCACACTGTGCGACGCAGCTGCCCCATCACATAGCTGATACTCATGTGCATAAAGACTTTCTAACAAAATTCCCAGCTTCTCACAGAGAGCAAACTCAGTCCCTCCTGCTGGTGCCACCAGCCCTCAGGGGAGTCACTCCGGAGCCGGAGCATCGTGTGGTGCCACCAGCACAGCACCATGAACACCCCCAGCCAGCCATGGTCAGATACTGGTCCTATTTTGCCTGCCAAGAAAGGCATTTGAAAAGGTTTGCTTTGCTTTGGCAACTGACTTTTACGCATCTTCTCATTCAGGGTCCACACAATTTTCCATCAGCTCCACGTCAGTGGAGTTTCATCACAGGTTAATGTCCTGAGGGTGAATGGAGAGGTGACCCATCAGCCAAGGCCAGGCACACTCCTTAGGGAGACAGGAGAAGGCAGTTGAGGGGAAAGGGAAGAGGGAGGGAAGAGAGGAGATTTAAATATAAAACATTACAAAACCAAGTAGTAAAATTACAAAACCCTTTTCACAAGAACATCTCCAAATACTCTTGTACCAGAACAACGTACCAAACCCAGCAAGGTCAGTATTTACAAAAACAGATAGCCTGAGAACAGCAAAACACGATTTTCAGAGCAAGCCGTTACCCATACCTCTCACTTGCCTCTGTGAGAGCAGAAGGTGCTAGCTGCACCCCTGCAAATCCGGCCCTTGATTCCCCATGTCGAAACAGCGGCACCTACTACATGTGTCTGCAAGGGCACGAGCTGGGACGAGCCTAGCGAGCCCAGCACAGCCACAGAACTGACACGTGCCAGGAGCCACAGTGATTCCCCATCCTCCTTTGAGGCTGTGCATAAACCTGTCCACCTTCTCCACTGTACTTTTCTCATCAGTCCACCCCTCAGACAACGATTTCCTAACACTGCAGAGCCTTTATTTCCCCTTAAGAGGGACTTAAACTCTCCTTAATGCACATCCTAACTACAGAAGTCATCAATTTGTGTTGATACTTCCTTTTATCATCCAAATTCCTCTGTTTGCTGGGTTGCCTTCCTGACCTTAGTACTAGACTTCCTGGCATATCTTAAAAGCACCAAATGCATCACACACCCCTGCACACCTGACCCATAAAGCATTAACACTCCTCCTTTGTTCTTGCTCATTATCTCAGATGGCCTTCGACAAAAAAAAAAAAACTGGAGCCATATTTTTCAAACTTTCAAATCCTGGTTTTAGTTCAACGTAATATCAGGTACAAACCACGAAACTGGCAACTCTGAAATTGCTGAAGTATGCATGCATTTAAAATAAAGGTGCTGATTCAAAGCTTTCACGACTCAAAACATCTATTAAAAGAATGGTACAATATAACAATATTTTCTGTTAGGTCTGACACATAAATCATTTCAGTGCCTTCTGCCTAATTACAGTGAGCTAACAAAACCAAGTCTAGAAGCAGGCAAGGGGAAAAAAAGATTATTTACATTCAGTGATGCTTGTTTCCTTTCTTCTTTCTTTTTGGCAAAAATGAAAGAGAAAAACATTGGGCATGAGCCTCAGCATTTGCTTTTTGTCCTTTTCCTTTTGATCTCTGAATAAGAAAAGATGACTTCCATAGAAATAAATGCTGCAAGATTTACAGTACAGCTTTTGCACTGATTGTTCCCCAGCACCTTCTGAGCCTACTAAAGCACCCTGAGATAATCAAGTGAAGAAACATTGTAGAAATGTTTAATAAAAATCCTTTGTGCAGTTTACAGATCCAAGCAAGCGTGATGTGTCCAAGAGCACGCTGCCTTCACAGGCAGGCCCCAGACTGGCCCATTTCGCTCGTCACGTTACAAAGTCATGTCCAAAACGTTCCCCACTACATAGAATCACAGCAGAGTTTGGGTTGGAAAGGACCTTAAAGATCATCCAGTTCCATCCCCCCTGCCATGGGCAGGGACACCTCCCACTAGCCCAGGTTGCTCAAAGCCTCATCCAGCCTGGCCTTGAACACCTCCAGGGATGGGGCATCCACAGCTTCCCTGGGCAACCTGGGCCACTGCCTCACCACCCTCACAGGAAAACATTTCTTCCCAATATCTAGTCTAAACCTGCCCTCCTGCAGCTTAAACCCACTACCCCTCGTCCTGTCGCTACAAGGATGCTACAAGGCTGTATTTGTGCTTGGGATTGCCTCAACTGTGTGATTCCTGTTTGTTGTTGAGCTTTGGGGTTAGGCTGGTATTTGGAGCTGCAGGTGCAAGCACTAGAGCATCCTTTGGAACTGTTGAGGCCTTTGTGAGGTGCGTGGACACTCTGGCCTGTGTGAAGTGCTTCTTGTGGGCACAGGAGTGGGTGGCAGAGCCAATGGTCCAGGGCTCTTGGTCAAGCTGGCAAGGCTTCCTGGAGCAGGAGTGTGGTAAGCAGTTGCTGGGAAGGAGCTAGGGGCAAGTAGGAGGTTGCCCAGTTTCCAATGTTTCTGCCAGCGAAAAGAAGGTCCCCAGAGGCAGGGTGAGTGAGCGTGCTAGCAACTTGGGAGAGCTGCAGTTGATGGGATGATCCAATGGGCCTTCAACTGAAAAGAGCCAGAAAGAAGAAAAAAAGCATGAAAGACAAAAAAAAGAAAATAAGAAAGGCAAAAACCCCAATGAGACTGCTCTCCTGATCAGCAAGTATTCCAAATCCTGGTAAGATGCCAAAACAGCAGCCTGAACTAGGTCCTGCCCCCTCAGAACCCAACTGAGCCCTCAGCCAGCCTGGAAACGGCTCTAGAACTTTCAAGTGATCTAGAACCCGCTCTAGAACTTTCTAGTTAGCTAGAACCTGCTCTGGAGCCCACTGGAGAACTTTCAAGCAAGCTAGAACCACAAAGTGATCTAGAACATTGTCTAGAAATACCTCCATGCCAAAAATCCAACTCCAGAATTCATGCCTGCACCAACACCACCCCAGCTCTACAAACACCTGACTGGAAAGGACTGACTACCTGTCAAAGGTCCTGAGAAGGGAAGGCCTTAGGATCTCTCAAACATCTTGGTTGTGCAATAATCCTCTTCCTTGATGATAAGAAGAAGCCAAGAACGCACCAAAGGCTTTACTCTCCTCACTAACCAAGGACAAACTTTTGCTTAACAAGTTCAGTGCCCCCAGCTCCAAGGCACCAACCAAGAAAGTTCAGCCAAACTTAATCCAATACAGGGGCTGCACCACCATTGACCCAATTGATTGAGAGGTTTCATACTACCCTTCCCCCTTTTATTAAGGAGACACCCCTCTCTGATAATGTCTGTGCTCATTAACGCCAAGTGCTTCCTATGATAATGGGAGGAAGTTAGGTGCAGACCTGAGAACTTTTGGCTAGGAAAGGTAAATACACAAAGAGAACATGTGCGCCCAGCACCCGAGGACTACTTCAGGATTACTTGACTTTTTAAAAATTCATTAGAACTCCTAACTCGGAACTGAGTCTTGTTTAAGGACACCTGGAAGCCCATGGCACTAGACATTTCATTCTTTGCTCCAGCTGTACAATATTCAGAAGAGTATTGTATCACATGAGAGATGCGAGCTGAGATTTTACCGGTATTTGGAGCTTCAGCTGTTTCAGATGTCTCAAATCTCTCTCATAGAGAAGCATCTTCTTCCCCCTCCAGGACACACATTCGCACTTTTCCAGGTAAACTACCAACTGGTGATCTTTTCCCCACATATCCAGTCTCTAAATAGATGCCTTCCTAGAACCGGGAGGGATGCAGGGGGGATAGGAATTAGCATTACACAGGATAAAGACAAAATAGGAACTGGTACACATCTGGATAAAGCCCTCAGGTAAGACTCTGACAACTTTCCAGGCCCTACAGCAGCAAGCAGTGGTATAAACCCCTAGTTGCAGTTAATTCCTTGCAGGAATGTTGTTAGTATTAAGAATCTTAACAACGAGAGTCTCAACAGTGTCTGTTCGCTATATGACAATTCCTCAAATCCAGTAACCTCACCAGTCTGGCTGGAAAAAGAATAGCAACAAGAAAAGTGAGGGAACTGTTGGGGCATTTCATAAGTGTTGTTGCACTCTCTTGTTTCCTCCCTCTCTTATCTTATATTCCCTCTTTCCTCCCCCTATTTTGGGATTTTTTTTTGGTGACTCCTTCAACGTACTTCAATTCTGGTAGAAAAGCCTACTTTTAGCCCCCACCACAGATGTTTCAAAGGCAGTGACTGACTCAAGTTAGTCTTGTGATGGAAAATGTGTTGTAGATCTATGTTGCCATAGCTTCTTTGGTTGACAAAATAATAATTTTGACAGACAACTTCTAGGTCTTTCATAGCCTTCTTATTTCACACAGGATGAGGGTATCTTGAAGGACAAAAGGTGAAATAACCTTGTAGGAAAGGGGACCTGGTTTTATATCAGAACCTACATACACATTTTGGGGCAAGGACTTCAATTCAGCACTTATAAAGCTGCAATGAATGCACTAGCCACCAGCTACTAACTCCTGCTTGTTCCTCTTCTCCTCCTTTCGAGAAAAGGGGAGGGGAGAACTAATCAAGTACCAATGCTTGATACTGCAGTGCAGCCCTCTACGGAGAGGGAGAAAATGTCTAAATCAGTTACTGTCAGAGGTAGGCGTTAAGTCACACCCACCCTCCATGCAGGCTCTTCATCCCAACTTCTCCAGCCAGAAGCTGGCCCCTCATCTTCTCCTATTCTCCCCCATGAAACAGTATTAAAAAGAAAAAAAAGAAAAAAAAAAGAAAGAAGAATAATCACTCAAAACATACCAGCTACTGCTTCCCTCTGCATTTGCATCTCAGCCTTATTATGTCACCTGAACAACAGGAATTCTCTTAGTCTATTTTAAGACAGCAGCTTCCTTGGAAATCTTGGAATCTGACATCCTCGGTGTGGAACCCTGGGGAAATAAAGTTGCTTTGGATTTCCTATAAATACCTCTTCAACCAACGTGAGACTAACAATGTCTGTCCCAAAGGTTGATGTTGCAATAAACAGTGCTGAAGCATAGCTTTGGGAAAAACCTGACCCAAGTTTTATTTTGGAAGGAAACAGATACGAACTTGAGATCTGGCCTAAGAATTTGAAGACATAGATGTATTTTACCCTAAAGATTATAGTCATATATTATATATCCTTCAAGTTAGTCACAAACACTCAATCCCATGAACCTCTAGTTCAGTCAGGCATACTGGAATACCTTAATCACAAATCGCAGCTGCAGCCTCTTTGGAAAGGAGGTCTGAAGTTATTCTGTGAGGACAAAACCAAATCATCTTTGTTAGCAGCTTTGACCAACCAAGAAAATAAAACAAGAATTTTCAGGCAAAAAGCTTTTAAGGACATATGTTTGTCTTGAGGCCCTGGTACACTTATTGGTGACAGGTTCTCCTCAGCAAGGGCAGGGTGCCCACCCCTCTCAGCTAAAAGGCAGGGAGACCTGGCAAAGGCCAAGAAAGCAGGCAGGACCACATCTCTAGGCTGCAGTGATTCACTGAAAGTCTGCTCCTCTTTGGCTCCCAGGTAATAGATAATTTGCAGGCTGCCAAATTTAGCTTCAGGTTTTACTGAACATTTCTGGATCTTGAAGCTTCCACAGAGGCCCTTGTGCTGCCAGAAAAGAGTTCTTCATTAAAAAAAGCACTGATAATGTATGGCATGAAGTATATACCCAGCCATTAACATTTTTCAGACACAAATGTTGATTATGACAATGGTTACATCTCATTGTAAAGCTAATGAAGGGTGGTTGGGGGGGATGCAGGTGCCCTCAGCAGGTGAGCTGGTGCTGAGCTGGATTTAGACCACCCCGTAAGGGTTGGCTCATGGATGATGTTGGAAGGGATTGCAACAGCATTTTCCTAACAATGGTAATCTTTAAAATATAGCTGATGTGGATCACTGGTGCTTTGCAGAGAAGCTAGATTTATCCCACATGGACACGCAAATGAAGCAACACATAGTAGAAATTTGACAGCGGCTGGCATTCCTCTCTGGGATCCAGCCACACCAAATGTCAGAGAAGCGCAAAATACCCTGTTATAAAAAAAAAAAAAAATGCGTCGAAGGGAGAACGCAAGGCAATCCACCATCTATACAGTGCCCAGCTGCAGCATTCTCTTCTCTATTGTTTCTTAGACTGAGGGAGAAAAGTAATGGTATCTCTATGCAGGGGTCCCTGTCAGTGCTTGCTTCCCCTCCTGTAAATTAATGTTGTCATCTCCATCACACCCCACCAGCTGCAGGCAGGTCAGCTTAGGGTTTTATGAAAGGTAAGCTGAGGGTGGTCATCAGATACACTCAAAGCACAGAGGCAGCAGCCTAGTCAGATGTACTGCATCTATTGAGGGAGCAATGGAAACGACCCGACATTAATTTTGAAGACCTCCAGGCTCAGTTTCAAAACAGAGGTAGAATGCCTGTTGAGGACACTTGTTCGAGTCTCTGGCACACTTCACCCCAATTCTACCTGCAATCTAGGAAAAAATGAACCAGTAAGAGCTCTGGACACCACTTGGTCTAGTAAGAAACCACACAGATTTGGTGAAGCAGAAAGAAGATGCTGAGAGCAGCCAAGGCCAACAAAAGAAAGTATGTGATGGGACTGGAGAAGGTGAGGAGCCTGATGAAGGCCAGGGAACAAAAGGTCTTCAGGAAAGCGGACAGTGGTTTGACAGGATGTCATGACGAGAAGCATTCAGCTTGTGATGAACAGATGGAGACAAAAGACAGGAGCAAAGGCAGGAAAGAAATTAAGATGGCAGATCACCAAAATTGTCTAAGAGAACTTAAAAGGACTCACTCTGAAAGGTGACTGAAAAATTACACCATTTCATTGCTTGCTATCATTTGAATTTAGCACCAGTCTAAGCCTTGCCATAAGGCACAAACGAGTTAATATTTGGGATGATACAACCTTATTGACTGTTACCCTCAGGTTACACATCCTCAGTGTGCCTTCACCAAGCAGCATTTCCCTGCCTGATTTTTATTCAGGATCAATGCATTCCCAATGTCACAAGCTGTAAGACCTCAGAACTGTGATGTAGACTCTGAGTGAATCATCTGAAGCCTCTGAGCATCCATATGCAAAAGAGATAATCATCCTCAGCTTTTTTTGTAAAAGGCCTTGGAGTCCTCAGGTTAAAACCCTAGACAAAAGTGCTGGGTAATATTATTCTCACTTGTCAAATATAAACATGCGCAGCACGTGGCATACAGCATGGAAAACTGTGACAGTCATTTCAAAACTGATCACATTTGTTACTAAGCTTAATAGTAGGAAAGGACACTGATTCCACTTAATGCTACACAGCGTAAAGCCTAAGCTGGGACGCGGCTAGAGCATGTATTTCACCTGAGCTCCCAGTTCTCGGACCTCAAACCAGGACTGTATTTTGTACTGCCTACAGAAAGAAAGAAAATGAATGAATGAGTGTTCTTATAACAAATATTTCAGCCTGGCTCTCTAACTGATGCAGATGGAAGAATTTACAGCTAACAGGAAAATCACACAAAACTCTAAAGAACACCTGCAGAGGCATTCTTTAGGGAAAAGGCGCTTACAAGTACACTTCAGGACACTAGAAATCTCAGCATGTGTGCAATGTCAAGTAAAACCAAAACCAACCAGTAACTATGATTTAATTCTTATTCTAAATAATTCCTCTCTATATATTTATACATACTCTGTATGTATACAGAAATATATATATATTTCTACTCGAAGTCTGTAGGGAACGAGTAGCTCCAATGAGGTCAGTTGATAGCAAAAGAAAAAAAACAGTGTAAAGAAAAAAAAGAATCGGGTCCAGAGTCTTTCAAACACCGATTATTTTGCAGCTAATCAGTGCTGGCACAGGTCACTGAATTAAGTCATTTATAAGGCAATACTGTAAACACTTAATTTTACAGTGTTAAAATATGCACAAGAACATAAAAAGATATAAAAGATTTTATACAACCACCCATTTGAGACAAGAAAACCCACATGTATGTATGCATCCTGAAAAGAGATATCAAAGCACAATGAAAAGCAAAAATGCAGTTTTCCATTCTTCTGTCCAAACTGATGCACTTTTTGGCAGCTGGGCTCTCCTTTCTTTCCTGGCAAACTGAATTGTCTGTGCAAAAACTGACTCCTAAGTTAAGGCTGCTTGGTACTGTCCAATACACAGCTCTGTTTTCAGCTGGTTATAATTTTACTTACCAAGCATTAAATAGTTGGCTTGAAGTTTTCCATGCTGGAGGTCTGCTTCAGGATAGGTTATTATGTTCTAAAATAGTTCATCTAGAAATGGTCAGGCATTTCTGAAAACAAGGCTCAGGGGATGTATATAATTTTGCCCATTTACAACACCACATCCAATTACTTTGTTAAAAAAATAATATTGTAACACAATACTTTGGAGCCGTGCCTTGAAATTTGTTAGGGTTGTCACACCAGTGCATGCCTTTTGCCCTTTGGCTGCAGGTCTGCAGAGGGACATGTTACTGTTCCAGCTCAGTTCCTCATCCACATTGGGTGCCAGCCCCATGCAGAATTGATGAGCAGAGCCTTCTCCATACCTGTTTCTCCTGAGCACCTGTGCCACCAGAGCAGGGAGTGAAAACATTAAGATCACTCGTGTCTGTTTTCCTCATGCCTCCCTGGCAGCACAGAAGGGACAGGGATAAAAACATGGTTTCAGAGGTGCTGCCAGTGCAAGCAAGCCTTGGCTGCTTTTTGCATCACCCCCAGCAGCCTGCCAGCAAGGCTGCATGTGCTGTTTGCGTGACAGCCCAGTGAATCAGACCAGAAACAGCTTTTCCGTCTGCCTGCACCAGTTCATTGGATGGCCACGCCACCAGCATTGCTGTCACAGTGCAGGGGTGAGAAGGAGCCTGTGGCGAAGAGCTGAGTCTCACAGCAGAGAACCGCAGTCTCTGATGCCGTCCTGGGAGGAACAAGGCGCCTGGTGGAAACTCAGCAGGGATGCAAGGAGCAGGGCACGCAGGAGAGAGGAACGAACGGCAGTGTGGGGAGATGACAAGAGGCAAAAGCACAGAGTGCAGAAGGAGGAACAAAGCACAATGGGGCTGTAGAGAACAGGGAAGAAAGGAGATGGGTAAAGGAGCCAGTGATGAGTATCACCTTCCTCAGGGCACCTCAAGCTGATATCTAAGCATCAACACTGCCAGCAAGTAACTGCAAAACCTCTGGCAGTGTCCTTCTATGCCTTTGCCTTCCCCTCCCTCCCTGCAGCAGATTTCCACCAGCTTCTCCTTCAGCCCTTTGACATAAAAATAACCAATGCTTCTGAAGTGAGTTTTATGGGGGAAATATCTTTCATGTTTATTTTTGGTTTCATAAAAACATCGGAATTCTTTGTCCTAAATCTGCGCTGGACTTGAGTGCTAAAAGCTGTTGCTTTTCTGTGCATCAGGTTTGTTTTGACAGGCAAAGCTTCCAGAAGCCCTGAGCTTACCTGCAGCCTGATAGAGCAAATGTAGCGGGGCAAGACAGACAGTAAGCTACCTCCAACTGTTCCTCCCTTTCCCAGAAATGTGGCATGTGTATCCTGGGGCATTTCTCTCCTTGACAGAAAACAGGCACGGAGCAGGAACCTTCCCAACTCACAAGGCTGGAAGCAGGAGAGTCAGTTAAGCAGTCTGGATAGGAAATGGAGAGTAATTTTCATCTTCCTATCTCTTCCTCCAAAGTCCTACAGGGGGCAGAAAATGCACCAACTCCAGGCATGAAGAGGGGGAAAAAAAAAAAAACCTCAAACAAAACCAAAACAAACCCCAACACCCCAACCTAACTAACCAGAACCAGTATACAAAATGAAAAAAGTTCTCTATCCCATGCTGAGACATTACATCAAATGAAAACCTCTAAAGCCTATGTCTGACATCTGCTCAGCCTTCTTTAATGAAAAGCTTCCTCCAGCTGCTGGTTAAGTAGCAGTCAGCCTTGGAGCTTAAGTAGTAACAGTTACTGCACCAAATGGGGTTCCTAGTTCAAATCCCAGTCATGAAGAAGCCAGCAACTACAAATGCTTAAACTGAGTTTCTTTTACTTTTGCCACTTAAATGCATACATACCGATAAAAGGGTGATGTGGTGCCATCCTTACTCTTGTGACCACATGCCATTTGCACCCCTAGGCTGCACATACGCAGGGACAGGATAACCACATGCTACCCGATCCATCGGAAATGTGTCATTTTTAATTGTCCTGCTTTTGTGACCTAAATCATCTCTCTCTAATGTACTTCTGGCTACAATAAGAAACCATGCTGAGAAACTTCATCCAAAGAATGAAAGCTTATTGAGTACATCACTGAGCTAATCCCTCCTCAACGGGGAAACATGGAATAGACGATCCATCGATCCCTTCTGAGCTGCAATGACCAATCCATCCTGCCAGTATAGTGATACTAGAAGTGACTCTAATATTGCCAAAGCAGGCACTTCCCCAATCCTACCTACGCATGGATTTCCAGAGCAGACCAAACCTAACATGGATTTCCAGACCAGACCAAACCTAACAAAAAATGGGTAGGACGGGGAGAAAGATCTGCTGGCCAAACACCAGCAGCAGCATAGCCACATAGGCTGTTTCTGCACCCTGTCTGTGGGATGCACCCAAGTTCTCACCACCTCCCTCAGAGCATCCTGTCTTCTTGACAGTGCATGTGAGCAAAGATCTACCCCTGGAAAGTAACAAACATCCTCTTCTTCCTTCTGTAGGCACCATGTAGTTGTGCTGAGAATAATAGTCTTCAAACTCTTGCAAGGACGGGGATTGTTACACTCAGTCTCTAAGGACTGATGAATGTTAGCAGGCGTTTTTTTGGCTAAGCACCCTTGTCTGAGCTAGCCATTCTGCTTTGTGTTCCCCTAGTGAGAAAGGGGTCACTATTTCACCATTTACTGCAACATCTGCCTTTAGTCTGCAAACAACTATGGCATGCAGCCTGTTGTCATTCAGTAAACTTACTGTTTCAACACTTGTAAATGTTTACAACAGTCAAATAAAATGCTTTCCAAAATGACAAAGCAAAATCCCATATCTAAACATCCCAGAGTCCTAGAGGGAACAGTGCTGGGTCCTGATGGATCTCATGGGCAGAATCAAAATGTAAGGTTTGAATACCCTTCTCTCTCCCACCTACCCCTGGCAGATGCTTAGGAAATGCAAAGTAATGTCATAGTTTTTTGTTCCTTCTCCTATTTTTACTTCCATAAGAAATGCAAGTTTCTGATAGTGTTAAATGCTTCAGATAACAGGAACAAAACCAGCCTACTTTGAAGGACAAATACTTTCCAGCTGCCTCCACACAGAGGCCAGAAACTTAGCTCTGGTTCTGCACTTCCCCTTATCAGTATCCTAGGGCAAGGATATTCAGTGAGGTTTCTCAAAAGTAACACAAGTGCTTACATTCAGTCTCTTCCTCTGTTTATCAGGGGATCCACAACGCACAAGTGATTTCCACTTTCCCTGACCCTTCACAAGTCATAAAAAAAAAGGTGCAAAGCTTACCTCTAGAACTTTTCCTACCTCTGCTGCTTCAGAGTGAATTGTCTGTTTACCCCCCCTTCATACGCACAACACACACACACACACACACACACACGTGTTTTCCTTCCTCTTTTATCTGGGTTTCTCTTCCTCAACCTGCCTCCCATTACAGAGACATTCTAGCCATTTCTTAGACAAGTGCCAGGGTTTATTTTTGCAGTAACAAGTCAAACAGGAACAGAGCTGCCCCTTCCGACTGAGCAGCCTTTACAAACTGTAGGTATTTCAGGTCCGAGAGAAAAACGCCACATTTAAGAGGCACAGACTGCTGTCTCACAGTCACTTACTTTTTACAAGGAGGAGCTGCAATGCTAACTTAAGCAGATCACACCTACAATAACATCAGATGGAAAGACACATAGCAATGGAAGTGTCCTGTGAACAGGGCAAAGGTTTTCCTTCACATCACCTCTACCCAGAGCAGAATGTTCAGTCAAGTATCATTCCCAAATAACCTCTGCCTAGACTTGAGGATGAGAGAGATGATTTAATGTCACTAATACCCTGCCAGAAGGCTCTTCCCTAAAGGCTGGCATTAGACTGCCAGCAGTTTTACTCACATCACATAAATCCTTTCAAATATAACAATCCTATCGGTAAATAAACAGAAGACTGGAAGACAAAGGTGAGACTCCCTCCCTTATATTTTCCTACACCTACCAGAAATCCTTATGCCAGAGAGAGGTGGTGAGGGAAGTAACAATGAGCCCAGAAACAGCTCCATACTGTCAAAATTAGGCTTGTCAGAAGCTTTTGTATGTCTTTGCCATGTAATAGTTGATGAGACAGACAGGAGCTCATTTCCTTTAGCCATAATGTTTAAGATTTCCCAAAAAAAAAATAGGCTTACACAGAGACATCATCAATCAACTCACACTCCTCACAACTCAAAGTGATCTTTTTAAGTTATTGGGGACTTTTAACTCCACCTTATGAAGAGAGTGGTCTCAAAACTTCTTAATTCTTTAAAGTCCTGCAAAAACAGGGCCCAGATTGGGGAAAGACCCCAATCAGTGCCCCAGTCAAACAAAGTCTGAAGCATTTCATCCATGTCAGGTATCAGGGAGTTCACAAAGCCCTCAAGATCCACAGGAAACCAAGGTTCACTGGATTTTTTTTTTTTTTATTTATTATTGTTTTGTTAAAGAATTGAGGGAAGGCCCAAGCAGGAAACACAACACACTGTTTCTGGCTTTTGCAGAATGGTGCTGCAACATCACAGCTTAGGCTTCTCTTCTAAAATAGGGTTCATTAAACCAGACAGCCTTTTCCCACATCAATGCTACAACCTTCTCAGTCACCTCTTCCTCATACCTGGCAATTGTGTCCTGAACTGCAGCTTCGCCAGTTTCCTACCTGCATATCCACTGATAGTCTACTAACTTTATTTCCTACAGCTCTGTCAGAAATCTGCAGAGACAAGCTCGCCCTGTAAGAATAAGCCTATAATAATATGGTGTTAGCTGACCATAGCCATCCCCAGAGCCCCACGTAATGCCGCCTTTTCTAACCAAGCCATGAGATACAAACACCACTTCAAAAGTTCTTTCTACATCTGTAGAAAGCATAACTGAAATGCTTTTTCATCTTCCCAAAGCCGTATTTTGCTAAAGCAGTACTCAGCAGCTTTAATGAAGTACTTCAGTTGTGGATGCACCTACACAGCAACAACAGTATGAGATCATAGCAGGTAATGTAAACTCTAATACAGCTAATGTTAGCCACAAGTCATAACACCACTTCTAGCCCCAGCTGCAGCATGAGAGCACAAATTCTGAGGACTCCATAAATACACAGTGGAGACTGTTGTGCACTGTAATTTCCTTTCTACCCTCTTTGCCTAAGACAGCACAGGCACACCATCACATGCCAGGCACAATTCACTCTAGTGGCACATTTAAGCTACTGCACTACTACAAAATAACATTTAATAAGCAATGTCTCCTCTGTTGCCAGCTGTGCTGTAACCAATCATCTTGTTCCCTACAGATAAGTTATCTGTATTCACACACAAAGTGTCTCAAGGAGGAGCAGTCAAAATTTATGCAGCTAACTCTCCTACAGAGCCATCAAGGTTATACGGAGGGGAACAGCACGTAGAAGAATTCAAAGTCTACTGTTTTAAAGCTGCAGTGGACTTGATTAAGTCTCATAGGCTTTTAATGAATGCACCTCAGTAGTGATCTTCCAACCACAGACTTTGGGGAAAGTAATATTTAACATCTCACAGTCTTCACATTCTACCAAAAGGAAGAGGTCTTAATGTAAGTTAGAATAAGCCCCTCAGGCTCCATTACACCAATATAATAATCCTTTCACCTCAGTTCTTCAGCTACAGCTTATGAAGTTGACCAGCTGCTAGTAGGCTTCTCCCTAACATTTGCAAGCAAAGAAAAAAGGTCATAGAATTACAGATATACAAATTCCCAGTTCCTCAATTCCCAAGCCATTTCAGAAGCTAAAACTTCACATTTCTCATAGAAGCTGGAGTTTTGCTTAGCTTGCTGTCTCTTCAAAGACAAGGAAAGACATTTAGCACCCAGAATTCCATTAAACGAGCAATTTCCTGTTTTTATTTTCTCTTTAATGGAAGGCTTTCAAGAGTCCAAGTGGTGTGCATGGAGCTTGACTTAGCACCTTCCAAAAATCAACAGTATTCTCTTTTGCCACCTATTCAGAGAGAAATGCTAATCAACAGCTTGTCCCTGTGCTGTAGAAACACAATGATCTACGCAATGTAGGGAACAGGAAGATAGGTTATCTCATTCACTTGACAGATTCCATGAAAACTGCTCAAAAAGAACAGCAAATATCAATTCAGGACAAAACATACTTTATTGTAACGTCAGAAGTACAAGAAAAGTACTGCAGAGAACCATGCTAATGGGGCTTTTAGGGTTTGTGAAGGACAGAAGTACGAGATAATGGGGTACTACTGTACTCAGTGCAAAAACTGATTCATTTGAGGCACAAGTACACTATTGTTTAAGCAGCTTGATTCAAGCACAGCTCTGGTATGTGATCTACTCAGTTTTCTTTCTATGTGACAATTCTGTAATAAAGCTACTTTCACATGAAATAGGCAGTAGATTCAAGTCACGGGTGTCCAAATTGCCACTTGTCAACCAAAAAAATAAAAATACACTGCATAGTCACTCTCCACATTTTAAGTCTGAGATATGGAGCTGTGGCTAGTGAAGAAAAGTTATTCTGAAAGGTCAGAGCCCAGATCCGTTTGGTTGGATGGGGTTTTTTTTTTCCCCCCTCTTGTACATCTGTGGGTAACTTACTTCATGCTGACCAGAATTTATCTAATAAGAAAAAAAAACAACTTGTATCTTTGATAAGGAATCATACATATCTAACATTCAAATTCATTTCAGCCCTTGAGATCTGAACTTACGGCTTAAGACACAATAAAAGTGTTTGGGCACCCTTGAGTTAAGTTAATGAAGAGCATTTTTGCTAAAAAGGCAAGCAAGATCACTGTTTTAAACAGAGCTGACCTCTACAGGAAGAAAGCAGGAATCCAAGTCCACTAGTTACTACTAGGCTGACATGTACTGCTGCCCAGAAAGATAAAAATGTAACATCACACTGAAAAAGTTCAACAAAGTTGAAAGATAAAGGTTTCAACACCAGAAGCAGCATTTGAAAACAAGCTGTTTAAGTTAATCTTTTCAAGAGATGCAGATTGCATAACTCTAGGCATGAACAAACATGCTGGCAATCTTCTCCTTTTACACAGCAGCTGTGTTTAACATAGGAAGTTCTGGGTTTAAAGAAAGCTACTTGAAGAAGAATTAAAGATTTTTCAATTGCCCATCTACTTAATAAGATTAGTAGAGAAACGAAAAAAAATTACTACTGAAATAGTAGTTTCTCACTGGATCCCTATCATTACAAACACAGCTTCTGATTTGTAAGCAACGCAAGACTAAACAGACAACTATTATTTTATATTATTACTATGCGTATAAGTTACATCAGTTTAAGTTAAAAAAAAGCCAAGCAGTTTTGCCCTATTTCAAGAATAATTTCCAATCAACACCAGTTTACATGATGAATGGGACTTCACAAATAAACAAAGGAATGGTGACATCTTTGGGTTAAGAACGACAAGAAATAATGGGCTCTGTGCTACCAATCAACCTCAACAAGAATATGGCACAAGGGCCAGCCCAAGCTGTACCAACACTGAACCTTTAGCACTCGGCACAAATTCGGATCTCTTTACTTTAGCTAGCAAATCAGGTGAAAAGACTGGGTAAAAAAAAAAAACTAACTAAAAACTTAAGCCAAAAATTGGAATACACTTTTTAAAAAACATCTGTAGTTTTAAAATAACTTTATGCTGACATCAATTTGTGCAAACTAAAAAATCCTCATTGAATTTCTCTCTAACAAAGGACAAATCCCCCAAATACTCTCCTTTTAGCCCACTGTTATCTGTAGATACAATCTCAAATCTAACAGTTGTAATTACAAGAGAGAAAAAGTTACAGCATCTGCACAACATTCTTTCCACAAACAGCTGCTGAAGGGAAAGTAAAATATAAAAGGAATAAAGAAAGGAAGGTTCCATCTGTAATACTCTCACAATCTTTCCCACTCTGTAGTCCATGAATCCGACTCTGATGCTAAGGTGACAGTGTATGTAAGCAGATTTTTTTGTCGATTTTATTATTTTTGAGTTTCAATTGAAGTGAACCTGAGAAGAGACTCAAGTCTCTTCAGGAATTGTCGGATGGAACATGCTCCTCAAATCCTTCGCTCTCTCGGACTAACGCTCTTTCCAGGATAACACGGCCTTCCTTGTAGCGCTGGCTGTCTTCAGTGGCAAATTCATATATCCAACCCAGTTTGCTGTTGCAGTTCTTGCAGCTCACGTCTCGAACCATGTGGCGGCCAGTGAGCATGACCCGATCCTGAACTTCACTGTATTGCAGATTTACCACCTGATACAAATATACAGGGGACAGGGAAGAGAAAGGATTAGTCTGCCTAGAGCAAATGTAACAATGTGCATGAATATCAACATTTTAAAAGTAAGGAGTCTGAGGCATTGCACGTGAACTGAAAACTGCAGTGTAGTAAGTCAACAGCCCTTGAAAATCTCCTGCTTGAGAAGGTAACGCTGTAAGGATGTGTTTCACTGTGATCTGTAACTGAGAGACGCAAAATACTACATATCCTGAGAAGTACAAGAGTGTAGAGTACTGTTTTCAACTTTGGGTGAGAAATTCCTGGTGAATAGCTTGTAAATATTAATCCGTTTGTCATATACGTAACCTATTTCTAGAAATCACAACCAAAATTTTAAAAGTACTTATTTAAAAATCTTGAGGTGCTTTTGAAATAAGTATCTAAGAAAAAGGAAGGCTCAGTGGCTGAGAATGCAGGCATTAAACATTCACCTTTTTTGTGTGCTACCTTGCCAGTTTAAAATATACCTTCAACTTGTTTAGGCAGCAACACCAGAAACCCAGGATATATAATTCATTAGAAAGCTGATGTCAGAACAATATCCAAACTGCTAATATAAGGTAGGATTCTAAAAGATGGGGCTGCACTGTTTTCTCAACTTTCCACCTGACTGTGCTTGCTCTCTCTGCTTCAGCTGTAATGCTTCTGACTGCAGAAATGTAACAATCAAACTTCTGTGATTTAAACCCACTATGTAACACAAAAATTTGAACCCCAGGATCCAGTGCTTATTGGGTGAGAAAGAAATCAGATGCACCTACGCAGCCTAACACTTAGATATAAATACTACTGACAGGATTCAGCATATGAGAAACCCAAGGGCAAGCACAGTTAAAAGAAGACACTACTGACGCCTCTATCAACTCTGCCAATGGCCAAAAGGCTTCCAAGAAAAAACCCAAACCAAAACACACCAGTGATTTACATGATCAGGAACTTTGTGAGAAAGCAAAGGACAATCACTGTTTTTTCAATGAGTCTAATGGACAAGTCTATACGGAAGGGTTAATAAATAATGCTACAGTTCACTCAGAGTTGTGATTTCCATATTTCAATTTGTTGAATTAAATCAAATTTGATCAATTAAAAACATTGAACTAAACCAGAATATTACTGCCTGTAAAAGACTGTGGTTACCTAAAGTTGCCAAACTACTGTTAGCTTCAATGTATTTTAGAAACTAAACAGAATACTATCCAACTTTTTTTTTTAACTGAGTAAAAGTGCAAATGCCTTTGAAACTATTTTGACAGACAAAAGGTACTCTCACAGTGAATGTGAGGTTCATGTTACTGAAGTCTCCCAAGTTAAAACTCCATGCATTTTGGCATGATGCCTTTACACATACAATCCTCTTTACAGACTTTTAGTATTGCAGATAAACTAATTTAGATAGCTTGCAATCAATAGTAAATGCCTAATTTGACTTCAAAGACAGCTGAATAGAACAAAATAAAATTCAAAAAATTAAAATAGTAATTACACAACACTTTAGCCAAGAAGCTTGTTAGTTTTGATGACAGATTCGTATCTCGCAAACTCATTTTTCAAAAGCAAATAGTAGTTCCCCCTCAGCTCCTTACCAACCTTGTTAAAAAGAAAGGCTCTTCCCGTGGCCCCTGTAAAACGAGTGGAGATGAGCTCAGAACGATTGGTCAGAATCGTGTCACAGTTTGCACAGGAAAACAGGCGAGTGCCACCAATATGATCCAGAAAAATTCTTCCCATTTTTAGGACTCAGGTAAGTTAATACTCAAAACCTGAAAGCAAAAAGAAATATCATGTACATGTAAAAAAAGCATTGCAAAAAAGACAACCCCAAACACCCCATATATACAACAGAATATTCTGCAAGCCAATTCAGCTAATGATTGCAGAGGTTCTTTCTTTCATAGATGAATTACTGAGTTTATAGACTGCATTCATCCTTTCTCATCAAGACAAGACCTTTCCCAAAGCGACCATCTTACCAATAAGACGACACACCTAGATACAAACTAATTACATTACATGAGCAAAACACAAACTGAAACCTTTAAAATAAAACTCCATTCCAGTACATTCCCAACAACTCGCCCATCTTAGTCAGCACCGGGAAACGAAGCAGTGAGAAGTACATTGAGTCACCAAGACAATTATAGTTTAATTTTCCCAAGTCACCCCACCTTTTAAAATATATATTTATTTTGTCACTTCCCCTCAGCTTTGCACAATTTATGACATGCAACCACACACCACCACCATCCAGGATGCTTTGTACTTCTTGTACTTGACACTTACTGGTTTCATATACATAACAACATAGGAAAGGTCTGGATGCTATTTCACATAATAAACAATCCACCCAGTCTTTACACCAGACAGCTTTACAGACAAACGTTTAACGCTGTCTAATCTAAATACAAAATACTGTGTCATTTACCCAAGCTATTTCCAAAGCATCATCACTAAAACACCTGAGTAACTTCAACAAGCAGAACAAGAGAGCTTAGGAAGTTTATAGCAGCAGATCTACAGCACCTGATAAAATAAACTTCTTCACTGCTTGGAAAATTAAAGGATCTCACCACCTTACACCAACTTACATAAATTACTCAAAGTTAACTAGCAAGTAGGCACAGAACATACCAGACAGCTGAAAATTTAAATTGTGAAGGATGAGATAACATGGCAACAGAATTAAATTATGATGTTATTTCCATTTCAACTGCAGAAGTTTTATGACTAAATATCTACAGTTAAACAAGTTAAATATACCTCAACTTATGCTTCAGATGTGGAATCAGAAAAGAGTATTGTCTCTGCTCTCGTCATGCACAGCAATGAAAGTACATCTGACACAATGCAATTAAAGTTGTGGGGGTTTTACTTTTGCAAACAGGAGACAGTGTGATGTTCATAGAGAAATTAATTTCTGTGCTATTCAAGTTGAATATTCTAGTCAAATGCCTTTAAGAAGTGCATATGCCTGAAACAAATCAATTTCAAGTTTCAGGGGATCAGTTTCTTAAAGCTTACTCTGCCGTGCACAAAGCAAATGGACTAAAACATGCACCTGCACACACAAAATTTAAAACACCATTTTTACATGTAAAAATCATAAGCTACCGACATAATGATTTTTTCAATTGCTTTATTTCACCACTTTGTTTTCTTACAATGTGTAGCAATAAAAAGGGTTCCTAGTATCGAACAGAGTGATTTTAGCACAAGTTCCTTCTGTTCAGATTTTTGAAGTCACTATTAGTCTTCTGTAGCCCACCTGAAGGATACATAAAAATTCAAAGCAGTGGAATGACTCCTTCCTTTAAAGGTGTTATATACCCTTTTCTCTTCTTGAAAGGATAAGTAAAACACGTCTTGAGTTTGAAAAAATATTTCAAAGACTTAGCTGAGTGTAGGGTTGTGACTACTTGTGACTCCACTCAAAATACAAGAAACATTTTCCTTTAATTTCTCTCAGTATTATACCTTTCTAATATGCCCTTATCTTCCCTAGCAAGCAAGGGCAAAAGAAAAAATTAAAATGTGAATAGTGACAGCAGGAGGGGAAAATCAACAAACAATAAGTGTGAATAAACAAGTATCAGTCAAAGTCTCCAACCAAAAGAAATCACAAACAGAAGCAATAAAAAAGCAATTGTGACAGATACGCCTATAAGGCACTTGGCCATGTGCCACCCTTACTAATTTTGGATAATGTTTTTTTTGTGTTGATTGTACTGTGGATTAAAACCAAATAACTGATCATTAGTTATCATAAATGTGGAATCAACATCAAGGAAGTATTTCCTCCAAGGTAAACACAATGCTCACTCTGACAGTATTTTTAGAAACTAACATAAAACAAATCCCAAAACATCGCTCTCTTTTACCAAAAGCAGCACAAACACTAAACTTGGTGACAAAAACAGATCCATTACCTTGCAAAACATGCCATTTAGAAAAATATGCATCTGAACACTTAAAATGCAAACACATCGCCTATCTAAAAACATCACTCACATTACTGCAAGCAGAAAAGCAGTAACCCAGAGTCACTAAAAACAAAATTAAATACTTCAGAAGAGAGCGCAAGTGTAATTCTAACAAGCAAGTTAGAAGTCAAGGCGAGATACTTTGTGTTCCTTCTGGATATGGCATTATGCAAGGACCAAAGTGCTGAGTCCTGAAGATATTGAACATGTAAATAAATATCCTCAAAGGCTTATGGCTGAAAAAACCTGCCTAGTAATACAAGGCCTAAAATCCTCAATTATTTATATCACCCCAAAAAGCTGAAAGTAACCTCATCAAGTATCTAAATGAGAAAGACTTCCAACAAGACTCCGGTCCCAAGAGAAAGACAAAGTGAGATTCATTTGATGGTAGCACAAGGCTGGGAGAATTCAGACTAAAGTTACAGCAGAATCTAATAAACCAGCTGGTATCAAAAAAATTTCTTCAGAATACAGTGCATAAGGAAATATGTATTCTTGCAATAAATAAATACACATCTAAAAATTTAGAAAATTAAATTCTACAGTCTGCATTTTAACAGTCAAAACAGTCTAGATTTTGAGTGTTTTTTTAAGAAACTGTTAAATGACTAGAATGTCTAAGGTTTAAAACAACCTCTACTACTCTACAATCAGGCTCCAGTAGATTTCAGTCAAAATAGATAGCACTCTACAACTATCATGAGCTCCCAGTTTTGCTTGCTACAGGATTTCAACAAATCCATAAGGCTCCCGCTGAAGTGTTATAAAACTACTCACCTTACATTAGCCTTTATATTACTGCTCACGTAGTAAAAAATAGGAAAAGTTACAAAATGTCTGCAGGTAAGGCAGCCCTTCAAAGGCTGCATTTGATTATGAGTTTTCTAAATAAGCTAACAAGGAACTTTTGCTTTTCCCTCTCATATAAGGTAGAGAAGTTAATTTCAACTTGGAATCACTCCACACTCTCCCCTCCCTGTTTTCAACCACCCCCTCCCCAGATAAAAATATACTATTCACTTAGAAGACCAATTCAGAAGGTACTTGCAGTGGATAAAGACTGTTCTCTATTTATTTAAAGATCCTGAATCCTGTAGGGTATACTCATTGTACACTGGAAAAAAAAAACAGAAGTACAACAAAGGGAAAGCAATTTTCCATTGCTCTCAGGCTTGTATCCCTTAAATACAGAAGTGGTGTGCACAAAGTCACCCAAGATAAGAGTCTAGGGGTTTTTTTTCTATAGTTTTCACTTCCCAAGTAAAAGGTGTGGGTGTGTATTTATGTTCACACATACATAAATGATCTGAAAAAAGCCACTTATAGGCAGCTTTTATAGGCAGTGGGAAGGCTCTCTTGAATGAAGAGAAGCTGAAGAATTGTGAAACATTAAAGCATTTCTGAAGCTTAAGATCCTTCATTTCAGGAGAGGAAAATGCTTGAAGTGCCTTTACCCATTCATCCACTCCCTATACTTAAAAACACTGAAAAACAACTTCCATTGGTTCAGAGAGCCAGTCAAGTTCCCTATTGCTATTCACAACCACCCCAGAAAGTGCCACTACCATATCACACCAACTCCATCACGCTACCAGCAGATTTTTCAGAAGCAGTGGAATCTTGATTATTCACAAAAACAAACACTGAGGAAAGAACAGAGGTTTGTTTGTTTGGGGTTTATTATTTTTTTTTTGGTCCGTGATTTCATCTTTAAAGTCAGCTAAGCATTCTTTTTTGGATATGTGTCAGTGACTAAATCCTAGTGATCCTGCCCTCATGCAAATTACCAAGCACAGGTCCTAATATTAAATCAATGGCTCCAATGTAAAAACAGCAGACTTATTTACCTTCACTAATGGGATATAAAGATTCTACCACTTGTCAAATCTACATAGTTCAAAGAGCCAAGTACTTTGAGCTGAGAGATAATGCCACTGTGCACTAGTTGGCATCCTGACCACCATTACCAAACTGCATTCTTGAGAGGACCTTTAGCACAACAATCGATAGCTCTTATCATTACTAGCTAATAAAGCTTACTGGCAATGCATTATTTTGACAGTACAAACCTTGATGCAACTTCTTAGTCATACTGTGAAGCATTTCCTGCCTGCATGCTTCTCCCAGTGAATGCACGGACAAACAGGAAACACAAGAACTGTCACTGTGTGCTATAACATCTTCCTAGAGCAGTGCGCTCCCAAACTTCCACCTGTCTTTCAGTGTTGATTTTGGCAACACTGAGCAACAGCTGTCAAAGAGCTAACACTCAACAGCTTAAACTTTACCACTGTCTGCACACAGAGCTGAAAACACCTGAACCACTACTTGGTTAGTATTTGTACTCCCTAATTCGCCTACCTTCATAGGCAATAAAAAACAAAAAAGTAACACAAAATTGTTTATTAACATTTTTTAAACTAACAGTCTGTTTTCTTGTCCCAAAGTGCACCTCTTGAAGACACACGACCGTCAACGTTTGGGAGGGCCAGCAGGCACTTTTTACATACACACTGGACTGCGGATATTTCAGGAGCCTCAGTGTTGCTTCAGCACCATCTACCGCATCTCAGATCTACAACAGAAAACAGCTGCTAGTTAAAGGATAAAAAAAACTGTGACAGCCTCTCTTTCACCATTTCACCAACTAAGAATGTTTTCCTTTGTACGGTGAGCCAATAAGGACTCTCTACCCCTTGAAAAAGGGCTGTACATTTTCCTAGGCAAAGTAAAACATTCTCAAGATGTACTTACTCTGGAACCGGGCTTAAACATCATTCTTCATATCTCAGGAACTGGGCTTAAACTTCCTCTTCTTATCTCAAGAGATGTACAAAAGAGGAAAAAGAATACTTAGCACAGTTATACAAAACCACAGATTAAAGAATCACTGGGTAAGCAAAAAAAAAAAACCCAAAAACCAACAACAACAAAAAAACCCCAACTTGGTCCTTACCTTCCCAGGTTTCTGCTGCTCATAAGTAGGGGTGCATCTGGAAATGCACATGTGGTCAGTCCCTTAGGAGGTCTGAGATTCAACCATCTGCCAATATCTTCTGTGACTGCTGAAAATAAGCAGAGCTGAGCCTCTGGCCTCTGCCTACATATAGAATTCCTTATCCGAAAGTACCGCAGGTAGCCAATGTAAAGAAACAAAGTGAACTGGAACATTAGAACCATCCAGCTACTGCAGCAAACTTTATGAGGAAGTTAATACAGTGAAATGACCGAAGAGGCTTCGGCAGGGTAATGCAAGCTGTGCCCAGACGCAGTGTACTGCACCCGCCTGGAACAGGGTGTCTTGCAGGAAGAAATTGCGTTTGTGCAAGTTAAACTAGCAGAATTTTCTGTTGCAAACTGGCTTTATTTCCAGGTAAGGTGAAAGCACCGCATTGGGTTGCTGGCACTTGAATATGTTAACATAACATTATATTGGTGTATGCAAACACTACCACAGGGTAGTTTGTTTCAAATTTATAGAGAGCAGAGCCATCCAGATGGACGTTTGTTTCCAACCCAGCCCCCACATCTCAGCATTTCCCACACAGTAACTTACACCCTCACAACATTCTTGCCAGATAACATATAAGAGTATTAGTTTACAAATGGTATCAGACACAGATTAATTTTCTTTCCCACTACCACACAAAAAGTCCAAAAGCAGCAACTATTCCCATCTCCTTGTTTCTTTTCCCCTTCATTTTCTGTCTCCCCTTTCCTTTCCCTAAGGGAAGGATTACTTTTTCCTCTCTTAACTCCTCAACTGCTTTTAAGAAAGCTCTATCTCCTGGTTTTGTAATAAATTTATTCTTATTTAATTAAGTACATAAGACAACTTTTGCTTAATCTATTCTGCGACTTTCAGAAAGCTAAAATAATTCATATTTTGTTTTAATTAATTTTAGTGGTGAAAGATACAAATCTTCTCCCAAAGACACCACTATTTTCATGAGTCATGGCAAAAATAAATAATCAAATAAACTAACTTTATAGAAAGGGTGAAAAGACAGTGATCATCCAAATTTGCACATAAACTACATCCACTGTCAGAAAGGTTGCCAACATGCTTAGTGCATCACACCAGGAAATTTTTATATCAGCTAGAAAAACTCCTAAATGTAGGTAAAGGTTTCAAAATTAAAAACAGCCCTTCTACCAAATGTCCACAGCATGTGGGAATTTCCTCTATACATCTAACAAGATATTTTTGAGTTAAATCTTGCTTCAGGGAATTACGTATTTCAGCAAGAGCTGAGCAACTCAAGATTTCAACATAGGTCAAATGGTAGTAAACAAACATGAACCAATGACCTAACTTGGACAATATTACTTCGAAACAACTGCAAGCAGAGGGAATGCTAAATATATATCTATATATTTGTATGCATGCGTACAGCTCTCAGTCTGTAACAAATCTTGACTGTTCTTGTCATCTTCTGTACTGGGCTTTGAGGCGCAATTTCTTTTGTCCTCATACATTTGGCAGCCACATGTGAAATTCACTCATCATTACAGTTAAAATTGATATATAAACAATTAGATCTGCATTCTGTACATTAAGTACTTCCACAACTACGAAGTGAAAGTAGCAGATGACAGAAGCCTCCAAATAATATTTCTAAAGACCAACATCAGAAAAAGAGAGTTAAGACAGTTTCATTTGTCACAAACATTACTTGAATTCAGCTATCTGGAATGAGTCTACACATAACAGAATTATACATAGCTGTTACACAGTTATATATATAGCTGAACCAGCTGCACAAGGGAATCTTTACAAGCACAGAGCAAGTTCCCTCACTTTCTACTGTCAGTCACAAACAGTAGTTATGCTAACAGTTAATCTACTGCAATTAGTTGTTGACGTCGAGAGTTTCTCTGCAACACTGACCACTTTGAGAAGAGCCATGGCCTGTGTTTCTCACGAGACTGGTGTACTTATAAGAATCACAGAATGGTTTGGGTTGAAAAGGACCTTAAAAATCATCGAGTTCCAACACCCTCCAACCCTGTCCATGGGCAGGGACACCTCCAACTAGCCCAGGTTGCTCAAAGCCTCATCCAGCCTGGCTTTGAACCCCTCCAGGGATGGAGCATCCACAGCTTCTCTGGGCAACCTGGGCCAGTACCTCACCATGCTCACAGTAAAGAATTTCTTCCTAATATCTCATCTAAATCTCCCTTCTCTCAGCTTAAAACCGTTACCCCTTGTCCTGTCACTACCCTCCCTGATCAAGAGCCCCTCCCCATCTCTCCTGTAGCCCCTTTCAGCACTGGAAGCTGCTCTGAGGTCTCCCCGGAGCCTTCTCTTCTCCAGAACAACCCCAGCTCTCTCAGCCTGTCTTGCTTTGTTATTCCTTCAACCTAACTCTAACACCATGTTTATTGCTTGAAGAATTATAAAGAAAAATAATTTATTAAATTCTATCACTACATTAGTCCAAAAGACAGCCTTTATCCCTAAATAAGCACACTGGGTTAATCTAATCTGTATCAGCTTGCACGTTACAGCCGAGGTCTGTACACAGAGTAACAAACGCACAGACAGATGACAGCCTTTGCATTCCTTCCTGCTTTGACTAGAACCTTTCCCAGAGTGAAAAAAGCGCTTGCCAAATATTTCAGTTCCCTGGGAACCCATCCTTCCACAGGCAAAACCCAGCCGAGGAGCTGACAGGCCAAGCTGGCTCACTGAGCACCTCCGTCAACAAACAACCGCCACCCGATCTCTGACAACCGGCCTCCCCGGGAAGCCTCACCTGTGAGGCAGGGACACGGCCCTTGCTGCCCCCAGACCCCGGCTAACGACGGGTTTCGGTCCCACCCCCGGCCCACGCGTGCGCGGTAGTGCCTCAGCCGCCCGCCGCGGCCGTTGCCCCCGCCGCCGCCGCTCCTCACACAAAGCCCCTCGCGCGCGCGGGGGCGGGGCGGGCCCCAGCTGAGCGCCGTCACGGGGGCCCCGCGCAGCCAACCGCCGCCGCCGGCTCGGCCCCCCGGCGCCGCCGCCGGGCGCTGCCGGCAGCGCAGGCAACTTGACAACAAACAGGAGGAAACAGCTGACGGGAGGCCCCGCCGCCGCCACCACGGCCGTGCGGGGCACCCGGGCCGACCCCCGCTCCCCCGGGCGGCCCTGCTGCCCCGACTCCCCGCCCCGGCCGTGCGGCGGAGGGGCCCGGACAGGGCTCCTCGTCAACCCTACCCAGGGCCCCTCACAGGAACCGGCCCGAAAAGTTGCCGCCGCCCCGCCGGGGAGGGGAGTCGGCGGGTGCGGGGCCGGGGGAGGAAGTTGTGGCCGCGGCGGGGAGCGGGTGCTCGGTGCCGGCCCTGGGTAGAGGGCCGGGCAGGAAGGCTGGGCGGCGCTGGGAGACGCTGACGGAGGAAGGGACAGGGTGGGGGAAGGCCGGTGCTTTGTCGCGGTGCCGGGCCGCAGCGGGGCATCCAGGGCCAGCGCTGCCCCCTCCGCGCCGCCGGGCTGGAGCGGCTCGTCCGGGGCCCCGCCGCGGCCCGAGGCTCACAGTGCCGCGGCCCGGAGCGGCGGCCGCCACCTCCCTCCCCAGCCGCCAGTGGCCCACCCCGGCTCCCCGGGCAGTGCGAGGCGCGGCGCAGCCCCCCGCCCAGTTACCTGGCGCAGAGGAGCAGCAGCAGCGGCTCTGTGCCCGGTGTCTTCCCCCCTCCCTCCACAGACCCGACGCTCCGGCTCGGCGGCGCAGCTCCGCCCCCTCTCGGGCCCGCCCCTTTTCACGTCAATCACCGCTGCCGAGGCCCCGCCCCCGATCTGCCTCCAGGCCCCCTCCCCTCGGCAGCCCTGTCAGAGGCGGCCGCCTCTTGCTGAGGAAACCGGTAGGCGGGGGAGTGCACCCCGAGAGGACACCACCGCAGGCCTGGCTGGGAGGGAGGGGAGCCCTGTCTCCCTGCGCTCCTCCCCAGGCCCCTGCAGGCCCAGGGACTTGGCTTGGCAGCGATCTTAACCATGCCCAAGGCCCTGTGAGGGTTTGAGGGGGGAAAAGGTGCTGAGGTGATCGTCAGCCACGTCCCCACCTCAGTGGAGCTGTGACTGGTGCTGCTTGCAGTGCTCCAGGTCACTCAAGCTGAAATCTTTGCCTAACACCTTCAATATGGCACACAGTGGCGATGAAAGATCAGGGAGGAAAGAGGCAAAAGTGTTTGTGGCCCTTCCTGGCCATTGGTTGCAAGCATTATCAATTCCCTGGCAGTTTTAATGGCTCAGTGCTCGCACACAGATTGCATCCCTGGCAAATACGTAAGAGTCTTGGCCAAAACACAATGAAAAAAATCCTTTGAGTTATTGGTTATGAAAAAGACACAAAAAAGGTTTTTTTTTTTTCCTTCTATGGGGTGAGCTGCCATTTTAAGGATTTCTGTTCTAACAATATCACACCCATGTTAGAAAAAGTGCATTTTTCACGCACAGAGATTCCTTGATCCGCGTGGTATCATCAGAGGAGCTGCAGTAATTGCAGGAAGGAATGACTCGGCAGGACTCTTCCATCATTTCACATCAAAGGCAAAGAGACATCTCTGTGGACATACAGCAGGCACCACACACTTACATGCCCAGCTGTTCTTCAGCTGACGTGTTCTTGCATGGACTCTCACCGTTAGGAATAGCTAGGCCAGGGAGTGCAGAACCACCTGCATGAGGGTAGACAGTGGTGGGTCAACGCTGGTACGTTAAGAACTGCTGTTTGCCTTGGGCAGCCCTCCAGAAATTGAGATCTCTTCAGTATGATCAACACTGGCCTGACCCTGAACTGAGCTGAACATCAATGTTTATCATGGACCTCACTTTAGATCATGCAAGGGAAGTAAAAAGTGTCGGAGCAGCCTGTCAGAGAGCAATCAGCTCTTAGTTAATGACACAGGGACAACAGAAGTACTCAGAGTATTAGAAGGAAGCCATAAAGACCGAGCCTGGGGTCCCATTTACCACCAGCGAATGGAAGAAATAACTGGTCTAACATGCTCTGTTTGTTAACAGATTGACCTGATCTGCTGTAGTGCCTCACTGAGTAAGTGTGAACTTACAGTGGGTCTGCTTGGTGGGTCTGCTTGGTCTTGTCACACAAACTATATGAAGATCCGCATCTTAATCATCTTTGCAAAGCTCCCATAGAAATCATGGCAAAAAGCCAAAACAAGAGGAAGAAGAGAGGCAAAGCGACAGTGCTTTAGTTGGCCTCAGTGACTGAGTGTTATTCAAGGACCTATGAGCTCTCTGCTGCTGAGGCATCCGTACATCCCATGGCAAGTAAGTTCCTTTTGCCTCCTTTTGTCAGGGAAAGCAATGCTACCTACCTTGCTGGGCTGTTGCATGTTTGCTTAAGTCCTGTTCTCCGGCCTGGCTGTATAGAAGGGAAGTGTGTCTGAACATTGCAATCATCATAATAATATTATAATGAAAATAAAGCAAAGCCCAAACCTATGAATAGTAATTACATTCTCAGCAATAGGAAGGGTAGCTGTACCAATCAGAAAGAAACCAAATTGACCATGAGACAAGCACAGAATGGATTAGCCTGTGCTTGACAGATGGTGCCAGGGACTGATGTTTTTATTTCCCCTTGCAGAGGAGCTTAGAGGAACGGGGACAGGGGAGTGTGAGGTAGGGCACATTTATTAAAATGAAGCATCAGGCTGTAGCAAAAAAATACCAAAAGCAATTTCCAGATAGTTTGCAAGGGACATGCTACATATCAGCTATAGGATAAAAAATAGGAACAGCAGTATTGTACCACATGGTGCTTTTAATTTTCAAAGCAGCCTGAAAACATTAATTAATCCTTCTCTGACATAGGGAAACAAAGTGCAGTCAGCAGTTTGTTCTTTTACTTCTTATGCCAGGATTTGGGAAGACCCTGGGCCTTTTCCACAGCTTATTCATATCACAATGACTCAAGTGGCTCTGGAGGGGCCATTCCCCTGTGCAGTGCTACACAGCAGAAAAGGCTGTGTTAGGTCTCAGGTTTAATGAACCAGAGAGAGTGGAGATTCCTGCACCTAACAGCCTTAGTGAGGCCCGCCTTTAATATTTGTCCTATCTATATTCACTCTCCAGTGTTGTGAGCAACACTATAAGCAGCATTTCAGAGAAAATGAGGTGACTGAGGAATTAATCACAATCTCAGAAAGAACTATGCAGTGAAACTCAGGCACCAACATATTGATCTAATTAAAACCTCTGACACAACTTCAATGGAATTCAGTGGGACCTGGGTACATCCAATTGAATTAGTGTTAGGGCTTGGGGGCTGCTTGTGCCAATCTTCTCTCTTTGAAGAGAAAATGTTACAGCTTAGTGGTTTTTACTCCTACTCAGTCTCCAGAACCACCATTAATTTTCCAGTATGTTTCTGGATTCCAGTGTAGCAAAACTGAACCTACCAAACCAGGTGTGCCTGAGGTGGGACAATGATCTAGTGGGACTTTCCCCATTGCTGTTTCTCCCATGCCAAGGATTTCTGGCAGCAGAAATACAGAGCTAGACTCGCAGGCTGTGGTCTCTTTGAAAGGCAGCTCAACTCCTCGATGTCCCCTCTATGCCTTCTCTACTTTGCCTCGCATCAAAGGCTAGATTCACACTAGCTGCTCTTGTTATTTGATAGTGGCCACTGATCGCTTGTGTTTTTCTGTGGAGATGGTACAACTTGCAGTTTCATTCTCATAAAATAAGCCTACTGACATGCACACACACAAAAAAACCCTTTCATTTTCCCTCACAATCTGAAATGTGTTGCTTTTGGCTTACCTGAAAGCCGACAAGGGCACAGGTGCCATTTACAGATGCTTTTTCACATGGCTGTGTTTGGCCAAGGGGCATTGTACAGTTAATCTCAAAATCAGGAGATTAAGATCAGTGATGAGGAGGTCCCTCCATGCCCTCTCCATAACAGCAGAGCTGGTCTCATTACCCTGTCACCACACCTATTAGCTGTTGGCCAGATTTTAAAAGTGTTTAAGTGTAAAGCTCCCTAGCACCCAGGAGCTGTATAAAGGAAAGAACTTTATGTCCAAAGAGGGACTCAGAATTTATGTGCCATTATTAAGACTTAAGGAACAGAGACAGTAAGCAGGCCTGATGCCAGGGAATGCATAACACTCTCCTGCAGAAATGAAGAGTCACCGTTGTGAACACCACAGTTCAGGGAGGCTGGCAGTGGGACACAAATCACCCCCAAGCCAGTCATTATTGCAGTGAGCAGAACTCACTGCCATTTCCTAGCAAAGAAAGCAAGGCTGCTAATTAGGATGGGCATTGATACAAACATATCAAAGATGTGTTTGTATCAAAGACATATATCCCGTATCAAAGACAGGGATCTTGCAGGATTTTTGCATTGATAGGTCTTCTTTTTTTGGTCTCCACAGTAGAGGACAATTACCGAAGTAAGGAGAGCTCTCAGGTTGTGGTCTCCTGCAAAGGCTCAGGCTGATTATTATTTTCTGTAAACAGGCTCCCATAACCACCTTACCTCACTGAGGGACAGGGGCACTTCATCCCTTCCTCCTGGAACATGTTTAGAAACCTGACCCTGCTCAGAAGATCACGAGAGGCTTGGAGGACAGGCTACCTGTTTCCTCTGCTGCTGTCTCACAAATCGCTGTACAGTGGCAATGCTCTGCAAGCTCATATGAGTTATCAGTCTTTTATTTGGGGGAGATTTTATCAGGTGTCCAACAGATGGATGGTAGCCATCTGATTACACCACTTCCTCTGCACAGAGTCTTGGTCTTATGCACACGTACGTGAGTGCAGAGAAGATGCTATGGGGCAGAGCTCCATCGGCTCAGCTGAACAGGGCAGGCAATGATCCAGCTGCCAACTCCCCTGTGTTTTACCATAGGTGATTTCATGCAAGCTTTCATCCTCAGCTGAGGAGGTAAAGCTGGAACCATTCCTTTGGCACAGAAAAACATCATAACAGCTGCCAGGAGAGGAGATGAACATTTTGGGGGAGAGCAGTTACTCCAATGCACGTGGACTTCATCAAACAGTCTGGGCTGTCCCTATTGTTTGTGAGCACTGGATGAGAACAAAGAGATTGGGCTAGAAAGGGCCCCACGCAGAGACATTCAGAGCACATACCAAATACAATACTTTAATGGCTACATTGGATTGCCATTTTTTTATATAATTAGAGGAATCTGCTAGCTTGGGAATATATATATGCACACCTGAGGCGCAGATGAATTCCCATAACTGGATGCAACTTGGTTGCACTTATCAAGAGATAGAATTGGTCCATTACAATTGTCACTCCACAGACAGGACAGTGAGGAAAGAATCTTGGTAGCATTGTCAGTCTCTTTCATTCACCGTTCCTAGAGCTTGGGGTGGGGTTTCCCAGCTAGTCAACACAGCATTTCCTTGATGGTCTTGGAGCTGATTCAGTATTACTGTTAGTTTTTTAACAGTGCCACTGCCTGCTCAGGAGGCACTTTTGGGTGTGAAAGGTGAGCCTATTTAAAATAAAAGAGCGAGCCTCACTTTAGATTTACTACTCTATTTTGCTCATAGATACTTCCCCAAGGACATTTATCAAAGATGCTAAATTCAGAGGGGACAGAGAGCAAAAGGCAAGCAAAGCCTAGGAGAAGAAACAAGTGGCCCAAATGAAAAGGGGGGACAGGACATGGAAGCCTACCTAACAGGTAGTTTCACCCATACCACTGAAAAGGTGGAGGAGAGGCTTGGTTTGTGATTTTCTTGACAACTTAATAGTACTTGGTTGTAGTCAAACACTCCTGGGAAGACAGAGCACACATAAGACTGGGATGAGAGCTCAGCAGATGTGTGTCCATCTTTAAAACCAGCCTCCAGGATGGAGAAGCTGTGAGAGGTCAGACTTCAAATCTGGTTTCTGTCCTACAGCAATCACACATGGGTGGTACCACCTCCTTTAAGGCACCATGCATTTCAAGTGAGGCTTATGAGAGAAGCCCACACCTGATGAAACAGAAAATGCCTAGCTCCCCTTCTGCAAACACGTTAGAGATCTGTGAGTGGGCTGTCAGCTCAGAGACCAGCTGTACAGCTGAGTCAACAGTAACATATTTGCCCCTAGGACAAGCTAGGAGAGTTGTTGCATGGTTTATTACTGAGACCACTGGAGAAGTGAGAAAGGATTTCTTTTCTTCCCAGGTACAATAGCAACAAAAAGCTTGAAGCTATCTGCAGGTCTTACATCTGAACATACAATGATAAGACTTTGTACTTAAAGTATCAGGCACACAAAGATTTTGTAGTACTTTGCTAAGCTGAGTAAACAGTGTAATTCTTGCAGAGATAAAAATAGGAGTACAAGAGAGGCAAAGCAAATGGCCTGGAGCTCCTTGTCCTGCCAGAGGGGGAATGGCAGGGTTAGGCCAGGAGCACAATGCAAAACATCTTCCATTTGTTGTGCTCTCCAGGCTCCAGTTTGGCCAAGAGCCCAAGGGAAGGGTGCTTGGTGCTTTCATATGGTCAGTTGCCTATACAGCAAATATAATGTGGCATTATTCAGCACATGCGATTTACCTTACACAGGACAGTCTCCAAGTTAAACTAGTGAGGGACTTGCTAGTAAAGGTAGCCTGAGTCACTCATGAGCCAGTGAAATAGGTGAAGACAAGTAGAACAAGGAGTACTACAGGTTTAAACTCAGATGGGCTCACAAAACTGTAGAACAGCATACATGTAAGCAACCCACACCATGCCTGATTCAGTTGTATTATTTCACTAGGACTACACATGCAGATTGCTCACATTTGGCAGAGGTGAGCAAGCTTTCTTCCTAGATTTGCGAGACATGACACAAGGGGGATGCCTTCACAGATGATGATGCATCAACAAGTATGTCACAGGTAGGCAACAGTGCATCAGCAGTGTCTCAGCAAGGAGCTGAGCTGCAGCAATGACAACTTCATATGGGATCTGTACACCCAGCAGAGTGCAGGGTGGAGGGCACAGCAGGCTAGGTCCTGGAAGAGAAAGGCTTTAAGGGGAAGAGCTGGACACTCCATGATTTTTGAGGGGGGCACAAAGCAGGAACAAAGCAAACAAAACCAGTAATTTGCCAATAAAGCACAGAAGAGGATTCTGTCATTATAGTTGTTGCATCATTATTAGTCAAGCTTCTAGGCATCTGCTAATGTGACAGATAATTATTATTATTACAGTGTTTAGACAGATTTTTAAAAGCATCATGTAGGTGCCTCACTCCCATTCATTTTAGAGAGACTTAGGCAACAGGGCCTTAGCTCATAGTCCAGCCTCAGACTGGAATGTGGGAAGTTAGATGAAGTGATCAGCTCTTCATGAATCTCTAGCCAGCAAAAAGCAAGTGTACTTTCACAGGTGCCCTGTTAAAGTCTAGACTGGTTTGAAAATACTCATTAGGCTGAACTAACTGACCAATCTAATGCTGTATCTTAGACGTTGAAAACCAGTGTGAAAAACAGCCTCCACCTCATGCTAAGTTCTGAACAAGACCATAGCGTACCTGCAAAGTTGTATTGTGCCTCCTCCTGTTGTGTTCAGATACATTAATCATATTGCAGTGAAGAGAAGATAACAGCATGAGAAAATGCCAGCACAGCAAGACAGGGTTTAAATTAATGGAAAAACACAGCTGTAAGGACTGCAAATCTGGGAAACAGTCTGTTACAGTCAGCTGGAGAGCTGGGTGTTGGGCTCCCTGATATGTCACCTTTGCAGGCACGGTGCCATTGAAAAGCTGTTCTTCCAGGGGCTGTGCCAGGATGGTCTTCAGTGAGGTATCAAGGTAACTTCTTTACAGGGCAGTTAGTAAGGCTAATGCTGCAGGTCTGAAAGGAACCCTGAGAACACATGGTCATTTGCATGTCCCTGTGGTTTTGTAGAGCTTAGGACACCATCAGGCTTGTAATTCCCACTGTGTGGAGAGATGACAGCCCATGCTTACTTATACCAGCAGCCACCCCCCACCTCCACTGACAACTCAACAGCATTCAAAAAGCAAACTCCAGAAGGATGAGTAGATAGATCTGAAGAGATCCACAGTAGACAACAGAAGGGACCCACCTAAACCCTTTCCTAAGATAAAAAGGAAGAGCTGCAAAATAAAAGTAGACACACTCTTCATGGGACCCATTTGTGCAAGTATACATAGAAAGCTCTGCATGAGTGAAGTGACACAAGTAGCTGGATCTTCTTGCAAAAGTTGCTAGACTGAACTGCTTCTTCCAGTAACTGAAATGAGGGCAGGCTTCACTCCAGAATATTTGTCAGGGAACAGCAGCAGGGACAGATGCTGGTAGCAGGGTCCATCAACAGCCTCAGACCCAGTAAGCAATGAACCAGGTCTAGGCTCCATTGTGGAACACAATGAAACAGAACCAGAACTGGAGACAAGCTGTGACATACACCTGAGGGATGCATCCAAGAGAAGAAATACCTACAGCAGAGGTCCATGGTCCATCCAGAGGCAGGGCTGCAGACAGGCACAGCTGCATCACAGCTCAAGCAAAAACTAAGCAAATGCTCAGTCCAGAGCTTAAATGGAGCCCTGGAGACTATAGGCAGGCGGTGTGAGTGGGGGCTCCAGGTGCGGCTGGCCAGTGCAAAGGCCTTGTAGTGCTCTCAGGGCCATGACTGTATTTTAGAATTAAAATTGTACCACTAACCTAGGAAGTGGATTATAGAAACAGGTTAATTTGACCTTCTCACAGTACAGCACTTCTGTTGGCATTTCCTGATCCTTGTTTTTTAAAAATTCAGTTATCGTAATTTAGTATGACCTTATTCCATTGAAGTGTATTGACCTCAGTCTGGTAGAATCTCAGGTTCAAAAATTTGATTAGTTAGCAAGAAAAACGTGTCTGATCTCATTCCAATCCCTTGCAGATTTTTTCCCAAAAGAATTTGTGCATGATATCATGCACACTCTTGGCAGTTTCAAATTCACTTTGGAGAGATCCAATTTTAGATAGCTGAGACCAAAGCAAGTCAAGAAGAAGAACATCACAAAGGCTAGGATGCTTTTAAGCTTGATACTCAATTGATCTGTATTTTCTTATTTTCCTATCTCCCCAGTACCCATTCAGTAGTAATCTCACAGGATCCTTCTGTACTTTTCCTCCCCTGCCAGATAAAATCTGGTAGTCAAACCTACTGGGGTTTGGGGTTTGTCTGGTTTTTTTCTTCTTTCTAACTCAAACTGAGAAGGAAATGCAGAACCTCCTGGTATGCAGACAGTATAACTGCTTGTGAGCAGAGGGAGCTGGCTTCTCCCAGGTCATGTAAGTCCTGAGTAGATGTATTTCTGTTTGGAAGACTTCTTGTGGGTAGCTCCCAAAGGAACAGAACAATGCAGCACTCCTTCCCCCAAAACAGAAAAAAAATGAGATAAATCCAGTGATGCTTACACACACAAAAAATGGGAGCTAATGAAACAAATGGAACAACTCAGGACTAGGGGCAGAAAAGCAAAATTATAGAGCCAAGAGATGGATTAAAAATAAATAGGTCAAAATCTGTCTGAAACATCAGGAAAAGATTTCCCTAGCAAATTCACTTTAGCACCTGACCAGTCGCTGAAAGCAGAGTTGAACCGTCTGTCAGGCAGGTAAGGCTTCTGTATGTTAATTACACCCCGGTGTCTGAAGGCACCATTAATGGCCATCGATAGCACATGAAGCATCATGCTCCTGCCTACATCCCTCACTTCTAGGACAGTGATGCATACATAAGCCACATTACATTCCTTTACAGTCATCCACAGGCAGCCCACATACTTGCATCTGTGCTAGCTCATGGTTACTAATAGTTGTCATTAGCTGCTGAAAAATGAACATGGAGGATCTCGGGGCAAGGGGTTGGGGGGGATTACTGTGCAGTGACTCACTGCTTGTGAGCAAAACACAGCAAACACAACTGGGACTGAACAAGAGATGGTTGCTAAATTATCAATTTAATTTAATCAAGACTTCATTATTTGTGGGTTTTTATTCTGGGTAACCTGGGAGGTTTTCTTGTGTATGGCATAGCTCTGTCTACATTGACTCATCAGACTTGAGGGCAAATGATCCTTAGCCCTAGCCTTAGCTATTAAATTACTGCTACGAAGCTTGTTTGTTTTATCTGTTCCTCAGTTCTTTGGCCCACACCCACAATCTGAGCTTTCATTTGCATGTAGGCAGTGGCAAGCTCCAGCTCTGAGTTAGCTGTTGAACACAGAAGTCTAGGTAATGCTGGGACAAAGCTGAGAAACATAAACTAAGTTGAGAACTAGAGAAATTTGTCTTGACACTGCTGCTTAAAGTAAGCAAACTGAGCAAACAGTGAGCTGAAATAGCCATGTATATAAACCGTTATAAAATAGCCTGAGGTGCTATGCTAAGTCAGGAGACCACCTTATAAAAGAGGCCTTTTATGTTTATCTCACTGTAATATCATAACCTGTTGAATTTCTTTCCTCAAGCAAACCAGTGTCTAGGAGTTTCTAACAGATTGTTCCTCCTCACTGTGCACGGTATGCTTGAATCTCCACTGCTTTGCTTTTTGTGGAGTAATTTAAGCCTGGGTTAAGCTATGCGATACTACAACCTCTCTAGGAAAGCGTTGTAGACTAATAAATACTCAACATGAGACAGAGCAGTTTAGAAATCAGTTTTTGGCTTATGACAGCAGCTCTCAAACCGAGACCCACAGCATCAAGGAATTCTTTCCTACCAGCTGAACAGGACTCAGCTTTCCAACTAAAGCTGGTCTTTTTCCTTGCTTCTAGAAACCAGCATGCATAAAGTGGAAAGGCAAACAGAGCAAATAATTTGCTGATGTTGCTCTCCGTTAGTTTTACATATAACTGTTGGAGCCATAGCAAGACTGAGCTGTGGCTGGGGAGGGAAGATCCTAAAAGCAAATCACCTCCTTAGGGTTCTGAAACCCACCTCACCCTTTTTTTTCTATACACACTCATCTATTAAAGCAGAAGGGGGGTAAAGGAACGGGTTACATCCAGTCAAAGAAGTGAGGAATAAACATCCCTTTGAAGTACAGAAGCAGCATAGGCAGAGATGTGATGAGTAGGGGCAGTTTATTTCTCCTGTCTCCTGCACTTGCTGTGACTGTGGGCGCTCGGGACCTGCACTGCATGCTGCCTTGCACTGTGGCAGGGATTGAGGAAATCAGTTCCGAGCTTTGTTCACAGATATTTTCCACATCTTTCCTATTTTCAGCCTTGACCCTGCCCTCTGAGGCCCTCACTGGGACCTGCGAGCTGAGGGTGAAACATTTCAGGTTGCAGTTGTGAAGCTAGTGGAATATAGCCTTTAGAGCAGTTCAGATGCTGCTGAGAAAGGGGTTAATCTAGTCCAAGGCAGGGATTTGCAAAGCGGTAGGGGCTGTACCAGATGTGAGGGAACTGATTAACTCACCGCATGCCCCCAGTACCGCAGAGGAGTTGTGCATAATTGGTACCTTATTTTAGCAGGGAACAGCTTTCAGAATGGGGTCTATAATTAAGAGCTTAGATTAAATCCACCCTGATTGGGCAGAGAGAAGGGGAGAGAACAGCTGTGGCTGTCTGGTACCATAGTGGTCTGGGCTTTATCCTTTCTTGAAACTGAGGAAAGAATACCTTAAGGAAACAAAACATTTCTGTCACTGAGTTACCCTGATTTTGTTAGAGGCAAACAGAAGCTTTTCCTACCCTGAAACAGTGTGAATTCTGATAAGTGCTTATTTTTAAAATGCGTGATTCATAGTTACTTATTTAAAGATGAATTGTTTTCTGGGGGATTTAAATCTTCCTTGACAGTGTTTGTAACTTGAAATGCCACAAAGCAGGGCTGTCACATAGGAATTGGAGGATAATACTGATGAGAAGAGAAAGAGATACTGGCTATTCTCATTCAGCTGTCTGGATGGGAAGGAGCTTGCAGACAGCGAGCAAACAGCGCCGAGTGAAACACTGCTAGAAGCAACCTGGAGAGGTCACCTCTGTTGCTAGGCAGGATCTGCTAACACAAGCAGAGAAAGGAAAATTAGCCTTGGAAAATAATTTCAGCTTTAATAATTCAGCCTAGATGCTGAATTATCATAATGCTGATCATTTTAGATGCTGATTTTTATTGTGGAGGTAACCTTCCCCTTTTTTTTCTCTCCTATCCCAATTTGCTTTGAGAATGATTCTCAGCCCAAGCTCATGAGTGACATTATCTGGAGTCAGCATCCGTGCTGGTGGTCCCCGTCGTGTTCCCACCAATGGAGCTGAACCACCTGGAAAAATTGGGCCAAAAGGCCTTGTGGGGACAGCCCTCCAGGGGGACAGCGCTTTTTAATTAACTGGCAGAAGATGTCGGTGGGGAATCATTGCTAGTTCCATCTGGGGGGGGCAATCCCAGCCGCACGCTATAATTTCTGCTACCTGTATAGTGGAAAAACCTTGCAGTAGTACCCCCCCTCTTTTTTTTTTTTTCTCTCAGAGGAGATAAAATATGCTTTTTTGAAAAACACAAAATGATGCTGGTTTGGAACAGGAAAGGAAGAAACAAAGAAATCTGGGACCTGCACAGAGGGCACACTGAAACATTTGCAAAGTGTTTCAGTGACAGCAGTTCACAGGGAATACTGGATTCTGAAAATCGTCATCTTCTGCCCCATAAGTAATTACTTGAGTGGATTAGTCACTACTGCCTTTGGCAGGGCTTTACATTTGATTTCCAATAAGAGTCTGCAATCTCCAGTCCCGTCAAAGCTGCTTGTGGCACACTGGCCAAAAAAAAAAAAAAGTCTGTGATGACATGATGCAGTCTCTCTGGCTTTTCTTCTATTGAAGGAGGTTTTGGGGGCACAAAAAGAGTGCTGGCTGTTCACATGCTGTTTGGTTGGGGTTTTGGTTTGTTTTTTGGTTTGTTTTTTTTTTTTTTTCATACAATGAGAGGTTCCTGGGATCAAGTTAAGATGTGAAAATCTCATCTTTCTTGGAAAAAAACACCAAAATATTTCCAGATTCTAATGTTATGGGGTCCTGATATCAAACAAAGGTGGCTTGTGTTTGGCTAGTGAAGTGGGTCCTACATTGCCAGCTCAAACCTTTCTGCTTTAGAGCAGGATTGGTGCCTGTCCACCATGAAAACGTGAGGCTGCCAACCTGAGCCAACTCAAGAGCTGTGCCAAAGCTCGCTGAGCTGTCTCGTCAGGCAGGCGGCCTGGGCAGTGGGGCCTGGTAATCTGCACAGTCATACCAGTGAAAATATCCCAACTCAAGATTCACCATCTAGAGAGAAAATAAATGTTGGCTTGAAGAAACATGATCAGCAGCAATGTCTGAGGGAGAAAGCTTGGAGCCTGAGAGTGTTTGATCATAAATTTTGGGAAATCCTGAGGAAGTCTTGCACTTTGGTGGCTTGCAGTTATACTTCCAGTAAATGTTTATCCAAATGCCGTCAACTGCTATTCACAAAGGGATTAAAGGGTACAGGAATCTCTGAGGTATCTCTCACCTAGAGCTGTGTTTTAACCATTTCAAAGTGTAATTGCAGTTTGCACCATACAGTAAACTGCTCTTGGTTACTCAGTTACTTTTTCATGCTTCCACTTTTCTGAAGGATGATCTGCAGATTCTTCAAATGCAATGAAATATACTGGCACATTTAATCAGTGTTGATTCCCCAAGGAAGTGCTGGGAAACAGGATTTAGAGACAAGAGCTGAGCACGCTGCATTTGCTGACCACATGCTGGGATGTTTTCTTTCAGTCTGGGCTCCAACAGTAGTTTGTATTTGCAGGCATAGAAAAAGAAACAACACAGATCGGGAGTAAACAGCGTTCAAGAATCACGTTAAGATCTAGCATCCTTTACTTCAGAGAGGGAAGCAAAAGGAAGAAAAAAAGAGAGAATGAGATAAGGGCAGATCACATCAGAGGCTGTGGGGGCAGCATATCTGTTTTTGTGGTATCCCAGCAAAGAGACATTTAAAGGCGGGATTTGAAGGAGGATAATTTTCAGATGTTTATAGGGAAGATGAAATTAGGTGGCTATAAGAAGGAAATGGTCCATAGAACTGCCTGGTTGCCAAATGCCACCATCAAGTGACTTCTGATGAATAACATAGTGCAGGGTTATGCCAGAGTTTGGATTGCTTCCACATGTACCAGGAGAGAAATGTTAAACCAAATTGCCTTATCCCTTCAGCTGGTCACAGGACTGAGCCTGTTTGTTCTGATGGGGATGAGCCACTCACTGCTGTGCACTGGTTCCTCACCTTTATTCAGCCTGCTGACGAGGAGAACTATGGGGACTCCAGGCCAAGTACATGTATTAGTCAGTGCAGGGACCAGGCAGCCAAGATACTGCTTACAGGGAGCCAAGAAAACAGCTGTTTCAAAGGACACTCTTAAAACATGGATTCCTTGGTGTAACACAAGTGCAGAAATTCATAACTCTTAAGCTTGAGCCTAGTTTTTTTGAAAGGAAGTGCCATCCACCTGTTCCAAAATGTGCTCCAGCCTACCTTGACTGCCTCTCTCTTCCAGCTTCTAGCACCCACAGATAGACCGTCTCTCTTTTCCTCTCCCACTGGTTCCACTTCACCTTCTAAAAGTAGACAAGTGGCTGTGAACTTGGGAACTTTCTCTACCTAGAGCTCTTGTGTTACAGTCTTACTGTCTTACTGCTCTGCTCCTGTGAAGGGGTTTACCCTTGGCTGGGAGCCAACCCCACACAGCCCATTCACTCACCCTCCCCCCCCCGCCCCCCCAATGTTGGGGGAGAGAATTAAAGGGGTAAAGGGAAAAAAGGACTCTTGGATTGAAATAAGAACAATTTAATAACTAAACTACAATAATATTGAAAATAAGGTCAGATGGTGTTGGTGAATCTGCATGGTTTAGGGACTGGTAGGAGCCAAAAACCACAGGGAAGCCCAAGCTGCACCGGGTCAATGAGACATTTATTTGGATTCCCCTCTTCATGACATTTTGCAGGGATATTGTGATTAATATCTATTACATAATTAATTAGCATATTACATATATCATCAATATTTATTATTGAGAAAAACCTGTGGTGCTTGTTACATGTGTGCAGTGCTTAGCTACAACATAATCCACAGTTGCATTCCAGCTATGACTGAGTTACCTTCTCTCGGAGGCGTTCCCTCTGTATGATGGAGAAGCAAACTGGCTGCGATCTTCAGGGCTGGAGTTAGACCCAGTAAGGATGGTGGGGGAAGAAGAGGAGGAGGTCCACCACATGACAAGATATACCCTGTAGCAGAGCTGTGCAAATGCAGGTCTCTATTTGCTATTCTACAGCAAGAAGGACAATTTTGTCTGGTTTTCTAAGGAAATGAAGCTTACTCTCTCATTGTGTTTGTCCGTCTGTTTCCCCTTTGGTTGTTCCCTAGCAAATCTGGAACCCCCTGGCCAAGGTCAGCCAAATTTGACAGTTGGACAGTGGGCACTTCCCTCTGCGGAGAACTGTGTGGCCTGATGTAGAGGAAGGCAGGGATAACCCAGCCCTTTAACTGAGGAAGGCAGCAGCCAACTGGCCATGAGCGCCGGCTGGTCTGTCAGCCCACGCTTGGCTCTGGGTCCACCGCAGGTTGTGCCCAGCCATGGAGGCTTGGTAAAACCTCAGCTACTAGTGGGTACTAACTGTGCCTGGTGGGGAGAGCTTCCTTCCTAACCATTGCACTAATCAGCTTAACCCTGCAAGATGACATATGATTAGCTTGAGCTCTTTAAGAAAATCTCTCCCAGCTATTTTGTGTTTGGGTAATTAAAACTATCCTGATAAGGACATGATATATTATGAAAACCCTATTTTTCTCAAGAATCTGTATTTTGGCCTGGCAGTATTTTGAAGAAACCCTTTGAGGGATGTCTTTTTGCAATGCAAAATAATGGTTATTGTAAACATATATCTGGATCGGTCCCTCCTTTGACCTCACACCGTCCGATAATCAGGTTTAGCCCCCGAGGTCTGTAGGGATTACTTTTATCTCTCCATCCCGGTGACTGAGATAAAGCGATCTTTTCTGCAAATACAGTTTAGCCTTTAGGAAGTTACTGCTTACTCGTGTGTTAACCTCAGATATGAGCAGGTGACCAAAGCCAGGCAGACTGCAGCTTGCCTGTGCTCATGAGCTATAAATAAAGTGAAGCCTGCAGCAACAGTTGCCAGTGCTCTGCTGCAGGTAAATATTTGTTCATGTAGGTTTATCAAGGGCAGCTTGCATTCAAACGACTGACAACAGATCCCCACAGCAGACTGCAATAAAAAAATGCTTTGGTGGCATCAGCTGCCACAGGGTATCAAGACCCTCAAGAAAAAATAATCCAGTTAATTTTCTCAATGACACGTTGATGCAGAAAATTACTATTTGACACCAGAGACTCAGATAAGGAAGGATGAGGACATCACCAACCTCCACCTCCGAGGCTGAGGCAGGAGAAAGTACTTCTAGATCATCCTGAACATATTTTAAATATCTGAAATGGCAAAGATGCCACAGACTTTCTAGGCAAACTTGATGTTTGCAATACATTTTCTTTCTAAAGGGTGTTCCATTCTGATTCTCTTATCTGTATCCTCCCTGAAATACACTCAGCTTCTGACTTTGATTAGAACCAGCCAAGTTCTCAGGAGCTGCTCTTGTATGGCCTATGTTTCCTGGGTTGTAAATCTGATTATCTCCATGGTTTTGAGTATCCCACTTCCCTAATGCATTCAGTTTGGTGGTCACTCCTGATGCCGGCTTTTTACAGATTTCTGGCATGCTAATGAAAAGCTAAGGAGCAGAGAGGCTATGATGCTGAACAGGTTGAGAGAACTGCACTTCCAGACTCCTTGCAACATGCCTGGGGTTTTGTATAGCTGTGGCAGGTTGACTGACCTTCCTTCTTCATCACTGCATATCCCTGGGCCTTTCTGTTCCTGAAAGTAGCAGTGAAATTTGGTGCAGAGAGGGTGTGCATATAATAGCAGTTGGACGTCTGTGACCAGCTTGTTCTCTTAAAGCCTCCCCAAGCATCTGGTGGGGCTTTTTTGCCACTGTTTGGGACGGGGTAGCAGGCTGTATGGTTTGACACAGCACAGCAGTTCTTAGGTCCGGTGAGTTTGTTTGTTTGACAATAAGGCAAAACCTTTACAGTTTGGGTGAGAACATCAAAGCCCATCTGAGAGGCTACTCAGAACAGTCAGTTGAGACATATTGGAAAGGGAGGGTGCGGGTCACTGAGGCAGGATGCTGTGCAAAGGCAGAGAGGGCAGAGCACTGAGGAGGACAAAAAGGATTGCTGCGCTACTCCCCAGTCATCAGCACCCTCTGCGCTGGTTTGCAAACTTCTCAGTCATCAGCAGCACCAAAACCAAAATTCTTACCTTCGCCTCTAAGGTCTTTTGTGGCCTCTTTTTGTGCAATCCAGATGTCTCCATTTAGCAAAGGATGGCAGACTCACTGACTAGCTGTTCTTTCCACTCGGCACCATGCAGCAAAGGAGCTCCTTTGTTCAAAAACCAAGATATCACACTCCAAGGCCATGTGATAAATTCCTTCCTAAAATTGTTCTGTCGTAAGCTCTGTGGAAAACTGAGTGAGAATTAGACTGATGGCATGCACTAAACATGCTGCCAAGCATGTAACTCAGCTCTGACCCAGTATTTTGAGCATGGCTGACCTGTGAGGTAGCATCTCTGTTGTCTTATAATTCACATTGTTCTGAGTTGCTGGCACATGGGCCACCTTTCTCTTCTGTCTTGTATAGTGGGTGCCTCAGTACAAGACTGGAGCTCTGAGCTGAGGTGCAGATAATAAGCAAGTTGGTTAGAGCAAAATGGAAAATGAGCATCAGTCCCTTTCATGTCAAAAAGCTCTTGAAACTTTGTTAATACAATTCCAGTATTATTCTTTATGAAACAATCCTGCTTAACCAAGATGACCCACCAGACCTTTCCCATCTCTAATTTTAATGCAGTTTTATAAAATGGATACATTTGGCATGTCATCTGGAAACATTAACCAGGGAGGTTAAAGCGGTGAGGCTCTTGGGTTTAAAGCATCCATTTAGTGGATGGATAAATGAATTGACTAAGCGCTAGCACATTTGTCATAGGGCTATTATACTTGATTTTTTTCTGGGCTGGTTATAAGCTATTGGTTAATGGGGCAGAATTAGATTTTTACAGAACTCTGTGCAGATAATTTTCTTGGAAAACATTTTGAAGAGCCTGCCTGTCCAGAATATGAGATGTGATGTTCCACTGCTGTCTTCTTGATTGCTCCTCGAACAGCAGGACTGCAGCTGCAAGTGGTAGCCTGTGGCTCCTCCATTAAAGTTTCTGCGCTAGCACAGGAGAGCTGTAATAAAGAGAAATGACACATTAATATAGAAGCAGGCTCAAAGCCCTCAGATCTGAGCATCACAGCACATTAAGGAAAACTTAACATTTGATCTAGAGCAGGGCTACTTGGCCTGGGGAACCTCAGGTCCAAAATCATGATGTCTTCAAATTCTGGATGCAGACTGTGTGATTTGAGCTCATCTGTCCTCATGTGATGAGTCCAAATAAAGAATAATACCAAGGAAACTCCCTCACAACAGGATCTCAGAGAAATGTAGAGACATCTCAAATAACATAAATACGAGGTAATATAAAACCTGTCTGGACAGAACACTTGCTGTTGAATATGCCAAAAGCCATGCTGTTCTGGTGGGGCAGAAGCGGGGAGAAATTATGGTTTTTCCTCCGTATTTTTCCATAAATGTTTTCCTCTGAAAAGCTCCCTGCCTTTCCCATATTCTGACAACTCATTCAGTCAGGCTGAGGAAGGGACATAAGGAAAGCTCTGGGATGTTCCAGGGTTATGAAGTATTTAATCTCCAGGACACCATTATCTGAACTCAGTTGAGACACTTCAGCCAGAAATAGGTCCTATGTTAACCAGACAGTAAAGGGAACATAGGATAGCTTCTAGTTGCTAATTGACAAGAGTCCACAAAATCACCACCCAGAGGTTACAGACCAGCTTTTTTTAGCCCTAACAGTGACCGTGAAGGATGGATAAATCACTGAAATACTCTACAGAAGGTGAGGGGCAACTCCCTATGCACTTAGCAGAGCTTATTTGCCCCAGCAAGACATCTAGGGGAGGGTGGTGTTATCCCTTCTGTACATATCTCCTTTGATGCTCTCTTTTCTATGAAACAAAAATGGTCTTCTCTCTACAGTGTATCTCCTTGACCCTTACGTATGTTCATTACCGAGCTCTTTGTATCATCCTGTTTGCTCTTTTTCCCTTGGTTGTTATATTTTCCTCAGCAAACAGAGTCTTGTGATGCTGTGTGGCAGGGAGGAGCTCCCCCAGCACACCCCCAGACCTCACTTGCTATTCTCTGTTGAAATCCTTCTTAGGAAGCCCAAATGCTTAAACAAAAGTTGGCAGCGCATAGGCTGGCATGTGCTGCTCTCATGTTTGCCTGTCTGGTAGCTCCTGATTTTAGCTCTGAGCCAGCCTGTGCTCAGGTTTTTTCTCTCAGACTTTTTGGGAGCATGTTGGCCATGTTGCCCAGACTCTGTGTCTCAGCTAGCATGAGAGGGTTGGATACTCTGATTGATGCTCCTGTATTTTATGAATGTAAAGTTAATATCGTAAATAGTGAGCTGCTTGAAAAGTTCGTTCCTGCTGAACTGGGAGTGGACTGGGGTCCAAAATACCCAGTGAATGCCTGACCAGGGGACACTGAGATGACAGGCACACGACTTCCTAGCAGGGGCTCATTTATTTCGCACACAACTACTGTTGGAGGTCAGGGCCTATTTATTGGAACATGACGTGACCGCATCACTTCTGTTAAAATGCAAAGAACTGTGTCATCCCAGTGACTCTGCGAATGGTCCTTTTAATGAGGTGTGTAAGTAACAGACTGTCTCACTGGAAACTCAGTACAAACCAGGGGACAGTAAGAAGAAGGTGGCCCCAGCTATCAAATTAGATGTACTGGCTCTTTCTAGAGTTCGTCTCAGAAAGCCTCCACCACTTTTTGGGGGTCCTGCAAAATGCAAGTGTTTGGTTTTGAAACTCATACTCATGGAATCATGGAACCATTGGTTGGAAGTCCCCTCTGCAGGTCTCCTGATGGAAACATCTTCCCTAAAGTCCAGCCTGTGCCTCCCAAACAGCAAACTGTGGCCACCGCCTCTTGTATCATCTGCTGTGGCTAAGAAGTATCTGCTCTCTCTGTACCTCCTCACTGGGGGGTTGTAGGCCACCGCTAGCTCACCTCCCGGACACCTCTTTCCAGCCTAAGCAAGCCCAGCTCCATCCACGTCTCTGCACAGGAATGTCCCATGGACCCCTGAACACACGGGCAGCCCCCACTGGGCCCTGCCAGTTTCCCCACACCTCCCTTGACCTAGTAAGGGGAGCTGGGGGCAGGCACAGCAGCCCAAGTGTGGCCTCACCACCACCAAGTGGTCCAGAATAAATAACTTCTCTCAACACTGGCTGCCTTCCTCCTACCCAGCACCTCACAGGCTTTCTGAGTGAGGAGTTGCTGTCAAAGGAAGGGTTCTCTTCTCCGTGAAGTTGTCCAGCTGCTTTTTGAACCTCTGTAAAGGTTTGCATATACAGTATCCTGCAGCAAGGAGTTTTACAGATTTCTTGCACGGTGAGTGAAGAACCACTTCCTTTTCCTTGTGGAGAACTTGCTAATTGCTAGTTTCATTTATTTTTTCAAGCAAGAAAGCACAATGAGCCATTGAGTAGTATTTATTCTCCCCCTGCACATCATGGTTTTATAAATCTCTATAGAAGTGCTAACAAAAGGGAAGACAAGAATATGCAAGACAAATGCTATATTCTGCTTTTCTGCCCCTTTGTTCCCTGTAGCACGTTGACTCCCTATGCTTCATTTGAGTGTCAGCTGTACAGAGTCTCTCCTATCTTCTGTTTCCTTCTCCTTCGTCTTTATGGCACTCCACCAGTGAACATCAACAAGGAGTAACTGAGGCTATAAACAACCATTTTCCTGCTCATTTACCTGTGTTGTTCTGCCAATTGCTTAATGGTAAACATATGATTTACTGACACTTCAGACAGCAATGGTCACAAGTTTAATTTCTTGCCTTTGAAGGACAGGCTAGTACAATTTTCTTCTGCATTCCTCCAGGCCACAGAGTCAAGAACAGCCACAGGCAGAGGTGCTATCAAGACCCCCATCTGGATTATCATCTGAGTTTCATTAGAATTATGAATAGTGCCACCAATTAAATTGGCTGGGGAAAAAAAGCAGCTTTATCTGTTAAAGAGCTGCAAAAGAGAGCTATAATCTTTCTAAAAGATCGCTTTGGCTTCTTGCTCTGCTAATCTGGTGTTTGTGTTTATGAGGACAGTCAGTGTGCATCCTCAAGCAACAATTTTAATACCTAGTTGACATGCTGTTTACATGATTTAGAAGTCACTGATCTTGCAGGCAGTTTGACATTCAGCAAAGAACAGGGCCTGAAGGGAAGGAGATAAGCTGCAGGTTAGGAACAACCAGCTGAACCCTACAAAAGCTCACCCCAGTCTCAGGAGGAGCTTTGCTGGAGCAAGTGATTCAGTCTGGGTCTGGGGGAGAGGTACACTTCTAAGCCACCTGTCTGAATCTGACACAGGCAGGAAGCCTCCAAGTCCTCAAAATCATCTGTTTGTTCAAGACCTACTAGAAAATAAGTTGGTCATCTCCATGGGAATGGAAAAACTGATGTGGAGTAGAGCTGGTGATGTCCTGCTAGTACTGAAACGAGAGGTTCCCACTCTTCATTCTGTGGACTGAGTTACTCTGAGCCTGTCGTTAACAGAGGACAGTGTTTGTCCTGTGAGCAAGAGGTGATGACACAGAAAGGACAAGCAGCCTCTGTACAGCAAGTGAAATTATCCCAGGGCTGACAGTTACCCTTGCCTGGGACTTTTCCTATGCCCATTAGCCTATTCCAAAGCAAACTAAGCTGCATATTCTGAAGCCAGGAGGTTAAAGGTGATGGCTAGTTAATCCAATGCAGAGGTGTGCTGATAGAGAGGCAGTCTTGACTGTGAGATTTATTACGCTGCAGAAACATCTTGTATGGAGGAAAGCCCCTAGAGCTGCATGTGGAGGTGGACATGACCCTGCAACAGGGAAGAGGCTGGAGGAGATACAAGGCAGCAGCACAAAATCTTTGATATGATCCTTGAACTGACTTGAGTGCAAATTGCTATTGGGGTGATGTTTGGCCTGTGGTTTAGAAAAACGAGTTGTTTATGCAATAGGTGGTAATTCAGAAGGGGAGCTGGATCTTGACTTCTCTCATGCCTTGGTGGAGTCTCTTCTCCTAACGTTATGGAATGGCACCACCTTGTGGGTGCTCGAAGGCAATGAGACTTTTCCATCTTTTCCATGTGTTGACTCTGCAGGGGTACGTTCGAATAGCGAGGCATGCAGAGGTTGAGTCATTCTCACATTGCTTGTCAAAGACTGGGCAGTCATCAAGAACTGGTTTTCTGCTAGCTGACAGAAACAAATTTTTAGTGCTTAGTGATTGATTTTCATGGCTTAACTGATTTTGCCTTTGCTGGTGGTCTTATTGGAAAATCATAAATACAGTTTTAATAATCAAAGCTTTTCAATTATAGAGGAAAAACAGTGAAATATACATTAAAGGTCATCTGTCCTATACACAAGGTCTTCTTTCTTACTAAGATGTGTAATTCATGTGTCAACCAGTCCATGCATCACAAAATTCACTAAACTCATGTAAGGAAGGTGTAACTGGAGAATTTACCATATGTAGTATTGTGTTTGCTTTTAGGGGTTACCCTGGAAATGACAGCATGTGTCCTTAACTGCAGAGTTCCTGGGAAGCATCAGATATATGTTCATGAATAGACCAGCAGCCCGTGTGCAACACGTCCAAGACTTCCCAGAAAGCATTGTCTGCATGGTGTGTATTTTATAGAGCAGTAGGATGCATATTATCATGGCTGTGCAGGATCCTGGGATGCAAAGTAGCCACTTAGGAGAGAATCAGTGTGACAGCATGTGTATGGAGTGTCAATTTGGGGGGCATAGGGGGTAGGGGAGGGGCAAGAGTGGGATTACCACACATGTAGAAATCCCAGATAAATATAGTAGCTCCCTGAAATCTACCTAGATAAGATTTTTCCATAAAGAGATGGCATCTTAAAAAAAAAGGACATATTGTAGCCTAGATTGTATCAAGAAAATAGAATAATATCTTAAGCAGGTATTTTGCTTCTACAGTGTTGCCCACCCAGCTGTGTGCCCATCCAGGTGTTTTTCTAGGCGTAGCTGCAAAGGCTGGTCATGCTGGGTGCAAGGTTGTGCCAGAGATGTGCTGAGAACCCATGGGCAAAACCAAGTGGTCAGAGCCATGTAGTCCAAGAAGTGAGGAGGGTGTCAGGAAAATGGATGAGGAAAGCTTGGCAGAGGATTAGAGAGGTTGCTGAGAGCAGGCATCAGGGTAGGAGTGAGAAAGCACAAGGCCAGTCAGAACAAGGCTCTGGTCATCCTCCAGTCTTTCACTGTCTGCCTGAAAAACACCTACCTTAGGTGTGTCGGAGCACAAAGTGAAAGTCCTGTCCCCAGAGAGCCTATGACAGGACGGTAGACCAAGATGTACATACAGCTGGGAAGGTGGGTGCTATAGAAACAGCTGGGCAGCGTGAGAAGCAGTGATAGCAGCACATCAGCCATCTAACCTCAGTTGAATGCTTTTCCCAGCCAAGACAGTGAAAGTGAGTTTAAAGCAGTGATCTGGAAGGGAAAAATGAGCCACATTGACGGGGATTTCCTCTTCACTGTCCTGGACATGCCTACATGGGAGAAAAGATGAAGGCGCTCACTTGAAAATTCCGAAAACTGATGACAGCAGTGACCTCCCAAATATCAATACTTGGCTGTTGAATGTCAGTGGTGGGAAGGATGGGGATTTACAGGCTGAAGAGATGAGCAGTGAAGGTTTGCAGCCTCTATGGAAGGGGGTGAGGGAGCCCCTCTAGTGGAAGAACCCAAGAAAGGCAATTGCAGACACCTGCTGGAAAAATGATCCCTGTGGCAGCCTTCAGGATGGTCACCAACATGAATCAAGATTGTCCCAAGAAATGGACAGTGTAGCATAATATAAAGTAATGCAAAAAAAAAAATCTAACAGTTTCTGCCAAACTGATTGCAAGAAAAGTCCTTCCTGACTTGATATCTGTCGATACAGTTAAGCTTGAACATGTGAGCAGAACATGCTGATCATGCACATGAGAGACCTTCAGTCGTGTAGAAACAGCAGTGTGTTTTACATCCTTTTGGCCTGCTCCCCAGAACTCTGTGTTCATTCACCAGGTGCTAGGGAAAGTCGCGGGGACACTGATATGCTCACATTGGCCCCACCTCTTGTGTGAATCTCAGGTACGCAGAAAGAGTTGCAGCATGTGAAAAAAAATATAATACCATGGAAAGAGAAGAAACATTGGCTGCCTCTGTTATTTGGGGAAATCACTAACTCCACGCTTACCTCACTTTCCAGTTTGTAAAGTGAGGGTTGAATAGAAATTCTTCACTCTGATAAAAACTTGCATGAGAAAAATCAGAAAGGCTTTGAAATACCACATACTAAAGGCAGGGAACCAGATCAGTTTCTGTCCCTGATGCATAGTTACACTGATTTTTTACAATTTGCAGATTCTGTTTTAGTACTGAGCTGCCAAATAGGACAGTCAACGAGCAGGGCCATGGGGAGAGAGGATGGCTCCAGCTGCAGAGCAGGCTGGCCCATGACAGTCCCCTTCTCCTACAGGAGTCATATCTGTTGGGAGGACAATGCCTCCTCACTTTCAGACATGAGGAGGATAATGCATATTAGCCATCTGTAATAGCTTAGCACTTTCAATTTTATGATGCAGCAGCACATTCAATATTTCCACCTATTTATGTAGTGTTTTTAGGGCTGTATTTGACAGGCTTTAATGTAAACATGGCATTGCTGGCACACAGACAGTGCTTTTTTTGGCATTGCTTTTACAATGTCTTTACATAGGATGAGTTGATGTGTGACTCATGTAAATTCAGATTTTGTACTTCAAGCAGATGTAGCCCCTCAGCGTGAGCCTGAGAACAGTTGGGGTGTTGCTGGAATTTTAGTTACAAGCCTCCAAGCCAACAGTTTCAAATCTAGGATAAAGTTAGACGCCTGTCTCCATGATAGATGGCCTAATTTTCAGGAGGAGCAAGTCCTGACAACTGGAGCTGGCCAGGAGGATGAATTTCTATTTCACAAAGATGAGGCTATTTTAAGAACATTTTCAGACTCCAGATCAAGATCTAAATCGCTGAATTCAAGCATCATTGAGAAATTAACAACTTTCGTCTTGCTGACAACAAGACTGCTGCAGATCCCTAGCTGCCGCTGGTGTTTAGCCAGGCTGCTGGAAGGACAAGGAGACCCAGCGTTGTTGCCACCTGCCTGACTGAGCTGTGGCGACAGGAGTGAAGGCTGGCTGGGAGCCTTACTGCATGGATCCCACGCGCTCCGGTGCCCGGGGAACAAGCCAAGCTGTGAGCCCACGGACCGTCCTTGGGACTTGGCAGGGCAAGGTTGTGCTGGGGGATCCCTGGGCTCCATAGCAGCCCTGAAAATAAAATGACCACAAAATGGCCATAATAGAAACCCTGTCTATTTTCTCTGGCTTCCAGCTACTTTTGTGGAAAGGTGAGGAGATTCAGTAGGCCGTTCTAGCATCTCTGTGTAGGTATCTCGGATCCTTAGGACATCTCAAATGTTGCATTTAGGAATGGCAGCCCTCTCTGAATAGTCTGTTGTTGTCAACATCCCTGACAGTCAAAGCAAAGGGAGGGCCATCTCGGGTATCTGCTAGGGTTTCACACCATGCAAGATGCTAGGGAGAGCAGGAGTCTAACTCCTGGACCCCTGGAGACTGGATTTTTGATTCACTAACCGCAGCTTGGTGCAGAAATGCAAAGCCTGAGACAAGGAGGTAGAGAGAGACGAAGGAGGGAGAGAGAAACCACATTCAGAGTGCAACACACACACAACAACTGCAGCATGTACTGCTGAGCAAAGGGGAGCTGGGAGTCCCAGAGCATGAATATAGGCCATGGCCCTTCATCAGCCTGCGTTATTAGCATTATTATCAGGGTGGTGCCCAGAGGAATTTTGCTGCAAGTGGTGTCTCTCTCCTTCTGCAAATTATCTCATATCCCATTAAGAAATGAAGGCCACACTGATTTATTTTTTTTTAAAATTTCAGTACCTTGCTGTTGAGATCTTGAATGCGTGTTTGCAAAGGCAGTCTGGCATGAGTCACTCAGAAAGGTGACTGTAAACGTGAGTTTGTGCAGGCTGCATTTTACGGAGGGAAAGCGTTTCTACTTCCTAGGTTTTCACCTAAAACCAACAACAATAAAAAAGAAAACAAAAGAAAAACAGCATCCAACTGACAGGTATATATCAAAAATCCATCTAAATTCCAGCAAAGATCTGAAAGTTGAGCTGATTTCTTTCTGCCTCTCACCCTGGTTACCTTGTGGTAAAAGTTCTTTCCTTATCACTACTTGCCAATTTAATCAAAAGGAGATAGTTTTGCTCATGTTGTGCAGAAGACTCTTTTCAAACATAATACAGGAGTGATTAACTTAAATCCTGAGGTACGCTGAAGTAATTCAACTCCTTTCAGGCATTATTGGTTAATATTTCAGTGTGTTTAATAAGGCACAAATAGAATTTTTTTTCTGCCTGTATCAACTAGATACATGAGCCAGAGGCTTCAGTCAGTGAAAGAGTGGCTTTGACTGTGAAGATCTTTAAATTCTCCTTTAGTTTTCAATGCAACAGCTGTTAGCTGGGGTCTCACTAAAGGCTGTTATGCGCTAACAGCTGTCTCAGGGTTTCTGGTATTTGTATTCTCAGGCAGCTCAGAGGTGTCCAGGATGATATGATATTTTCCCTGGTGCTGATGAATGAGCACTGAGGCAGCCCTCCCACAGAAAGTTCATGGTCCAAACAAACACTGTCCCTCAATGGAATTAATGGGAAACCACTGTGCCCAAAGCATTTCTGAAGCATCAAAATGCTTCTCCTTTAAGCAGCCTTATGGAATTTCCTGCTTTTATGCTGTTTCATTTTGCTAGTAATCCATCCACTATTGAGAGCATTCTCACTGGCCAACTTCACATACACATTTAAACCATGAAGAAGGAAACAGATGACCAGCTGCAGGTTAGCAGGCTCTAAACTCATTAAATGTGGTAGTAGAAGCAATGTGTCACTGGCTGAGTCATTGCTAGTGCCCTGTTCAGGGAATCCAATATAATTCTTCAAACAAAGCCTTAGAGATAATAAAGTCCAGAAGGATCTTGGGGGTCCTGGTGGATGAGAAGCTGGACATGAGCCAGCAGGGTGCTCTTGCCGCCTGGAAAGCCAACTCTGTCCTGGGCTGCATTAAAAAAGGGGTGGCCAGCAGGGAGAGGGAGGTGATTGTGCCCCTCTACTCGGCTCTTGTGAGGCCCCATCTGGAGTACTGTGTCCAGGCCTGGGGCCCCCAGCACAGGAAGGACGTCGAGCTCTTGGAAAGGGTGCAGAGGAGGGCCACAAAGATGGTCAGAGGGCTGGAGCACCTCTCCTGTGAAGAAAGGTTGAGGGAACTGGGCTTGTTTAGCTTGGAGAAGGCTCCGGGAGACCTCACTGAGGCCTTCCAGGACTTGAAGGGAGCCTGCAAACAGGAGGGGGAGCGACTGTTTACAGGGGTTGAAAGTGACAGGACGAGGGGGAATGGTTTTAAACTAAGGGAGGGGAGATTTAGGTTAGATATTAGGTGGAAATTTTTTACCCAGACGGTGGTGAGGCAGTGGCACAGGTTGCCCAGTGAAGCTGTGGATGCCCCATCCCTGGAGGTGTTCAAGGCCAGGCTGGATGGAGCCCTGAGCAGCGTGCTCTTGTGGTTGGTAACCCTGCCCACAGCAGGGGGGTTGAAACCAGATTATCTTTAAGGGCCTTTTCAACCCAGACCATTCTATGATTCTGTGATTCCTTGATCTTACTTGGAGATACAAAATTTTTACGTATTTCTGAAGTGCTTATTTTTGATTGGGCTGTTTACTTATCCCACATGAAAGGCCCATTGCTGAAAAACCCACTGGAAACTGCAGAGGACATAGTGGCGAGTAATTGTCTTTGGCTCTGGATGAAGTATGTTGTGCATGAGGCAACAAACTGCAGGGCCTAGGAATGGGCACTCTTGATGACTGGATTAATTTTGCAGTCTCTCCCAGACAGCCTGTGAGGCCTCAGAAGACACTGCAAAGCCTTCCTTAGCCAGTAATTTTGTAATGATAGTATAGCTAAAGATTGTTTTCAGTAACCTACAGCAGTTAATTATGGGATTACAGCCTGGAGATTGTAAGGTCTAACAGAGCTGCTCACCACCTGGATTCTTCTCTGGGAACGGAGTAAAAAAAAAAAATTTCAAAAATATGTCCATCCCCTTTTGGACCATGAGTTTTGTCAAAAGATGCAATGAAACTGATACATTCTGCAAAGCTGCTCAGTCTCATAGCATTGGCATTTCCCATACAAAAATACACGGACGTTAACTTTCTGACAAGCTCTTGTTCACAATACCAGTACAGCACTAGAACTAGTAAGAACGTTCAGACAAATTTGTCATCGTTGTTTAGGGATGGCACAGCTATAGTTTTTTGTTTATTGTTCCGTCTGCGTGGTGGTAGGACCTCAGAGTCGCACTTTTGGTGTAGTGTCAGCTACTTCATATGCACAGAACAAAGACCTTAATGTTTACAGAAAACCCCAAAATTTTACGTTGGAGACTGCAAAGCATTTAGCCTCCTTGTTATTGTGTAGCACTGAATTCCCCAGGTTAATTGTGCATTGTGTAAAAAAGCATTTATTTTCATCAGTTTTGGAAACTAAAGGTATTCATGCTTTCCTGAATGCTTCTGCAGTAGTTGCCATCGTTGACATCTACACAGAGGTGTGGTAAAACGGGGCACTGATACCCGTAATCATCACAAGAACGGAAAACATCCAACAATATAAGACTGTCTCACAGTCTCAGCCATTCACTGGAAAAACAGCATCTGGTTCAATGTGTCTGTAGGCACAGACTGTCTGCAAGGGCTTTTTGTTCTTTAAACAGAGCTCAGCTGACAGGTTACTTTCTGGAAGAGGCATGGTAATTTGTCTATTTATGTACCGTCTCTGAGAGATGTAGTATCAAATTAGGACGGCAGTTGGGAACTGAAACAAATGGGCTCACAGAAATGGGAGACACCAGGGTTTTTTGCACACAATCTCTGTGAAATCAGGTCTCAAAAGCATCTTCAAAAAATAGAATAAAATGAGCCTTTTTGTTTTTATAGCTGATTGAACTCTCTGCGACTGTCAAGATCATGGAGCAGATCCTCCTGGAAACTATACTAAAGCACACGGAAAATCACGAGGTGATTGGTGACAGCCAACATGGCTTAACTAAAGGCAAATTGTGCCTGAAGAATTTGATGGCCTTCTGTGACAGGGTTATGGCATTGATGGATAAGGGAAGAGCAACTGACATCATCTGGGTGGACTTGTGCAAAGCCTTTGACACTGTCCCACAGGACATCCTTGTCTCTAAGTTGGAGAGACATGGATTTGACAGATGGACCTCAGAGTCAGGGGCCACAGCTAGTGTTATGCTGTAAGCCTTTGCCTTTCAGGTAACATCCAGAGTCTTCAGCACACCTTTGTATTAGGCCAGTGCCATGCAGTTATGCACATTGAGGTTGTGTATGCCAGACGAGATGAGAGGGGCCCTGGAAATGAGGGGCTCTGGAAATGCTGTGTTGTTGCTTCTAAAAGGCAGCCCCATATCAACAGCCATATATGCTGGGAGTGTTTCCTACATCAAGGGCTCTATACCCTGAGCTTAAAAGTGGACAAAGGAACAGGCGGAGGCACACTCCGACCCCTTTATTCCTGCATTTTCTGCACGTGCTGTTTGTGGCTCGCTATGGTGGAGCTCAGACTCATTGCCCTTGGGCAGTGAAACACTAGGTGACATGTGGATGTAGTAGGCTAAGCCCTTTGCAGGCTGGATGAACAAGAGCCTGCAGGAAAACACAGTGTTGCCCAGGCTCCCATACCTCTGGTGAGTGCTCCAGGTCTTGATACAATGCGCAGGTGAGTGTTTATTGGAGCAGTATGAACAGGACATATGTCTGGAGTACAGCAGTGCTCAGCTGGCAGCATGGACATAATCTGAACATCCTCCATGTGTTTCTAGATTACATTTTTTTACATATATTCCATAAAACTGTTGCATTTTAGGTAGTTATCTCTCAATTCCAAACTTCTGCAGGTAAATAACCATCTGGGGATTGATTTGTTCTGCATACAGCACATCAGCTGCTCCCATTACATGTAGTTCAGATGCCTTCCAAACTGGTAAGGATCTGCTTATTTTCATTTCCAGCCTCTGTCCATATAGTCAGAGATTGTTTCATTAGCTGTTTGAATTCTGCAAGCAGTAGTGAAATATTCTGCCATCCCAGACAAGTCAGTGTAGATTTTTCCACCATCTCAAAGCCTTGTTTAGTCAGCTGGATGAATGACAGCTGGGAAGCCTGTAGCAGGGTAGAAAACAAACCTTTCATGCTCCAGCCAAACCAGCCTTCTGTGTTTGCTATTCTGTTCCAGTTTCTTGGCACAGGTAAGCTGTCTGCTGTTCTCTTGAGTAACTGGGCCGTTTCTTTTATACCCAACACCTGCAGTATTTGACCTTGGTTTTATCAGGCCTTTCCAGACACACACTTTTTCACCATATCCGCAAGTTGGGATCCACCCCTGCCACCAGCTGAGTCTATCACTCTTTGCACAATTACAGCGTTCAGAGCATGAAGAAACCAGAGAGATGCAGCAAGGCTCTGGACAAGGATGCTAGCTCATCACCCAGCATGCTTGCACGCTGCACGGCACAGCCTGGGCTGGATGTGGAAAGTAGGACACAACAAGCATTGCTAGAGTCTCGCTGTGCCTGAAGGGGTATCATCAATCACTCACTGATATTTTTTTTTCCCTGTAGAAAAAAGACCGGCAGACAGGATACTGAAAAACAACATGCCTCTGAATCAAGAGATCAGGTTTCTGTAACTGTCCTGCTTTGTGGTCAGTTAACTGATACCTGGCAATTGCTTTACTTCTTGTATGTCCTGTCTAGACCAGCCTGTGCCCCTCCTGCACAAAGCACCTAGAGGAACAGGCATCAGTTGTGCGCTGGAAACAGATACCAACAAAGATCCCTGAGGAAAGGCAGAAAGGGAGCCAGAAACACCTCACTGGAGTTTTTGCCAGATGTAGGATGCTGGAGGCGGTCCCAGTCTTCCCCAAAGCCTTTTGTTCTTCTGTTTCCCAAGCAGCTTCTTCCTTGAAGTTTTTCGGGTTTGTGCCCAGAAAAAAACATGGCAGGAAGGAGCTGAGCTCAGCTTAAAATAGCCACTAGACCGCTGGGGCCTGTGGCACACCTGCTTTTCCCTTAGAGTAAGGAAATGCACCGTTACCATCAGCCAGTGAAAGGACAAACGTGAAAGCCCCACTCCCAGCCAAACAAGTGGTTTATCCTCAGTCCCAGTGACCAAAAGCTGCTGTGACTTTTGTCTATTTCTGGGTTTCTTCATCCACCCTTGATCCCGCAGTGCTCCTCATTGCTCCCTGAGTCTTTATTCAGAGTGGCAGGAGGAAGCAATGACAGAGAAAGGACAATAAGCCTAAGCTATGTTCTCAGCAGTATGCAGTACACAAAGCCTTTCTGCTCCAGTTTATTCCAGAAACAGAATCTATTGAAACCCTCCATCCCTGCAATACAGTTTGGCTGTTACTACGAACAGGCTGCAGGTTTTGCACTGAGTTTGCAAAGGCTCAGGACTGAGGCTACTCAGGCTTGTTTTGCCTGGCCTTTTAGTGGCCTGCCTGCCACTTTATTTTAATTTGGTTTAGCTGTAAGAGCGTTTGTTTGTTTGTTTGTTTCTTTTACTTTGATTAGCACTGTATGGTACAACCATAGTTTTCTACATATGGCAGTAACAAGCGGCTATTATTCTGTGCACTGTGAGATGTTCACGATGTCCACAATGTTCTCTAGAGTTAACAGAGTTAGTCATAGGCCTGGTGTGACAGCAGGAGCCTTGGGAAGTAGAGGCACAGGGTGCGGGGCATACAAGTGCAGGCATGAGATGGTAAGAGATGGGGCACAGCCTTGACCCTGGAGACATCACAGCTACAAATAACTCACCTGTGGTCAGTTAAAGAAATGCAGATATGGAGCTGGGCAAAAATTGTTTTAGGGGTAGCAAAAAGGACAAAGAAATAGTATCTTACGTGCATATATAACTGGTGTCCATTCCTGATTCTGGGAGTTTGTCTTCCCTCTTCCTTGGATATACTTACAGAATATTTTCTGCTTGACTTTTATGTGTCTCCATGCACGTTAGGTTTGACATTGCAGCCACCCCTCCATGACTGAGGTCTCTCCCTGGAAGAGTCTAGTTTGCTCATTTCTGCTCTCCTGGCTGGAGACTTCTGCACTGTCCCAGCCTCCGGGTCAGCTGGGTCAGCAAGCAGAGCCAGGGCCAAATTATCCCTTCTCCCTCTCCAAAAAACCATGGCCAGTCTTCTGGTCCAGATGCAAGGAAGGAGGGGGAACGTGCAGCACAGGCTGTGTCTTCCCAGGGCTGGATGGCCAAGGAAAAGAAGGCAAAGGATCGAAGACTGCTGTGTGCCACAGCCTACAGCAGGTGAAATGCAGAAACTAATTTGCATTTGACTGCAAAATGACTGCCCATCAGTCTCTGCACAGCAGAGGGACAGGAGGCACTATGGAAGTGGCTCTGCTCGGTCATCACCCTGCCATAGCAGTGGCAGAACCACTTTGGTCGAGATGATTGCCATCGAAGATGGATTTACATCAGAGTAGACAACTGTGAGCCTGCCTGTTCTGGGGTCAATGTGATACGGAATAAGTTGGAAGGGATAGCGTGAGGTTACATGGTACTAAAACACTAAGCGCACTGTAATTCCCCTCTCAATGTACCAAGCACTAACTTCCCTCTGTGGATGCAGTGTGCATCTCAATTTATCTAAACTCTGTAGTGGGTGAAGACTGGTTAATGACTACAGCCCCAGGGCCGAGACATGGCAATTCCTGGTTCAGTGCCCAGCCCCATCTGTGAGCTGCTTTGTAAAACTGGGCTCTGTGAAGTGTGCATTTTCCTGTACCTGCAACATGGAAATAACAAAATCTATGTAGTTCCTAGGGTGTAGTAGTGATTTACTGGTAGGAAAAACCCTGTGAGACCTTTAGACGAAAGAGCCTGGCCACTTAAGTACTAATTCACTTCTCTTCTGAGTACGTAAGTCTAAGTTTCAGATGCTCTGGGTTAGCAACTGGAGAAACAAAATGTTTGTCTTCAACTGCTTAGCTAATGCCTGATCCAGAGCCTGCTGGGGTCAGTGGGAACCTCGCTGTGCACTTCAACAGGCTTTGGACCTAGCCCTGAGCATGCACATGATTTATCATGACCATGGGTACAAGACAGTTGTGCAGATGACTATGTAGCAGCATTTCCATGCATAACCACTGTAATGGTGGGTGAAAACTGGACATATATCTGTTTATTCCAACCATATGAAAGCTGGCCCCAAAATTAAATGTTTGGGCTGTGGACTTGAACATCCAAAACTTTGGAAGATGTGCTAGATCTCAACCCAGTTTTGCAAGTGGCTTTGCTTTTCTCTTTGGATGACCCTAGACATCATTTGGAGAAGTTCAGGTTTGATACTTGAATACTCTCCAGTTTGAATATACTGAATATATGTTTGTTTCCTTCCTGAATGAAAAAAGAGTTCTTGATTTGCTGTATTTTCCCTGGTTTCCTATCAAGGTGGTGAGATACCATTTTACTGCAATCTGTTGATTTCTAAGATGCATGGAAGCCCTCCTTCCTTAAACACAAGTTGCCATAAAGAGTCCTTAGTTTATTTCTTTTCTGTGAATTTAATTCTGGTCAGCTCCTTCTGCCTCATCCAGCAGGCAGTACCCCCTCAAGCCTGTAGGCCTTGGTCCTCTGTGTCTGACCAGTGTGTTGCACAAGTCTGATTACTTAATCCCTCTTCCTCCATTGCAACTGGCTCTGACCCCAGTCCTGGGATATGCCATCTGAGAAGTGCTGAGATCAAAGCTCTCCAACCGCCAGTGGGGCTTGGCCATTAACCTTTTGTCTATGTACTTGCTGTGCAACAGAGAGGCACTTCAGAAATTTCCTTGCTAAACAAAGGCAGGTGTTTAAACTGAGCAATATGCTTTATGACTCTGGACATGGTTACTCCACATCCCGTTTGACTCTTTTCTCTGCAGAGATTAATGCTGGGATCTTTAACATCACTAATGCCTTATAGACAATCCATTAAGATCAGTGTCTCCTAAGTGCCTAGCCGTACCATTCCTTATAAAATAGGGATCCCTTCCTAATGCTATGGCTACCAATCCCTTGATTTCCTGAGCATATAAGCATGTGTATTATCAGCTGTGGAGCATTTTACACTGCTACTTATTTTTTACTATATAATGAGCTGCGTGTGTGTGAGCGGCATACAAAAAGCAGCTGAATATTGCCATAGCACTTACTGCAGTGTATGAGCTGATCTGGTTAGACACGAAACGCAGACAGAAATCTGCCTCACCTCTCAAGCTAATTTTAGTCTCTCCCTCTCTTCTCTCTAGCTGTGTGTGTATGAAATCACTCGCAGTCTGACAGCGTTCCAGTAACCTGTGCCACGCGCAGAGCGGGATGTACTTACTAACCATCTGCTTGCATGGCACGGGTTAACTGAGCCTGTGGGATTGTGCTTACCTAAACAAAACCACTGCAGTGAGGGGAAAACAATGAATGGGTGGAGATGATCAGCCCATGCATTCCAGCTAGTGCAGTCCAGGCAGCAATGACAGCCTGAAGGTTGCAGCAGCATCGGATCTGCATTCCAAGTGCACAGATTTTACAGTCTGGAGTGATTTTACGTGGAGCTGTTCTTTATTTGCTGAGCCATGGCCAGTAACCAGGCCAGCCTGCAGGATGATCAGAGCAGGCACTGCAAGTTCTTATCCTATATGTTCTACCAGGCTGTGAGAGATCACAAGCCTGTGTGGATGCTGGAAGACATGAGAACTATGGAATATTTTTACTGGGAGGAAAATGCCAGCCTACGAACCTACTCACCTTCAGAAGCCCTTCTCTATGCAGTGGTGCATAACCACCTGCCTTACGCTCAGTATCTGCTGTCTCATTTTCCAGAGGACGCTCTCAAGGTGCCTGGGGAACACTTCTGCTATTGCCCATCCTCTGCTCCTCACTTGGCCATGGCAGTCACATACGACAGGAGAGATATCTTGGGGCTGATCATCAAAATTTCACACAAGCTCCCGAGCTTGAACTCCTACATCAATAGGACAGGCTGCTTTCATCTGGAAGATGGGAAAACCCCCCTGCACCTTGCCTGTGAACTGTTGAGGTCAGAGACAGTCCTCATCCTCCTTGGGAACGGAGCTTCTCCCAGGATAGAGGACAGTAAAGGGCTTACTCCACTGGACGTCATCCTGGAGCAGATGTGGGACTCCAAAGTAAATGTGGCATCCAAGAAGCTCTGCCTCGACTACCTCTTGCTCTTCATGCCCAACCCACAGTTTAAGATGCGGAAAGTTCTGCGGGAGCATCCGGATCACTGGACAGCTTTGCTGGGGGAAGACAAATTCAACAGCCTGGTGGGGAACACGCCTGCTTCTTTATATCTGCAAGCTATGCAAACTATTCTCCAGACTCTTCCCCCCTCCCACTTCCCTAAAAGCATCCAGGAACTACCTATACCTCAGGCTCTAAAGCCCTTACCATCCTACGGCAAAAAGCTACCGACAAAAAATGTGGTAAATGTTTTTCCTTGACTTTATTTGCTGGGTCTTGGATTTTCAAAGGCAACTTAGGGGAGCTGGTCATCCACCACCCTCTCTCTGCATTTTAGTGTGATTTTAGTACTTAACCTATTTAAGCTATGCTGGAAAATCCAGTATTTTGTGACAAGATTGTAAATGTCTTTTCTAATGGATTGCAGGCACGGCACTTTTAAAGGCAAAAGCCTTTCTTGTTTTCTGTTTCGTTGTGCATGTGAAGTGTTAACTGTAGTCAAGACTGCGTTATGTTTGGTTTCTTAGCTGTCAGCTGGTATCAGTGTATCTGAATTCCCAATATAACTGTATCCTGTGTAACGTACCTGGGTAAAAAGGAACTACGTGCCCAGTGGGATTTTCAAATGCTGTAACTATGGGACTGTGTTCTGATAGAGCTGGGAGAAATAGCATCCTGTACCAGCAGGGTTCAAACGCCAGGTTTTGTTTCTAACAATGATCCAGCATCATCTAGTAATAACCACAAAGTCCACGGCTGATGCTGCAGGGACGTAGAAGCTGTCCTGCAGGGTACCTGATTTTACTGGGTTACTTTCTAGCAGGTCATAGCGTGAAGGGCATGAGTTCAGAGAGGGGCACTGAGTGTATATGCCTGGTCAGGGGGATAGAGACCAGCAGAATTCCTAACAGCAAGTATCCTGTCTCACCTGGGAGTGAGGGGGTTAAAGGCAATCCCAACCCTAATGCCTCTACAGACTTGTGCAATAGGGAAGGAACCATTTTCCCTGCTGTCCAGTAAATAAGTGGAAATCAGAGCAGGGCCATTGGAAGTCTTGTCCTTCATAAGTGACATTATTTCTCCTTGACTTGTGTTTTAGGGTTGAATGTATCTCCACAAGAGATTTAAGCTCACTAAATTGATTTCCCAGTATGTCTCAGAGCCACCAGCATTTGTTAGTTATCCTAATCTGGGGTATGATGTTCTACTGTTAAAAGTTGTCATTTGTTGTCTATTAAAGTATTTTTGCCACCTGGGTCCATAAAGAGGTCCCAATCCTGGAAAACCCAAGAAGTTCCCATTGACTTCTCTGGGAGCTGCAGGCAGGGTGTGTGTGCAGAAACCAGGGCTGGGGCTGCCCCGCTTTCTGGGGAGCTCTGCGCCTCACTGCCCAGGCAGAGCCCTGTCTGTCCAAGGCACTGGTCCTGCTCTTCTGCCCATGCTCAGCACGGATGGAGCAGTGGCAGGATCCCAACTCCCTTTGGGGGACATCCCTTATTTTGGACCCCAATGTTCTCCTTGCTTTGCAAGTGTAACCTTCTGCACTGCTGAAGTAGCATAACCTATTTCTCCAGATCTGTACCGGAGCCGCAGTGAAGAAATCACTCATCTCTTTAAATAAATTTGGAGCCAAAGGCTGTGGGGCACACACCCCTTTCAGCAAGGCTCTGGCTAAGAAAGGACGTACATCAAATGCTTCATGCAAAAAGGACTGGTGTCTCTTCTGGCTAATTCCCTGCCCGTGCAGGAGCTGCACCCTTTTATCCATCAGCACAGGGAGCACTTCCCTCCCTTTCCCTGTGCACAGGGAACCTCCCGTGTGCCAGGATGCCAGGACACTGGCAATACCAGCCACAGCCAGGTGGAGATTTCCTGCAGGGCTGCAAAATGTGCTGAGCACAGCCAACCGGAACATCCTTTCGGAGACACCGGGATGCTCCTCACGGACATCCCTTCCCATGTGTAGTGGCAGTACCTCGGTGCTGGTGATGCCCTGGGTGAAGATGCAGGCTTGCTCGTGAGATGGAGAAAATGTCAGCCCAGCCCTAAAAGTGGCAAGCGGGCCATGAAGGGGTTAACCCTCCTCCTGAAATCCCACATCCCTGGTGCTGTGGAGTCCTTCCACCCCTGCCCCTGGAGACTCCCATGTCTTTCTCCATCTCTATCTATTCCTCTCCCTGCGATGGGGGAGGGCATGAATGTTGGCGGAGAAATTCAGGGTCAATCTTGGGTGAGGGTTTTTTTTCCCAGAGGCTGCTCGGCTCACTCTGCAGCCTCTGCGGCAGGCAGGTGGAGGCTGGCACAGCTTAGGAAGCAAAGCAGAGCCCAAGGCAGATTTACATTATAAGCAGTGGCTGAGCTGCTTCTGCCTAGCCCAGCAGGCTCCCCAGCCCTGGCAGCCCCCAGAAACCTGGAGCTGGAGGCAGGGGACAAAGCAGACACCTGCTGCCCAAGGCTGATGGGAGCGAGTACGAAGAGCAGAGCCCCTGTGGCACCCCTGGGGTCCGGAGGAGCAGGATTGGGTTTGTCCCCAGCAGCAATGCAGTATCTCATCCGGATGTTGGTGGGCGAGAGGCGGAGGAGGCTGGTGATGGATATTATTAGAATAGTAATTAGGCCCTGGGAGCAGAGATCCCAGGGAAGGGATATCATCATCTGTTATTGCACTGCGTCGAAACCAGGAGTGTTGTGGTCCTATAAAGAGTTTCAGAAAAGATAGGAGGGAGGGGAAGGTTGTTCTACTTACAAATCAAAGGAAGCAGGTAGGGATTCTTGGCATTAATGAGGCAGAACTTTCTAATAAGGCTGTACCCAGAGAGCCAGAGCAACCTGCAAGTGGGTCTAAAATGGTGCAGGGATCTCTTGTTGTAATAGTTATGGATCATTGCTAAGGTCGGGTTCAGGCACTCAGGCTTGATCGGTAGATTTGTAGCAGGCAGCAGGATGCTTTGTGTATGTGCATGTGGCTTTGTGGGAGGCTACACCCTATCCTCCAGCCCAGACAGAGGATAAGGGATGGATTCTCAGCAACTGCTCAAGACACTCAAGTTCGGGGGCATATCTACATCCGGTAGCACAGCCTGGAAGAAAGCTGCTGGCCCGTTGTTGGCCAACATGCAAAAACTCTGGTGTGCTCAGCCCAGTGCGCAACAGGGTAGCTACCCACACTGGGAAGATCACTCCATGGCCCTCTCGTTCCTCCTTTTCCTGACCATTTTAAGAAGACATCAAGCACCAGCTCTCCCTCAGCTGCTGAGCCACCGTCCAACCTCCATGTGCAGTCCTGCTGGGCCAGAGTTTAAGGTCATTAGCATTGTGGTGACAACTCTTTCCATCAGCTGTATCAATGTGAGTATAAGATGGGGCATCCTTCTGCTGGAGCGGAGGAATCTTCTCCCTAAACCTGGCTTGCTTATCTTGCGGTGACCTGCTTGTTAGTCGGAGATCTCATTTGTCTTCCTGCTCACTACAGAGGCATCAGACATAGACAAATCTACCTCAGGCCCCTCTGTGTTGATTTTTTTCCCCATTCTTTCCAAGACCATTACTAATATAAACTCAAAATTTATTTTCCGCACTTCCTGCAACCTGACAGTCCATAGCCTTAAGAAATCCCTACTCTTGCATGACAACTGTGTTAGTGACTTTGTTAATCAGAAAGGGTACTAGGTGCTGTGTAGTGATGTTTACATTTTGGATATATATATACTGAGTAAGTGTAGCTGAGATCTGTATTTCTGAACTTGGGAAAAAGAATAAAAGCAAGAGAGAAAAGGGAGAGGATAAAGTTGGCACTGCAGGGTGCATCTTTTTCACTTCAGTTTTGAGGAGTAGCATTGCAAGGACCTGAGTTATGCATGTGTGTGTGACTTCAGTTTCGATGAGTATGACTTCAGTGAGCAACTTGGCGTGTGTTCGTGTGTGTGTGTGTCTGTGTCTGTGTGTCTGTGTGTCTGTGTGTGTGTGTGTCTGTGTCTGTGTGTCTGTGTGTGTGTGTGTGTGTAAACGTGTGGGCCCACACGTGCATGGATGGGTATGTCTGCGTCTCTGTCTGCCCTCTCCTGGTAACGCTCAGAACTGACTTACAGCACTAACTCACTCCAGTACTTGCACACATCAGTGATCGACGCCTTAAGAACGCAGCCTTTTCATTTCATGTGTCCCGAGCTCTGTGCTGCTCACAGGTAAGGACATTCTTCTCCCCTTGTAAGGAGGCAGCAGCTTTGCTGTTGAAATGGGCGTTTTACCCCTGAACACCCACCGTAAGGCTTCTGCTCACCAACAGCCACAACCATGCAGTGAAGGGTTTGTGATAGTGGCCATGTTTTATTCTCAAATCCCATACACCTTTGTCTTTCTTTTCTCTGGGCTGCCAGCAAAATTCAGCCATCTATGACTTCCTAACCCTATGCTTCTGTCTATTTCTGCAGCACCATTAGCAGGAAGGACAGGCCAGATTCTGACCTCAGTTACAGCTCTTTACACCTGAAGTAATGCTTTTTAAGTCAGTTGCGTCACTCCTGGTGTTTGTTGGTCTAAAGGAAAACAGAAACTGTTTGTGCGCTTATATTCTTCAAGGCTCCATAACTCTGACTTCAGCAAATAAATGTGTTGCTTAATCACTGAAAACATTTTTTACATTTTTCATACTTTGAATGTGTATAGATATATATCTTCCATCTCTAACACCAATGGGCATTTCCCTGTTCCCAGTTCCCTTGGCTTTTTTGGGATCAGCGTGACAGTGACAGGTACTGTTGTTCACTGATTAAGGACCTAATGTTGCCATGCCCAAGTACAAATGAATGTTCATTGTATGATACGACTTTCTTATAAAGCCATACTTTTGTAATTTTGGTTTCTCTTTTTTAGGGGGAAAAGAAATCTTCCATATAATTGTGTTTGTAAATTACTCACTGCATGATTAAAGATAAAAAGATTGTAACATGCTGGGAATAAAATATATATACATACCCTGACATAATTAGATATATTAGCTGTGAAAAACATTTAATCTGATTGTATTACTGTAATAAACTTGCAGTATAAACTTGGTGTGTCTTTTATTAGCCAGTTGGTCAAAACCACCCACCAGCATCTATTGCTTTTGCTTTGGCTCATCTTGATGTTTGATGATTTCATTCCAACTCCTCAGACATTACCTCCAAAAATGTGATCTGAGGAAGATGATATTTTCCTTTACAAGCTTGTGATAGCTGGCTTTGCTGCCAGATGATAACCCCAAGTGATGAGGTGAACCCACATTTCACAGATCTGCTGCAAGGTGGTGATGAATCAGAAGATGGGGCTCAAGAGGGGCGAGTGGTAATTGGTTTTGGAGATTTTAATCTTTTAGATTTGAGTTCAGCTCATGGCAGTTTATGACAAAGCTGTTAACAGTGAATATAACAGTGCAAGCAGCCTCCTTTCCCTGTCTGGTTTGTATGCAGTCAAGAAGCTCCTTTCCTTCCTAAGGTTTTTTCCTGCCCCAGTAAGGCTTCCAGCACCAACTCCAGCTTCTCCTGTAGGCTCAGATGCTGCTGAAGGTTCTCAGGCAGATGTGCATCTCACACCCACTGTGCCACTTCCCTTGGGGTAATGATCCACCGGCTTCTGTGCACTAACACCTCCTACCCAGCTCCTCCGCCACCCTGCCAAAACCAGCTACCCAAAGCGTTTCAGATGATGGTATCACAGGGCTGGCACTCCACCACCAGCTGTAGCCACAGATCTCCTCCGTGTGCACTTAGTACATACAAGTTATAACCAAAGGAGTTAGTACTTCAGCCTGTGCTTGCATAATTGGTTTCAATTAATAATGAAGAGATGGGAAATGTTTCACTGATCTCACTTAAAAAAGAATCTTCTTGCCTTCATAGGATTTAGCCCTGAACTACTTCACCTCAAGAATGTGGTCCCCAGAGACGTTAAGTTTTCTGGCTTATTTGCTTCCACCTTTCCCGTGTTTGGGAATGAGAAGCTGGTTCAATTTCTCTCATGGCCGGGCAACTCTGCTGAGTTTGACCATCAGGTCACTAGTGAGCGGCTCTGCCAGCTGCGGGAGCCCTGGGCTGACACATCCCTTGGAGCCAGTCTCATCTAGGTATGAGGTTTTTTCACTGTAGTTAGTTGTAGCCCATGCACGAGCAAGCAGTAGAACAGGCATTTAAATACAGAGAAAAATGTAAAGGGTATATTCCCTTGTGTGGGGAAGCACTGTCTGAAGCACATGATGCAATGACCAAAATCCTCACACCTGAGTTCCCGAGTGCACCTCCCTATGTGAGTCACCCCAAAAGCAGCTGATAGGTTTGGTGTGCCTGCTACCAGCCAGTGTCTGTCTGGCCAGCACAGCAGCAATGCCTTTGGGAGCATGCACTGCGTTTTGCTCACCACCATGCTCAGCTGGTGATACAGATGACTGCGTGCGGCCATCAGGGGATCCCGCTCCTGAGAAGCCCCCAGTTTTCTGTAGTACTGGGGAAGCTGCTCTGAAGCCAAGCAGCCAGGTTTCTCTGGGGACGACTCCCAAAGGCCGCTTGAACTGGAAAACCAATGGTAATTTTACAGACTGAATCCCAGTTCCAGCTCTAGTAAAATGTGTTCGTATTTTGCTATGGATCTCCTGTGAAGGAGAGATTTAGTGCTAGTGGGAGGGCTTTTGGTGAATTTCATGGATACATAAAGAGAGAAGATAGCTGTGCTCTGTACACCCACACCGTCAGATGGGCAGATTCCCCTGCAGAGCTGTGAGGAGGAGGAATGCTTATCACAGAGTTGTCAGACTCACAAAAGAAATTCTGGGAGAAAAAAAGGGAAGAAAGGGATCAGGAGATTCAGTACGGCAAGATCCCTTCTGGGGAAACAGCTCTTACAGTTAAAGAGAAACAAGGAAAATAGTGTGGAGAATCCCAAACTGCAGTACAAGCTATGAGAAGCACAACAGCACAGAAACCACTCCCTGCCACTTTGTCCTGGAGCTGGGCTTCAAGGTCACAGAGAACGTCAGGTTCCAGTCTCAAAACTGAGGCATACCTTAACTGCCTCCTTAGACAGGAAGACTTGGTGTGCTTATAACAGCGAAGGCTTCTGCAATGGGAGAAGCAGTTGACAAGCATTACAAAAGGAAACAATCACTAGAGATGACTGGAAACTGATGTTTCAATTCCAACAAAAATGGCAATATTGCAAAACACACTTCAAGTCTGATTCAGAATGAAAATTCAAGGTATCAAAATTGGTATGGACTCAATTGTATTGAGAAGAAAACTGATCCAGATGTACCAAAATATTTCTTAAAGAATAGCAAAATTTTGATGTCATATTTTGCTTTTTATTTTTAATATTTTATCATATATTGTAGTGTTAAAACCACTAAAAATAATGAAAATGGCATGCATTTAAATTCCTCAATAACACAATTTAAAAATAAGACAAAGTTTTCTTTATCAAAGCAAAATATTCTGACAGCTGAAACTGATCAAATTTTCTTCTACCAGAAATTTTGTCAAAATAGGAACATACAAAACCACACTGCTGGGTCCACCCAGCTTCATGCTGTGTCTCCAGCACTGGCAATAGGAGAGGCCAGGTAAGGAGAGTACCTTTGCCTGTCCACTTTCTGCAGCGTGTTCCCTGCTTACTCCCTCAGTACCCACAGCTGTTGGACTGAGGATGTTAAATGGTACATTCTTGCGTCATCCTTTAGTATTCATCTTTTGATCTGGTGTCCCAAATTTGTCTTTTTTGAGGCTGTTGTTACAGTCACATCCACAACACCCTATGGCAGCAAGTTACATTTGTCTGCATTGAAGTTCATCTGCCCCTTTTTTGGCCATTCAATTTAGTGAGGCTCTTCAGGTGTCTTTTGCTCTCTTGCAGTGTTTGCATACTTGAAAGAGTCCACACCAATGCAAACACAGAGATTTCACTGTTCACTCCTTTCTCCAGTCAGTGGTTATATATTAAACAAAATTAGTTCCAGCACTGATCCCCAGAGGGCCCCCACTGCTGGCTCTTCTCCATGCCGACCACTAAATCCCACCGTTTGCCATGCTGTAAACAGCTTTCACTCCATGAAATAATTCCTCTGATCCCATAACAGCTTCGTTTCTTTAATAACCTTTGGTGTGGAACCTTGCCAACAGCTTTTCAAGAACCCGTATACATGAGGGTTACTGGATGTCTCCTTTATTCTCTATCCTTTTAAATTAGGTAAGTAATTTACAAACAATTCTATTTTTACCAAAGTTCATGTTGCACTAAAACCTGTTCTGACATGAGGTGTCAGAATTAAAGAGACTTGTCCATCAGAAGGGACAGGAGGATCTGCGATTCAGTACCAATCACTTCTGAAGCAGCTCGAACGCCTTCAGTCACAGCGTACCATTTGGCTGCCTTTGACTCCGGTTCATGTTGAAGTTAACTCTGTCTCAGCTTAACCCAGGACACAGAAGTATCTTCCCCAGCATGGAACGGTTGCCCCAAAGCCAGTAGAGCTGCTCAATACCTCACCATGTTACTTCCCCGTCCTGTTGTCCTTTCTGCTAAAGACTTTAAAAGCTATATTTTAGGCTTGTAAAATATAGCAGTGCGTATACAGACCTGAAATCCTTACATCTGTCTCTGATACTGGGACAAATATAAGTTGAACTCTCTTTTCTACTTCTGTCTTCCTTTACTGACCTCAGCCCAAAACTTTCTCAAGAACGTTATTGTATTACCTGTACATGATACCCAACATAATTAGACCCAGTTCATGACAGAAGTACTTAGAGGGTCTCTATCGATGAGGCAATGCCTGTCCCTCTGGAGCAACTCCCATCCTAGTGTAAAACACATTGTCTTCAGATTGCAGGGGAAATCTAGATGAGATTTTTTTTTTTTTAAAGTCTCTTCTGATTTGAGGCTTTTACTGAAGCCGAAAATGAGCAACTACAGGACAAAAATCTCTGTTGTTCTGCCTGGAAGGTGTTAGGCAGTGACACTGTAAGCAGTCTCTTTTTCTGAGTTTACAGAGTGTAGGGAGATGCTGTGTTCAGGTGTGATGCATATATTTTCAGACACTAAACTTCTCACCAATATAGTTGATTGCTTGATCAAATGTTTTTTTATGGGACTCCTTCCATGGATAGAATTGAGCTTCAGTGATAGCTACAGGCCTTGGCTGACTTTGTACCAGCCGGCAGAGCCCTGCATGATGACAGACAGAGACAAAATTACATTCCATGCGTAATTTGGGATTTAATGAAAGGAAAGCAGAAATGATAGGAAGAAAGAGCTCTGCCTAAATTAAGTTTCTGCTTAAAGGTGTGTCCCCTAAGCACTCAGAAATCCACATGCTTACTTAGACCACCTCACTCTGATCTGGGGAGCTTCAGGAAGGTGTAAGGTGTGGTAAGTAACCCAAATTTGGGATCAGGGAAGCTGAGAGTAACTTTCTGACAAAATTACCCAGCTCTCCTTCTGTGGAATTAATTAGATTTGTGCTTTGTGTTCTTTGAAAAACATGAACCAATTTTCAAAGGTCTCAGTTTTATCCCAACAGACATTATCACAGAATCATCATCATCATCATCATCATCCCTTCATGCATAAATCATCAATTAAAATGTCAGGTGCAAACCTAGAGCTGTCCATGCTCCTTCTTAGCCCCCTTTTGCAGATGTTTAGACCTGGTCAGTACTTTCCATCATGGCCTGAGTCTTTTCCCCTACTGCCTTGGGGGGATGAACACCCAAATTCAAAGCTCTGATAACCACAGAGCACGCGGCTGATGTGAGAAGAGGGCCTGCTCGAGTCTGTTGCCTTTCTCTCACTCTCTCTTTTGCTCTCTGGGTGAAAAGACCCTGCTTCAGCCAGGGAGGACTCCATGGGTGACACTGGGGACATGCGATGTCCCGGCTCAGCGCTGGTACCAGATTGCCAGGTTTTGGCATGGTTGTCAGGACCCTGCGCTGGGCCTGTCAGTGTGACTGGTGTCAGCAAGGCAACTGCTTGCCTTGGGGGAGATCAGGTCAGACTTTAAACTGGCAAATGCAGCTTTAGTTTGTAGTAGCTACTGCTTTTATTCTCCATGTGGGCTTTTATACCACCCTCAATAAAATCTAAAGACTGTTGAACCTGCGAGAGCTGCTAAGGAATACGCTCTCACCAGGCAAGAAAAAAAAAAAGAGAGTGTATTTCAAAATGAAAGCCTTGAGTTTAAGTTTTACATTTCAAATGCTTTTAAGTGTTTTTCCTTCTTCTCTCTCTCCTGCAGCGCTGCTGAAAGGCCAGCTTTGCGGGGCTATTGTCCGTTTCGCCATGCGGGTCCCTGTGTTTTCGCCACCGGCCCTCAAATGGCCACAGCTTTGAAGTGGATCCATCTGGACCTGTTCTTCTGCCTCTCTTCATCCTCAGTACCGCCAGAGCCCCGTGGGGCTTTTGAACTCAAATGCCACCTTTTATCAGAAAAGGAAAAAAGGATTGTAACTCATAAAACGGAGGAAACTCAGCTGCGCAAGGCAGGATAAAAATAAAAGGTGATGATGAACAGCCCTTCCTTCCCCCAGGCTCGCCTTGCCTTGTCGGCTGACAGAGCTGCGGCACCGCAACTGGCTTGTTGGGGGGATTTTTGCGTGCTTGCTTTGTTTTTTTGTTGTTTTTTTTTTTTTTTTTATTTTAATATTTTCCAAAGCAAAACTGAGCATCCCGGCGGCCCCGCCTCAGCCGGGCGAGGCGGCCGCTAGATGGCGCCGCCCCCCTGCAGGCGGGAAGGCACCGCTATGAGGGAGCCGGGGCCGTGAGGAGAGCCCAGGCCCTCAGCATGCCCGGTGGGTGATGATGGCATAACTTTTTGGTCCAAACTAAATCCAGCTAAGCCAAAACAGTTACAGGAGGGCGCTACAGGTGCCTGCCTCACTGCAGGTGTCTGAAGCAGCCCGGCTGGTGCACTGGCGCTGTGGAAAAAAGCCCGTTAGGCAGAGGAGGCGGCGGTGGTGGAGCAGCAGGAGCCACCGTTTTGCCCTTTCTGAAGAGGTGGCCGGTGAGACTGCAGCCGGGCAAGGAGCCTGCCTGTGAGCGCGGTAGTCTCCTGCAGAAAGCAAAGGATTGCTGAGGGGGTTGATACCCCTCAGGAGCAAGGAAAGATACCCCCAAAGATGTCTTTACCCGTATTTCTGGCACATTTGATTAATTCTCAAATAGCTCCCTAGACAGTGGTAGCAGGCCTGATAGCCTCAGGTCTCTGCTAACAAGAACCAGTGTGGGCTTTCAGGAGCTGGAGCCCTCTGATCTGGGGGTCTGTGCCTTTATTTTCACTCTGCCTCAAGGCTTATCAGCAGAGCTTGCAAACCAATAACAAATCGGTTAAAAATCAGCTTTATATGCAAAGCCAAAAATAAAACATCTGTATATATCCCAGAAGCCTTCACAACCTCCTGTTTTATTAGTATCTCTAAAATAACTTTTCTTTCCTGACTCTAATTCCAGCCAGAAGCACTCAGATAATCCTCATAGGACTGTTATGTGTATTTCCAATTAAGCAATTTATAAGCACTGGCTGCGAGGAGCTTTTTCTTCTTAAGGAAATTATTTCTTCATTAAGCGTAAAACAAGTCTTTTTTTACCTCTGCTTTATCCGAAAGCCCTTGTGCCCCCTTCACATATGGTTTAAGTACTGAACTATGTAGAAGGAGATTAATCATTTTGTATCCCAACAAGCAGGCGAGACACAGCAGCTGGGTCAGCCGCAGAGGGAATAGGCTTTTCAGTGTTTGCTTCAGAGAGAAGAGTCAGACAGACAGACACTTACTTTCAAGCTACTTGCCTTTGCCAGAGGCAACCCACACAATCATGAGCCCTTCTGGAGTCTGAGTCATGAAGAACTGCTGCAGATAAAATGAAGACAGTCAAGAGGAAAAAAAAAAAAGCCATTCATACCCAGCTAATGAGTAGAAGTTCCAAATTGCCTCTTGTTTTACAGGCTGTGTACCTTAATTAGATGAATCACAGAACACTGAGGGTGGAAAACACAGGCCAGAGACCTCATAAGAGCCCACTTCATTCTTTTACACTAGCAGCATTATCTACCTCCCCACCAGGGAAGAATGTCCCTCCATTTTCTCGGACAACTAAGTCTTCTGGCATGAGGCATGGACTAGCATGGAAAATGAAGAGCAGAAGTTATGTATGATTGACTTGAGCTAGTAGTGCAAGCTCTCTATTCCTATTCTTCTCCCCAAATCCAACTATTTACACTTTCTGTAAAGGCATTTAACCAGGCCGCTTTCTCGTCAATGTCAGGCTCATGATGAAATAGCAGGAGCTGCCCTGAGCAGTGACATGAGGGACCAACTTCAAAGTAATGGCTCACTTGCCAGTATAAGGAATTGACTCATCAGAAAGCCTTCTGATGTGCTAACAGGAAGACATTATGAGCCTTGGGCATTCCTGGGACTCTGGGAAGAAGCCTCACGTTAGTGTAATAAGTAAAACGCATTCCCTTCATCTTTCCCTAAACCAGATTAGAAGGAGACAGCCTAACAATGGGACAGCTCCTGAATGTTTCAGATTAGCATCTGGTATCAGTTTACAGTAACAAGTGTAGAGACATGGAAGAACTGACAACAGAAAATGTAATTAGTACAGTTAGTAAACAACTAACCTATAGAAATGGATAAGAGACCAACACATCATGTCATGTAAGCCTATACCGATGTTTAGCTTGTACAAGATCAGTGCAAAATGTGTCATGTATTCCAGTGGAACCAGCAGCCCCATGTGTTTCTCCCAGGAATAGCTGTGTAAAACGGTTGATGGTAATGGAACTAGTAGTGATGTGTTCAACTGTATAGTTCAATGTAGACATCATATAGTTCAGCGAAGAGACAATGAGTTCAGAATGAATTTAAAACCTTGAGATTTCTTTCTCAGGCTCTGTACATCAAGCCATGCTCAATAACACCATTTATCATCTCCCTTTCTCTCATTGAGTGGATTTTTTTTTTAGCAGCACAAGGAAGAAATGGATGGCTGTAGTTTCCTCAGCAAGCCCAATGGCATTGTGTATTTTGGTTATTGTGGTTTTATGATGTCTGTCTCTGTCTTAAGAGGAAGTAGGTTTGGAAGAGGAATTTGAAGGAAGATGGAGTATATGAGTCATTGTGCATGGCTCCTGGGACAGAGACAGCTCTGCTGGCAACTGGAGAGTCACTGATCTGCTAGGTCAAAAAACAAGTCACTTGTGTCATGGCAGCATGAGAGAAAGAAAGAGGACAGAGTGACAAACAAGTCATATTTGGTGCTCAGAGTCAGCACTGTTGTCAGAATGGAGGGGAGAACAGCAAAGTAAATGTCAGAAACAGATAAGCGGGTTGATAAAGGCACTGTGGAAAGCAGAGATGTGTAGAAAATAATGCTGTAGTGGGAAATCAAGGATAAGGAGGGAAAAGTAAGTGTCAATGATACTGTCATTATGCAGGGCATGAGGCTGATCTGGAAGCTGTGCTTTCGGTTGGTTGCAGTGTCAGAGCAGTCAGAAAGGGGGGAGGTAATGTCAGGCAGGAGATAACGTAAAAGGGGCCAAGAGCATGATCTGTTCTGACTCTTAGAAACATTGCAGAAGAATAATCATTGGTGTTTAGGTACAGCCTAATGTGCAAGAGTGCAGGGAACAACTGGAGCTGTCTGGCTACTCACCTGAAGAAAAAGGGATGTGGCAGCCTCTTAGTTATTAAAAAAAAAAGAGAACAAGAGGAGACAGTCAGAGAGAAAGATCAGAATTTAATTTGCTTGGTGTTCAGTCAGCAAGAGACATGGGGGTGGCAATATTGCCAAAGCAAAGCTGAGTTGAGGGAAATAGATTAGAAGTGGTGAGTCAGATGTGTGAGCTCACGGTTACACGGCTGATATTTGAAGCTGCAGGAAGAGTGGAGTTCATATGGAGCTCCAAGGAGGCATTTCTTCCTGGGTCTTACAGTTCAGATCCTGTCAGAACACACACAGTTCAACAACCCTTAGTCATCACAAACTTGCAAGACCACGTCAGAGGCAAAGGAGAGAAAGGGAGAGCAGTGGCCAGGTGTGGAGCTGCAGGAATATTCCTTGGATAGAGGGAGGAATCTGAGAGATCCCTTTCAAATTTAGATCCTTGCTGAAGACCTTACCTCTTGGGGAAATCTTCATGAGTAAAGGTTTAGGACATGTGGTTCAGCTGCTGTAAAGTCTCTTTTGTAGCAAATTCAGGCAGTACCTAACTGGAAGATGCATAACAACACACGGACCATGGAGGCACTAGTCATATTTCTGTCTATAATTGCACTCATTAAAATAATTTTGTTTAAACAGCTTATCTTGGTTTGCTTTCCAGCAATACCGCTGAAATCTCTGAAATCTCTCTCTGATAGCCTGAAGACTATCAAAAAATACTTCAGGGGACTGGGACGGGTAATTGATGGATCAGGCATGCAGGTTGTTTTTTCTTCTATACCTTCAGTGGCAGGGAAGGACACTGAGAGGATCAAAAAAGCCCACCTCATAAATAAATGGCTTAAAGGTTGGTGCAAACACAGGAATTTTGTTTTTTTTGAGAATGGGGCAATTTACTCAGCGCCTGGTGTGATGGGTGCAGATGGATGTAGCCTGTCTCCAAGGGGAAAGAGGATCTTAGCTGAGGAACTGGCAGGACTTATTGATAGGTCTTTAAACTAGGTATGAAGGGGGAAGGGGACAAAATGAGGACCTCTGGGGTTGAGAGGGTTGTTCGAGGCCTCGTACCAAACTTGATGGGCAAAGAGGGTGGAGTGCAAAGGGATGGAGTACGGAAGGGGGATACTGTTGTTCTAGGGGATCCTGTATCCTCTATGAAGGCGGTGCGACAGAAAACCCAGCTGAAGTGCCTTTATACCAATGCACGCAGCCTGGGAAATAAGCAGGATGAACTGGAAACCGTGTTATACTTGGAAAGTTATGACCTTGTTGCTATCACGGGAACATGGTGGGATGACTCCCATAACTGGAATACCACCATTGAGGGGTATCGGCTCTTCAGAAGGGATAGGCAAGGTAAGAGGGGTGGGGGAGTTGCCCTCTATGTCAAAGAGGGGATAGATTGTGAAGAGCTGTGTCTGAGGAACAGCCACGATCAGGTCGAGAGCTTATGGGTAAAAATCAAGGATCGTTCCAGTACAGGGCATCTAGTGGTTGGGGTCTGCTACAGGCCACCTGATCAGGGGGAGCCTGTTGATGAGGCTTTCTTGCTCCAGCTGCAGGAGGTGTCCTGCATGCGGGATCTTGTCCTGATGGGGGATTTCAACCACCCGGATATCTGCTGGGATAGTGGCACAGCGGGTGGCAGACAATCCGGGAGATTCCTGGAGTCTGTCGAGGACAACTTCCTGGTCCAGGTAATAGATGGACCCACTAGAGGAGAGGCCCTACTGGACCTGGTCCTCACAAATGTGGAGGAGAGCATTAGAGAGGTTAAGATTGGAGGCAGCCTGGGCTGTAGTGACCATGCTTTGGTGGAGTTTGTGATCTGGAGGAAGGTGGGCCTGGCTAAAAGCAAAGCCAGGACCCTGTGCTTCAGGAGAGCAAACTTCTGGCTGCTCAAGGAGCTACTGAGTGGGATCCCCTGGGAAACTGTCCTTAAGGGCATGGGTGCAGAACAGTGCTGGCAGCTTTTTAAGGACACCCTTTTGAGAGCGCAGCGGCTCTCCATACCCCAGCAAAAGAAGTCAAGCAGGGGAGGCAGGCGACCGTCATGGCTATGCAAGGACCTGCAGCTTAAACTGAGGGAAAAGAGGGAAATGTACAGGAAGTGGAAGAGGGGTTGTGTAGCCTGGGAGGAATACAGGGCTGTTGTCCGTGTGTGCAGAGATAGGACTAGGAAAGCCAAGGCGCAGATGGAGCTGAACTTGGCAAGGGATGTGAAAAATAACAAGAAGGGTACTTAGGTACAGGTACTTAGGCAGGAGGAGACAGGCCAAGGAGAGTGTTCCCCCTCTGATGAAAGGTAACGGGGAGCTGGCTTCTTTAGACATAGAAAAAGCTGAGGTACTTAATGAGTGCTTTGCCTCAGTCTTCACCAGTGGTCAGGCTTCTCATATCTGTCAGGACCCTGAGCCTCTAGGTGAGGGTGTGGGGAGTGGTTTCTGTCCCACTGTAAAGGTGGAACAAGTCCGAGTCCTCCTCATGAAACTGAACGTGTATAAGTCCATGGGACCGGATGATATCCATCCTAGGGTTCTGAAAGAGATGGCTGATGTAGTTGCTGAGCCGCTCTCCATCAATTTGAAAAATCCTGGCTGTCTGGGGAGGTCCCCGAAGACTGGAAAAAGGGAAATATTACTCCCATTTTTAAGAAAGGGAGAAAAGAAGACCCGGGCAACTACAGGCCGCTGAGCCTCACTTCTGTGCCTGGGAAGATCATGGAACAGATCCTCCTAGAAGCTATGCTAAGGCACATACGAGACAAAGAGGTGATTCGAGACAACCAGCATGGCTTCACCAAGGGCAGATCTTGCCTGACCAATCTGGTGGCCTTCTATGATGGAGTGACGGCTTCGGTGGACAGGGGAAGGGCAATGGATGTCATCTACCTGGACTTCTGCAAAGTCTTTGACATGGTCCCTCACCACATCCTTCTCTCTAAATTGGAGAGGTGTGGATTTGAAGGATGGACTGTACGATGGATTAGGAATTGGCTGGCTGGACTCAGCCAAAGAGTTATGATTAATGGTTCTGTGTCAGAGTGGAGGCCGGTCACGAGCGGTGTCCCTCAGGGGTCCGTCTTGGGACCGGTGCTCTTTAACATCTTCATCAATGACATAGACAATGGCATTGAGTGCACCCTCAGCAAGTTCACGGATGATACTAAGCTGAGTGGTGCTGTTGACACACTGGAAGGAAGGAAAGCCATCCAGAGGGACCTGGACAGGCTGGAGAAGTGGGCCCGTGTAAACCTAATGAGGTTTGATAAGGCCAAGCGCAGGGTGCTGCACTTGGATCGGGGCAACCCCAGGTATTTATACAAACTGGGGGAAGATCTCCTTGAGAGCAGCCCTGCGGAGAAGGACTTCGGGGTCCTGGTGGACGAGAAGCTGGACATGAGCTGGCAGTGTGTGCTTGCAGCCCGCAAAGCCAACTGTGTTTTGGGCTGCATTAAGAAAGGGGTGGCCAGCATGGAGAGGGAGGTGATTATGCCCCTCTACTCGGCTCTTGTGAGGCCCCATCTGCAGTACTGTGTCCAGGCCTGGGGCCCCCAGCACAGGAAGGACGTGGAGCTCTTGGAAAGGGTTCAGAGGAGGGCCACAAAGATGATCAGAGGGCTGGAGCACCTCTCCTATGAGGAAAGGTTGAGGGAACTGGGCTTGTTTAGCTTGGAGAAGAGAAGGCTCCGGGGAGACCTCATTGCGGCCTTCCAGTACTTGAAGGGAGCGTATAAACAGGAGGGGGAGCGACTGTTTACGAGGGTGGATAGTGGTAGGACAAGGGGGAATGGTTTTGAATTAAGACAGGGGAGGTTGAGGTTAGAGATTAGGAGAAAGTTTTTCACCCAAAGGGTGGTGGCACACTGGAACAGGTTGCCCAGGGAGGTCGTGGATGCCCCATCCCTGGAGGCATTCAAGGCCAGGCTGGATGTGGCTCTGAGCAGCCTGGTCTAGTGGTTGGTGGCCCTGCATATGGCGGGGGGGTTGAAACTAGATGATCACTATGGTCCTTTTCAACCCAGGCCATTCTATGATTCTATGATTCTATGAAATGCATTTTTCTCCCCTTACTCAAGCTTTTGTGAAAAGGGAACTGCTTTGTGACATCTCCTGATTTTTACGTACAAGCCTTAGTGACTGTGACAGCAACATGCTCCTCTATTGCTTTGGAAACTAGCTTTACATGCACTGTTTCATCTACTCCTTAATTCTTCCACTGGGGCACTAAATCTGGACTAAGCTGAAATACTAGGACAATAATTCTTGATCCACTGTGGAACATTAACTGAGTGTTAAGACAGCGATTTGCTGTATATTACAAACGTGGCTCCATTTCATTTCCTCTCCGGAGATGCTGATTCACTGATGGAGTGATGTTCTTCCAGGCAGGAAAAGATTAAATAGAGACAACAGACTCAGAAGTAATAAATAAGGCTGTAGAACAAAACTGCCTGATATTATATTATTTTAGAAGCCATATATAATCATGTCATCAGAGATGTGTTGTGATGCACACACGCAAGGGAGAAGAGTTAAGGTGGTGCCTCTAATCTTGTACTGTGCTGCTTCGTGAGGTTACAGAGTTTACAGCTGTATATTTTACATCACATCCATCCAGCATTGGGAAGGAGGTTTGCACGTATTTAGCTACAGCTGCAGCATCTCCTTTTGGTTCTCTCCTAACCTCATCATAGTCAAAGTGCTCTTTAAAGGAACACTATTTCCCCCGCTTCCCACCTGCAAAACTGAGGTGCTGGACAACAGGCAGGCCCTTTACTCCCTGAGACCAACAGAACATGCAGTAGAAAGCAACCGCGTATCATGGTCCCTGTTTCTGTATGCAGTATGTGGTCACACTCTCTCCTTGCTAGCACACTACTGCAGAAAGGCTGTGTGGCTGAAGCTCTGAAGGCAAATTTGGATAGTGCTTCTCTACTACACACAGAGCACAGGCTGGCCTCACAGGCAGCCTGTCAGAGATTTGTCATATCACTGTGTGGAGGGGCCATCTTCAAAACCAGGCAGCAGCAATTGATCAAAAACAAGGCTGTTGCTCTTCTCTCTTGATTTTTGTGATTCTCTGGTCCAGAAAGCAGCAGGGCTGATACTGTTTCCTGGCTGCTGTTCATACTGGTGCTGGGAGCTTACCAGAGCACCCTTCCTCAAGCTTGGGACAGGCTGCACATTGGGAATATTGAGCACAGACAGATGGAGGGGGCTCACTGAACTCTGTTTCTGTCTTTTTGGGGATAATGGCCAAATGGCACAGATTTCAGCTGTCCTTTGAGTGCACTAATCTACTCCAGGACCAAAAATTGGTCCATGTGAATTGTGAAAATTAGGCAGTTGTGAAGGTTGTCATTCTCCTCAGAGTGGGTCAAGGTACAGAATAGGATCCCAGATTGCTTGTTCATTACAAGAAGCCATGTTTCTATACGACAGTGTTAACAAGCATTGCTTACCTCTTTTATCCTGAGAAAACAAATGTCAGGAAAGTGACCAGTGACTGTTAGCAGGTTACAAGAGGGTTTGGGTCTCTGAGATTTCTGTATGTGCAGAACTCCACAAAAGCCCTCTGCCTGTGTCTGGGACCCACAATCTATTTCACTAATCCAGACTGTTAACTTGCTAAAGAGGACTGAAGAGAGGATTTGATCCTTGTTTCTATGCAAAATCAGGAAGGCAGAATGCCCACTTGTTTCTGATAGTATGTCGTATAGCTCTGAGGATCAGACCTTCATGACGTGCTCTGGAAGTTACCTTGCTTTCTCCTGTGGGTGAGGGTGCTCTCCCAGGCCTGGAGCATGCACCTCTAATGCCCAACTCTTCTCTTTAGCTGTAGGAAGGGCTGGATGCATATGCTGCTGGCCTACAATGCTCACTACTCTCACTTTACACTTTGGGGAACTTCAGTGTTTCACAGCAGGGTCGTAGTTGATATTCTTAGCGCGTTCCTCTCATTTCTTTCCCCTGGTATAGCAATTGATATTCCATACAGTGCTGCCTCATTTCTGGTCAGGCTGTTCTTTATGGTTTATTTTTAAGGTTTCAGCCCCAATCTTGCCTACTAAGAGTTTTTCCATAATTGCTCCTCAAGAATTGCATTTCAACACAATATTAGTTCTTGGAGCTGGCTTCAGGCTCATGTCACCTCCCCTACAAGGTTAATCCACACAGCTAACTTAATTGAATGATCTAAACACAGGAATATGCTTTCACTTCTATTCTCAAAACAGCATCTTTCTTGACCAGTTTTTTTTTTTGTTTGTTTTACTTTTACTAATTCTGTTGCTTCTGCAGTAGGTCTTCAAACTTATTTGAAGGGGGCTGCAAAATCTGCCAGAAGAATTTTTTGGTGTATTTTTCTAAGCATTTGTCAGATTTCCCAGGTTTTACCTTTTCCTATCCTGAAGTAGGCCAGGCTGATTTGTGACTGATGGTGCCAGAGACGTGGTTCTCTTTTTTCTTACACCTCAGTCACTTCCTTTAAATTATCATCACTGATGGATTGTTTATCTTCCTCCTTACAAGTTCACAAGGCTTCAACACCACCAATGTCATTGGACTGGAAGAGAAAGGGTGACAAACTGAACAATATTTGCTTTCCAAAATCTAGCTTTAAAGTTTCCCTTCGGACTGGAACTCCTTGATTTTAATTAATTTCTGGATGGTACTGATTTAAGTATTTTCTTCACTCCTCTCCCTAGATAAATGATTCTTTTTTTTTTTTCTTTTCTGTGAGGATTTTCTATTTGTAAATATTCCTTGGTGTTCTACCTACACATTCCCTTTGCTTTGGATCACTTTAAAATTCTCCTATTTCTAACTGTTACTCCCATTATGATGCTTGGACTCTGGCACACAATTTAAAATCGTATTCTGTCATTCTTACCTTTGCAGTTGTTACTTTGCCCCATTAGTTCTTTTTGATCTTTCCTTACTAGCTCCCAAAGCTTTTTTTTTTTTTTTAATTTGGCAGATAATGTTCCTCAAGTTCAAGCTCTTGTGATCCTATCTGCCCCTATCTGGCAGCATCTGTAACCTTTTCCTTATAAATAGTTCTTAGCACTTTGCCAAGATGTCATAATAAGGATGAAGTGACAAAAAGTACAGATGTTAATGACATTTATTGAATCCTCCAAGTAATGATCCTTGGCTTCATCTTCTGCCAAACTGTCCTTGATATGCTGTCTTTTTGGTCTCTCGCTATGGTTATAAAAATGACCTTCCTCCTTGTGATTTTAAAAACTCTTGTTGCAAATAGGTAGTTTAACTGCCTAACTTGACAAGTTTAACAACTTGAGTACCACTGGCCTGTTTCTTTGATGATAAATGGAAGGGGAAGTAAGTGAGGAGTATGCCACAGTCACACCATCTCCCTCTGTGATCAGAGTAATTTTTTTGGAGTTATGAGCCTGTTTGAATGTTTCTCTACTAGTGAACAAACTGGCAATGCAGTAAACAAACAAGGTAGTAAGCAAACTGGTAAATGCCTGGTAAGGCACAGCTAAACTCATGCAGCCTTCAAAACAAGGTAGCTGCATCCAGCAGCATCCTGCTACCGTTTGGGAGCGATCTGTAGCCTTTGTCTGGAAGAGAGCTAGCTGACCCAGACCAGACCTGTGCTGGAGCTGTGCTAGCAGTTCAACAGCACAGAGACTCCCTGTTCCAAGCCTGTGTCTGGGCGTAGGCTTTACATCCCTTGGGTAAGGTATATATTGTGCTTGGCTCCTTTTTTTTTTTTTTCTGGTGTGACTGTTGGAGTCAAGAAAGAGGCTGAAGATGGCTCTCCTGTGCTTCATGCTCTGGGAATGAGGGTGAGTGGAACGTGTTCATTATTGCAATGAGATGTGATTAAGGTCTACAGCACTGTGATAGAGGGGAGATGTTGTAGAGGCATCGAAAATGTTTTATAACACTGTCTTTCCAGGCTCCCTTTCTCCACAACTCATGTCAGCCAGAATTTGGAAAATTTTATCTAATATTCTTTAACAACACACAAAAATGAGAGTATGGCAAATACGTTAACCTGGTTAAAAATCTTACAATACTTTGACTTGAAAGTCTACTTCTTCCAGGCTTTATAGAAAAAAAGGCATTTTTAGTATCAAGTAAGTCCCTTTTTCTATCTCCAGGATAACATGAATCGGCCAAATCATGAACTCTTGACTAATTTTGATGCCCTCAGCAGAAGCTAGTTAGAATTTGGCAGCTAAATTCCTGGCTGGTGACATCTGCAGTAAGCATCCTCCAGCTTTCCAGCTTCAACCTGCCAGCTCCTCTGCCTGTGTGCAGCTCCATGCTGCAACCCACAGCTGGCAGCTTCTCCTGTGGAGAGCGGAGCACTGCAGGGTAAGGAGTGGTGAGCAGGGCCAGTGGGCAGGTAAAGCAAATAAAAAGGGAAAATGTTGGACACTGTACTGGGACTTGATATTGCAAGAAGGAAGGAACTGTGAGGAAGGAGAACAAGCAGGGAGAAAGCAGAACTAGCATTATACAGCCCAATCTCTGTTCTTTCTCATCTAGCATTGAAACAATCCAAGGATTTCTTGAATCTCCATGTTTCTTTGTTTCTTGTCAAATATCTGTATTATCTGGTGATGAAGTATGGGTCCTACATGCCTCATGTTTGTTCATTGAGTTTCTTCCTCATGCAACTGATCCCTATGGATAACAGACATCTACTGCTACCAGTTACTTATTAACGCATGTGGTAGAGATCTGTACTGGGGACCTAAAAGGTTTCAGTTCCATTTAGAGGTCACTAGGGTTTTGTGTAATGTCATTTATTTTCAGTTAACATGGGAAGTGACTTGATAATTCCAGTAGATTGCTAGGTACCGCAAGTAAACCCATCTGGAAATACAAATTTCTGTCCAGATGAAATTTTTAACAATAGCCATTTCACTTGAGACAATATAGAAAAAAAATGACGGTATTTTTGTGTCAGAATATTAAAGCAAAATGCCCTTCTAATTTTTCTCTGTGAGCCATGTCTTCAAACTGCTAACAGGCATGAAGAAAATGAGGTGATCAGAGATTTTATGGAAGGATGACTTTGATCTTACAGATGACATAAGGCAGGGCTTAATCCAAAATTAATATACTTATAGGTTAATTAAAGGAAATAAATGTGAGAAAGCTAATTCTACTCTTGAACAGCTCATTTAGCTTATCTTTAATGCAAATTGTCAACGCAATTCCCATCATGAAAATAAATCTCATTAAAAATACGTCATTTCTTCTCGCACATGTAAACTGAGGAAAGAATGTGCTCCTACCAGGTGAATTTGGTGTTACTCAGCTGCAGAGCAATGATAATGTGGGTTTCAAAATACAGTCACTGTCATTGCTTTCATCTAGGTTTACACTTTTTGAAAAATCTTTCTAAAGGGTAATATAACAGAGTGGACTATCAGAGCCCTGAATGAATGTGGAATAATGGAAGGCTGTAAACTTCCTTTTGAACCACAGCAGAGCAGTATGATTCTCACCCATTTTACAGGTGGGAGACCTGACTAATTGAGGAAGTTAAAAGTTACATGTTCAGAATCAATGGATGATGATTAAAGGGCAAACTTAGAGAAACAAGAGCTCCAAACCCACTTTCACTCTTTTTTTCTGAACTCATATTGCCAAAGGTTATATGTCCTTAGGCTGACAATCTCCTTGAGATTTTATATGACTTTCTATTGAGTAGAAGTTCAGATATAAAGAAACTGAAAGCAAATACTATTTGAAACTGTATAAAATGTAAAAAATGATATTGTGCTTATAAATCATGACATCATATTATTATTATTCTCTTGGAGCAGTTTATGGAGCAGTAAAGCCAGAATTCTGTACAGAGATGAAAGTCAATATCTATCTCCATCCCTGCACCAACATTGGTAGGAACTATTGCTAGACATTGCAAGCTAGGAAGGAAAGAAGAAGAATATTAACTAGAGGCTTTTTTCCATATTACAGTCCCATGTTACAAAACAAACAACTATATACTGCTTTTTTGTATGCTTACAGAACTTATTTTCCATGGAGCAATAAAGAAGTAGAGATTCCTACACATTTGAGAGGGCAAAGTCTGACAACTATAATATCAGGGATACCTCGAGAGGCAGTGATCTCCCTCCCCTTGGAGGATCTTCTACAGGAAGTAGGCATAGAAAGAATTCTAATGAAGTTTTCGTTGTATTTTAAAATGTATGTGTAGAGTGCAGTATAAGGTCAGCAAAGCTTTTATTTCATATTTATGGTCCGACAGGCATTGTCTTCATTCTGCATATACTTTCCAGGGCTAGGTTGAAGCTTAGTTGTCTCAGTGTCAGGCCCATGACTCGAATGGCAGTAAGATACAAAGTAGGCTGTTCAGTATCTGGTACAGCCAGGAGGTGGCAGAGCAAGCCTAGTTTACCAAGTCTGAATCTCAGGCTGCAGGTATTTTCGGTCTTGATGCTATGCAAAGATGGTGAGTTGCTGCAGTTCTCCCATTTGCACTGTTCAGTGGCAGCTGCCTGCACACCACACACAACATTTGCAAGGCTATTAAGAGGGTCCCAGCAAGCTCGCAAGAGCTCTCTAGGAAGTGCTGCCTGGTCCTTTTTTTTTTTTTCTTCTTTTTTTTTTCTTTATAATTTTTTACTGCTGACTCAACTCTGCTGTTCATTGGCAGTTTGACCAACCCATCCTTTCAGCGGCAAGCATGAGTCTTCTGTGTATGCACATGCTTGCAAAAAATGACATTGGCCCACAACAGTGACTGAATGAAAGCACATCATTAGAGCAAGTGCTTGACAAACAGTAGTATATAAATATGTAGCATATAATTTTGCGTAAGCATTAACACACATGCCCTTTCCTTTCTCCCCTTGGTTATTCCTCAGCACTGCAAGTGATGCACATGGAAAGCAGAGAGAAACCATGTGAGAGGGGAAGAGCAGATGAACAAATAGAGAGAAAAAGTAAATAGAGAATGACAAACAGGCTAATATCAGCCGGGGTACTTTTTGTTATCAGTTTGAGCTGCAGTTCATGTCTTTTAAACTAAACAGCTCTGGGTTGGGTCAGCACATGACGGGGGCTGCTGGGGGAAAAATGATGTTGCACAGAAGTATTGCCAATACTTCTGTATTGGTAGTCTAAGCTGTATCTGCTTGTGAAATGACTCTATTAAAAAAGCAATAGGCTTCAGCAAAACCTGTTTTTTTCTTAAGAGCTACTGCTGCTGATTAATAACAGAAAAGCAAAGTTTATTAACAGAAAGAAACCCTGGGATCTCTGTGCCTGAGGTTTAATAGGTTTCAGGAACTCCAGGGTAGATATTTCTGCTTCCACAAAAGAAGGCATTTACTGTCCTCTGCCTCTCAACCAGATTTTTGTACATCCCTTTCCCTGAGGCAGCTGTAAAAGGGGAGGTAGAGATGGGCAAAAGGAGAATGTAGTTGTGTTGTCGTAGGGTTTGATCATCTTTAAGAAAAGAGAGGAAAACTTTGGGTCTTGCTGTTTTAAAGGACTAAAAAAACTGATAGATGACAATGGAAATACAGAGAAGGAACTCATTCAGTTAAGACTAGAAGAGGAACAGATAATGCAGAGGTTTTCGAACACAGGGTCAGATGCAAAGGCAAGAGAACCATGCATGAGGGAGACAGGCAGTGAGGAGCAGTGAAGAGAGGGTTCTTTGCACTGAAAGTACTGAAGTTATTATACTCTAAATTCTGCATTTATTGTCTGCCCAAAATGTCTGCTGGTTTCAAAGCAGCAATGTATGATAGAATCTGACCCTAAATGGATGTAGTTGTCAAAGTCAACAATAGGAAGCACAGATAATAAGAGATTTGATATCTTCTCTGCAACCCTGCCTCTGGTGATAGTTACTGCTAGAACTAGTCAGAGGAGGGACGGAAACTGTATTTCTTCCAATGCCTCTGCTAACAGTTCCGTTGTTTTTTAAATTCTGTGAAAGGACCAACTATATAGCTGGGGAGAAATTGGAAAAAAATATCATAGATAATCTCCTGGGGTTTTCCCGAACCTTCTGAAGTTTTAGACAACTACAGATAAGATCTATGCCCTGAACACTAATGCAGACAGTGCCCTCCAGACAGACCGAGATACTCAGCTCCAGACAGAACTGCTTGGGTGAGAGAAGAGGTCACCTACCATGGCCTCTGTGGCCCCTGGCTGCTCCGCTAACACCAGATGTAGAGATTGGCATCTGGAAGACCAATTTATGTCCACAGGCAACTGAAATGAGAGCAATTAGCACAAGCAGCCAGACGGACTGTGGAGATCCTTGTAACTTCCAATTGCTCCTGGCCAGCCTGAAGTTAAACTGACATCTACCACTGAAGGACTATGTATCTTGTGGACACTTTTCTGACTTTTGCAAACAGTTCTGTGCATGTTACTGCAAGTCCTTTCACATCAAACTGAGGGCTGCAGCTGCCAGGAGGTCATGCATTGCTCTAAGCATCCAGGTCCAAACCTCTTATCTATAACAATGATGTTTTGATTGGAAATGCTATTTTGATTCTTCTCTTTTTTAGTTGCCCCAGCCTTCAGGATGATGCCTTAGAATAGCTGGAATATTTAAAAATGCCGCCAAGTGCTGTGCTGACCAAACAGCAATTTGTATGTGCTCAGTATTTCTGGCTAATCTCAGCACAGATTTCACATGCTGAATGAATCTTTTTTTCTTTCATCATTCAATGTATTAACTCGAGGTCATGCTCCACTGACACTTGCAAACAGCACCAGTCTCTGTCAGTCACAGCCATGCACAGCAGGAGCTTGAAAGGAATTAACTCCATCTGATAGACGTACCCAGCTTGCACACAGCCCCTCGGGATGGAGTGATAGCGTTAGGGACGGATGTGAAATTGTGGGAGGGAGGGAATAGGGGTTAGCTGACAGAAATGGAAATGCTCGTGTTTGAAATGGTATCACAAATATATAATGTCACAGATACTGCATTTATGGCTGGTTTTGCGAGATCTACAAAATCCAGTAGTAGTGGCGCAGCCTGCTCCTTTTGTTTTGTATGGTTACAGTTAAAAAAAGACCAAACGATGGTTTGCAGTCCTGTGAACCAAAGAATAGTGCTCTGTGTCACTTCACAGGAGAGAAGTGGTGACTGGATTTAGTTCAAAGGTGTAAGAGAATAGAGAGAACAGGCGAATAATACCAACAGTAACAGAGCATTTCTTAAAGCAAAACAAATTCAGCAGCAACAAATAAACGTGCTATTAACAAGAAGCCACTCATATTGCTGATGTGCAACGTCACATAAATGTGAGGCTAGGAAATGTGAGAATTAAGGTCATCTGTGCAATTGGTTTCTAAGGGCGGATCCATCCTTCTCCTTTCCTCTTTCTTTCCCCTCTCATTCCAGAAGCTTCAGGACACTTCTTCCGCTGGTGCAAGTCTAATTATTTTGGGATTGGGGGCAATTCCACATCTGATTAGCAGGGACATGTATAAATTGGCAGCATCTAATTCTGGATTTATATTCCCATCCCAGAATCACTAAGTACTTCATTGAAAATTTGAGAAGGCCTTACTGCATATGTGCTGTAGTGAAATGGTTATTTGTATTTTGTGGTCCAACAAATTGAGGCTGTGGGAGGAGCTACTGAAGGTCACCACAGGCAATATTCTGACCTAGGATAGGAACTCAGTACTTTTAGGTTTTGTACACTACTCCCTGAATAATGCTTTCTCTCACTAAGGAGAAAATCTGTCCAGGGCAGAAAGGTTAGGATTATTCCATTCAAAAGAAGAAAATTTGGATGCTCTGACTCTTGTTTTGCCTCCCTTTATACCCAGAATAGGTTTACTAGGCTGCTTGAAAGAAACTGACCAACTCTTCTGCTGACCAACTCTCCTGTTTTATTAATGTTACTTATCTGTCCGTAGAATTATCAAGAACTGTCTTAGAAAAGTGTTAAAGCTGAGTCATATGCCAATAAAAGCAAACAAATTCACTCTGGCAGCTGCAATAGTGAATTTAACTTACTCTTGTTGTGCCTAGGCAGAGTGTGGCGTATGGTACTGTGGTGATTTAATTTCATTTCGAAGTTTCTTTTTGATGTATTGTGAAGTCTAATCACGTCTCAGATGGAGTTACTGGAAGCGTAAAGGCAACACTTTGAGTATACTGTAAACAAGGGACTCTGTGCAACTTACTGCCACATGTAAAGCCACCTATGAGTGTCACTACAGAAGTGAACAGGTGTTGTAAATGTCTAAATTCAATCTCTGCAAAGACATCTGCATCTCTAATGTGTACAGGCAAGCAAGCAGTGCTCTCCAGAGGTTGAAGCAGAGGTTGTGTGTGGATCTCCTCCTGACTCTCTGTTTTGATCAAATCTTCAGAGTGTGAAAAGCACAGGTGCTGCCTCAATTTTCCTATACTTTCAGCAAAATACAGCCTGTTCATTGATGATAACTGTGAGATTTCAAAGTGAAAATTTAAGCAGGAGAAAGGATTGTTTTACTGATTGAAATCAGGAATGGAAAGTTTATCTTTTCTTTTGAGAAATATGCCAATTTTTGAGGCTATAGACAGCAAAAAAATGGTGATTCTTACAGGTTGGAATGCAATTCAATGAATGGCACAGTATTACTATGGATCTTGGAAAACTGATATGTTTGTTATTTGTTTTAATATGAGAGCTGTACTGATGCTCTGACCATCACAAGGTGGATATTGCTCAGAGGATGTTGTTCACAGTAATCTGGGTCTTGCTCATGTCTGACTCACGTCTCCTGCATTCTCATCGGGGATCTGTATTTCTTACCATTCTGGCCTCCAAGGTGCTGAGCCTCCTGTACCTTGCCATGTGTGGGAGGCCTGGGATCAAACATCAGGGAGCAGTGGCAGTCACTGCCGGAGTTTCCTGGTGTGAAGATGTCAGACAGTGCCCAGCTCTTGGGATCCAACAGGGATTTTTCCTCCCCCAGCAGTTAAAATGCACTTAACAGGGGGGTGGGAGGAATCCAGAATGTGAGTCAGAAAGGTTCAAACTTGTAGCTAGAGTGGGATTTTCAATTCATCTCAATTTTTTGTTTAACAGCACTGCATCCTATTTTGTGTCATCATAGGGAAACATCCAGACCTTGTGCATTCAGGATGACAGAACGTGGACACCTGTGGAAGGGAGGTGAGCAGGCTTTCACTAGATAATGTGCTGAGCTGAGATTCAGGGAAAATAGGGATTTATTTTTTTTTTTTGTACTGGAAGTGCAAAAGTTCACAAATTTTGGATAGGAACCAAATCAAAAACCCCAAAGTCCCCAGTGAAGGTGTCGTTCAAAGCAAGGACATTGTCCTTCAGAGAGCCACAATTCTCCACATAGACACAGTGAGTGCTGGACAGTCAAAGCTGCCTTGTGGTGTCAGACTAGAATCTCAAAAACCTGCTGCCATCAATTAGCACATCCCTTTGCTCACAGCTTTTGCTGATACTAAGGGGAATCTTAACAGGAAGATAATTCTGCTGAAATTCCCAAACCCTTTTCTGGAGATGATATTGAAGTATGAGGAGTGGAGCCAGACAAAGAGA
>WKFP01015264.1:351356-458316 GCA_011057875.1 Pterocles orientalis | reverse complement strand
GTGAGATTTCAAAGTGAAAATTTAAGCAGGAGAAAGGATTGTTTTACTGATTGAAATCAGGAATGAAAAGTTTATCTTTTCTTTTGAGAAATATGCCAATTTTTGAGGCTATAGACAGCAAAAAAAATGGTGATTCTTACAGGTTGGAATGCAATTCAATGAATGGCACAGTATTACTATGGATCTTGGAAAACTGGTATGTTTGTTATTTGTTTTAATATGAGAGCTGTACTGATGCTCTGACCATCACAAGGTGGATATTGCTCAGAGGATGCTGTTCACAGTAATCTGGGTCTTGCTCATGTCTGACTCACGTCTCCTGCATTCTCATCGGGGATCTGTATTTCTTACCATTCCGGCCTCCAAGGTGCTGAGCCTCCTGTACCTTGCCATGTGTGGGAGGCCTGGGATCAAACATCAGGGAGCAGTGGCAGTCACTGCCGGAGTTTCCTGGTGTGAAGATGTCAGACAGTGCCCAGCTCTTGGGATCCAACAGGGATTTTTCCTCCCCCAGCAGTTAAAATGCACTTAACAGGGGGGTGGGAGGAATCTAGAATGTGAGTCAGAAAGGTTCAAACTTGTAGTTAGAGTAGAGTGGGATTTTCAATTCATCTCAATTTTTTGTTTAACAGCACTGCATCCTATTTTGTGTCATCATAGGGAAACATCCGGACCTTGTGCATTCAGGATGACAGAACGTGGACACCTGTGGAAGGGAGGTGAGCAGGCTTTCACTAGATAATGTGCTGAGCTGAGATTCAGGGAAAATAGGGATTTATTTTTTTTTTTTGTACTGGAAGTGCAAAAGTTCACAAATTTTGGATAGGAACCAAATCAAAAACCCCAAAGTCCCCAGTGAAGGTGTCGTTCAAAGCAAGGACATTGTCCTTCAGAGAGCCACAATTCTCCACATAGACACAGTGAGTGCTGGACAGTCAAAGCTGCCTTGTGGTGTCAGACTAGAATCTCAAAAACCTGCTGCCATCAATTAGCACATCCCTTTGCTCACAGCTTTTGCTGATACTAAGGGGAATCTTAACAGGAAGATAATTCTGCTGAAATTCCCAAACCCTTTTCTGGAGATGATATTGAAGTATGAGGAGTGGAGCCAGACAAAGAGAGGTCAGTTTTCAGGAGGTGAAAGAAAAAAAGTGACAGAGAGCACAGCACATTAAAACAAATCCTTTAGTACGTGACAGTGGCCACCATGCATGTGGTGATGGTTTTCTCTGCTGCTCTGCCCGCCTGTTACTGCAGCTGAACAAAACGGGCCCTGAGTTGCAAATTTTCATATAATGCATAAATATTGAATCCTGACTCCTCCCAGCTCCTTATGATCTTTTCTGTAAGGGACCCGTCTGCACCTCATCAAAGTCCTCATAAATTTCTGGATAGGTTTGGAATGGATGACTAGATTATTGCTCTAATTTATCCACATACATTATCAGTAGTTACCTACTTGCTCTTTTAATTAGGCTAAAATTTGCCAAAGTATATGAAAAAATGCATATCCCACTGAAAACAGTATTATATGTTGAGGGCTCGCAGTCTGTTCTTCAACTTTCTCATAAATATTTTTATTGTATATTTTTATGTTATGCATTAAAAGAGTGTCGTGGAAATGTGTGCTGATTGTGAATGCTGTACTTTCCACCAGTATCTGCTTCTTGAGCAGGCTAAATGTGGAAGTATGTTCTGATGGTTGAGCTGCACAAACAGTTTATCCTCTGTTCTGCAGCAGCATGGAGAAAATAGGAAAAATTGTACCTGGCCAAGTTGACCCAGAGTGAAACCTGACCAAGAAGATTTAGTTTCGAGCTTCAGTTGTGTGTTGCAGGGAACCTCCTTTGTTTTAACTTTTGAAAATTAAGTATGACTCAATTTGACCTTGAAAGATCTCATTGGGTTGAGAAATGAAAGGATTTATATTAGAAAATGTCAAAATCAAAAGTAGCATTTTCCCCTCATTCTTTTCTTTTTTTTTCTTTTTTGCAAGTCATAAATGATTGTGCCAAATGCATACAGACTTCCTTAATAGCCTAGGTTATGTCATGACACTGCATTTTTCTGCAAATAAGGTCTTCATTCCAGATCTGTGGCTTGGCTGTTGAGTTAAGGCTTGCCATGAGGATGACACTAGAGCAGTACACCACAGATTGGAGAGGGGGGAGCTGTAGAGATCCTGTACCAGTAACAGCATCGTTATCTGTGTAGCACTGCAACCCTGCAGGCAAAGGAAAAAAAGGAATGTCAAACCCTGGTAGCAGTGGGATAGAACTGCTTAGAAATCCTCAGCTGTGAGTTGCCTTGTTGCCCAGCTTTTTGTAAAGCAAGCAGGTTTGTCTAATTAATTAGGAAAAAGTGAATTAATTGGACTTAAATCCTTGGATGATGAATATTGACCGAAGTTTCTAAATGTCTGTGCAACAGCTCTCCTTTCTGCACATGATATGCAAAGAAATGCCACATTCTCCCAGTTCCAAAAGCCTTGCAGAATTTCAGAATCATGGTTATCCTTACAGAGCTCATGTTGTGAACATGCGTAGTTTTTGCTACAGTTAATCCTTTCAAGCCCAGCAAAAAAGGCATTGCATATTTGAAGTTCTGTCTCTCTTGAAAGCCTCGTTATCAGGCAGCATTACCTCTGAAGAAAACCTGCCTCGGTTGGGAGGCTGCATGTGTTTGCCAGCGGGGCCATAGGCTGATCAAAGATCCACCAAGACAGTCATTGATTAACCCCGCATCTGCCCTCCTCAGGAAGATCTCAGTGAAGAAACTCTTTTATATGAGGGACAAGGTCTGAGTAAGCCTTGCTGTAATGAGTGCAAAAGGAGACTAAATTCCCTTTGTTTCTTCCACACACTTACTTATTCCATCACTTCAGTTTGGATTTTACTGAAGTCATGAAATCAAACACCAACATAAGCTAGTGTAAGCATCTTCACTGGTAACAACTTGTTCTCCTTCTGGGATCTTTCAGAAGCAGTTTTCCTCACCTCGTTTGAACTGGTTAATTAAACAGGCACACTGGACTGGCCACTCATAACACAGATTTTTATTACACGTAATGATTTTAGAAGGATTTTTTTTTTGTGCACAAAGCTAAAGTAAGACTTCTTTAAATTGGACAAGGTCTCATTTGCAAAACCAATGTTGTAAAGACTATATGCAGAACAATATTGCATGCCTTTATGTGGAATAATACCTGATGGTTATTTTGGTGAGTTATGGAGACATGAATTGATAATAGAGCCTGTGGTGAATCTCTGCTCTAGGCCAAATGTCACAACCAGTATCACATGCCCAGCAGGGCTCTTGAGAGACACCGTGGAGACTGATATCTCTTTCTACATAGAGATGGTACAGGATAGCCTCACATTGTTCCTTTCGCCTATTTCCCTTCTCTCACACCAGAATTCCTCCTAGAAGGGAGAAAGCTAGTTCATTTTCAGGGGTCTTGGGGCTGTGAGCAAATTTTATTTGTGATAATCTAGACAAACAATACCTTGAACTGGTTGAAAACCACCATTTCACATATTGCTCAATTTGCCACGACTGTAAGACTATAAAGAAAACATTAGATCATGTCTCACATAGGTTTATGTTCGTTACTCACATAGTCATTGGGCAAGTTCTTTCATATGTCATACTTGACATCTTTCGTTGTCAGTTTGTGCTTTTGTTGGGAGGAAGGCCAGAGTTGTTTCAGTTCTGATGTTGCTTGTTTACAGAAAAATGTATGTTGAATTCCAAAAAAAAAGAAAAAAAAGGATAATTTAGAAAAAGAAAAGAAAAGAAAAGAAAAGAAAAGAAAATTAAAAAAAATTAAAAAAAGGGCATAGGTACTTTAATGGCTGCATCATACTCCCGATAGAGCAACAGATATCACCAAACAACAGCATATCAGGATGGCTGTTCATACCAAAGGCAAAATTGATCAAATAAGTCACCAAGAACATTTCTTTCAAAAGTGGCGTGTCCTCACACCAACCAAGATCTACCCATCTGCCTCCTGTGACAACTGGGTGCAGATTTGGCAATAACCTCTAGAAAAAATATAATGCATGGGCACTTCAGCAAACAGCATAATACAGAGGGCACTCTGATGGAACAGAAACATTTGGAAAATGCTCTCATCACTTCCCACAGTTTCAAGTCTCTGCAGAATCCTTCTTCTCTAGTACGTGAGCTGAAAACATACTTCAAACATATATCGGCATCTTTCCATTCATTAAGGAATTTATGTAGAAGTAGGATCTGCACTTGAGTCTACCTTGAGGGTGTAATTGTGTGTTGCTAATGTAATGGCTAGAGCTGGTGATCCAAACGGCAGCATATGAAAGGTCAATATGCAGAATGCAAGGTTGTGCGGAGCAATTGGAGTCTAATTTAACAGTCAGAAGGAAGAAGGAGGGCAAGGGCAGTGAATGAGAGAGTGACAAGATGACTTTTAAAAATGGGCCCTGCAGAGGTGAAAACAAAAACCTGAACTCCAACAATTACAAGCAATGGATGCCTTAAAAAGAAAATTAATAGATAAAGGATGAAAGAAACAAAATACAGAATCAGAGCTATACATTTAACTGATGTAAGTGGGTGCAGATTTCAGAGGAGCTGTTTCCACGTATATCATCATGGAAACATTGTGCATATATCCCCATGGATGCCCTTAAAACATTGTAGGCAATGGCATGCCTTAAAAGGCAAGTCATGGTATAAAATTCTGATTTCATATACCACAGTGAACATCCAGAAGTGGTTTCTACCAAGAGCCTGCATGGCACAAATGAAAGCAGGACTTTACTCCTACCTTCATGTCACATTTCATAGAATCATAGAACGGTTTGGGTTGGAAGGGACCTTAAAGATCATCAAGTTCCAACCCCCCTCCATGGGCAGGGACACCCTCCACTAGCCCAGGTTGCTCAAAGCCTCATCCAGCCTGGCCTTGAACACCTCCAGGGATGGGCCATCCACAACCTCCCTGGGCAACCTGTTCCAGTGTCTCACCACCCTCATAGTGAAAAATTTCTTCCTAATGTCTAGTCTAAATTTACCCTCTTTTAGCTTATACCCGTTACCCCTTGTTCTCCCACTGCACTCCCTGATACAGAGTGCCTCCCCATCTCTCCTGTAGCCCCCTTCAGGTACTGGAAGGCTGCTATTAAGTCTCCTTGGAACCTTCTCTTCTCCAGGCTGAACAACCCCAACTCTTTCAGCCTGTCCTCATAGGGGAGGTGCTCCAGCCCTCTGATTAATTTTGTGGCTCTCCTCTGGACTCTCTCCAACAGGTCCATGTCTTTTTTATGTTGGGGGCCCCACATCTGAACACAGTACTCCAGGTGGGGTCTCACGACAGCAGAGTAGAGGGGGAGAATCACCTCCCTTGACCTGCTGCTAATGCTTCTCTTGATGCAGCCCAGCACACGGTTGGCTTTCTGGGCTGTAAGCGCACACTGCCGGCTCATGTTGAACTTCTCATGCACCAATACCCCCCACATTTGCCACCATGCCTTGCAATTTCTTATGTGCCATCTTACATATCCATGTGAGTCTCAATTCTACTGACAACCAGAAAGTGTCAGAACCCAGTGGAATGTTATTTGGATTTATTTGATTTCCCACATAAATGTAAAATAGTATAATATCTTAACAAAAAAAAAATCAGGCTAATTTTCTTTCCTTGAAACTGTCTAGTGGTCACTTTTGTGCTTCTATCAGTGCTTTGAGGTGCTCTCATTTGCCTTAATGTAAAATGTCTGGGACACTTGTAAAAGGCTCATTTCAGTATCTGATTACATATTTCAGTTGCTACATAGCTCTTATCCCCGTAGCATTTGGATGACTACATCACTTGTCTAGGCCCAACTCTAGTGGAAGTAAGAATTTAAATCTTTTTAAAATCATGCAACTCCGCCCCCCAAAAAAAGTCTTTCATTTTCTTTGCTGGTTCTTCCCTTGCTTCTCTGCAGATGTAAAAACTAAATGTATCATTTTGGAATAGAAAAACTATCCAACAGTATTAACCTGATTATTTGTCATTGTGGTTGGGACCATTTCAGCTGGTATCATATACGTGGTCACTAGTTAGTGTATCATGTACTACAAATTGACTCAAGTTTTTTATCCTTATAATGAGATACAAAGGAATGCTCTGGGTCTGTGACAGTGATAATAAAATAAGGAAGGAAATAGGCAGGAAAAAGAGAAATAGAACTTTGATGCTTTCTCCTTGTGCATGCTACTCCTACTGATGTAGATTTTAAACCACAAATGGCTTGATACCACACTGATTTATGTCACCTGAAGATCCGGTCTAGTATAGTTCCACTCTTTTCAATGTTGTCACACTCTGCTGAGGCCACGGAAGGGCTGGCAGGAGATGCTTTTCAGCTACGTGAAGTTTTGTGAAGCACTCTGAGTTTCTTCAGGTCACAGTTTTAAGTACTGCTACATGAACCTGTACTTCAAGAGGGAGGCAATTTACAGTAATAATATGGAAATCGAGATAGAGTTGGAACCTCTATCTAAATTCTAAATGCTAAGCTCTTGGCATGCCTGGGTCCCACGGAATTAGTTCTCAGAAAGCCCTGATTCCCTGCACAGTTCCAGTCTTGCAGTTGCCTATTAGGGAATTTGGTCGGGAGTTTTGCTACAGCAATCTTCAAGGGACATTCCAGAAAATATGGGCTGCGGGTGTGTTCAGAGGGGTCCCAGGCCACCTTGAGCACCCATCATCCTGGGAGGATGGACTCCATTTGGAGTCAGAGGCCTGATGCTCAGGACTGTCTGTTTATTGTATTTGCTGCATGTGCCTCATCTGATGGCAAACCTTAAAGAAGTCTGTTCCTGGACATTCCAAACACTCAGCAAAAGTGCAGATCTCCCATTTCTATTACAAAGTTACATTTTTACATAGAAGAACAATTTCAGACCAAAAATGTTCTTTCTCTAGTGTGTCTCAGACCCACCAAGAGCTCTAGTTCACCCTCCTCTCGTCTGACAGGTGAAGCTGCCAGAGCCGCATATTCAGCTGGGCCTTGCAGCTCCTCATTTTCCAGGGGGGTGTTTCTTGCATGCAACAAGATTGCCTTTATGGATCAGAGGAAGCATAAGAAGGATTTTTCAAAACAAACAAACTAAACAAAATCTGGCTGGTCTCTTTATCCTCTAGCTGGAAGCCATTTCTTCCAAAGGAATCTCATCCAACAAGAGAGTAATCATAGCTGAGGCGCTGAGAGCAAAACAACAGGCAATTTCCTGTACTTTTGTCTTTCCCATTTTCCACAAGTGCAAATAGCTTCAATTACTTCCTCAAAGTTTGATGAGTTCCACAGTATGGCCAGTGACTGTGAGGGAAATTTTTACTTCACTCCTTGACTTCTGATTTTTGGTAAGCGTTAAACTGTAACACAGAAGCTTTGAACGTCAGTCCTAACTAATCACCTGCACAGAAACACAAGGGGAAGGGAAGAGGCAGTGGCAGGAACGGCCCAGCCAAAATGCTGCAGATGAAAGACTTTCTGTGTGGCTGGCCTCCAGAGTGCTGTGTGGTGGGAAAGAGTTGAGTCACGCTCTGAACACCAGAGCATGAGTAAGAAAGCTCAGCTTCCTCTGAAGCTTGGTTTTATTGACGAGCTGACAACATCAGCTCCTGTTGGCAGCCTTGCTCCCCTGCGCCGCTCTCTGCATGACTCCCGCAGCACTAGTCCTCTCTGCCCAAACAGGTCCTCTCATCCACTCGCAAGCGGGGCCAACAGGAGCCACCTGCCCTCATGACTCAATGGCAACTGTTGTGAATTTGCCATGACTAAGCATCAGCAGTAATAACACCAGAAAACAGAGCAAGGGAAGAGGCCTGCAGGAGTTCTGCCTTACCTTCTCATACAGCTATGCCTAAGCATACTTATGGAAATCACATCTTCTAGGCACGCTGGAGGAAACAAACTCTGTCTCATTTGCTAATGTTTCCATTAAGAAGGTGACTTTTTTAGTCAGAGAGTTAGTATTTCTTCAGTGAGTGTAGGAAGAAGTCCACCTGTCTAGTCCATGCTGATTTACACTGCACTAGCACACACCATAACTTCTTTGTCAACAAACTCCACTGGGGAAGAACAACAAATGGCGCGTGTTCAGTGGGTACTCTGGAATAATAGCGAGAAGAGACTGCAAGGTTCACAAACCAAAAAGAGGGCAGCATTTCTCAAATACCTTGTTCACTTGGGTTTATTTGCTCAGTGAACTGAGAGAAAATGTAGAGTCAGGGGAAGAGGCTGAGGCCAGCAGGGACTGCAGGCACTCTTCCAGCTCACTTCCCAGCTCTGGGGCCATAACAAGGGGATCCAGGAGTAAGAAGAGCAGTGTCTACAGACTGTGAAAACTTCTCCATCCATACCACCGGTGTATAGAAGTGTACTTCCTTGTTCTAGAGGTGAATTCTTTCTCAACATCTCACCTAGCCACTGGCCTTTGTCCCAGCACTGTTGGGCTGCAGTTGCTAGACCAGATGATAGGCTTGTGAGACAGGAAGTTAGGGAGGGCATCTTTGCCACTCTGTCCCCTTTTGCCAACCCCCCAAGTTAGAAAGTTATTCTAGGAGTATATAAGGACAGTGCTATCTCTAAACCTCTCCATCCCATCTTCTTCTGTATGGGCTTACTAAATGGGTGAGGAGAATGATGTAGATGCACTGGTGATTTTCCTTGAGCTAATGACCCTCTATGAACTGTTGTAAGCCTTCAGTCTTCCCTAAGCTGTACGTAATATGAGGACAACAGAAAAATGGTACATGATTCTCACCTGCAGCTCTCCCTTCTCCAATGCTTTCATTCCTTCCTTGCCTTTCCTATGTGCCAGGACCTGGACTAGAATTTTACACTGAATGTCCACCCTTTAGAAGTACATCAGCACATGATGCAGATTTCTTCAAAAGAGATTTTTTACCTCCACTAAAAGTTGTCTGGCACAGAAAGAAAATTGGGTGAATATTCACTTGGCGTGGAACATTGCTTATTTAAATGCAGTTTCAACTGAATACAAAGTTCTTCACTTCTTGGCCAAATTATTCTGCAGAGTCACTTGTTCTACAGCTGCTTCATCCTCCTGCTCCTACATGGCAGCATTTCAGCAGTATCTGGAGGGGAAGCATCTGACTGTCATAGCATTACACCGAGATTTGGGATTCTCCCAAGTGGCAGTCATTATCTCACTGTACAGTGATATTACTAGAGTATTTTCATCCAGCAACAGTCAATGTCAGATTGTTTCATGATGTGTTCAACAGGCATCAACATTTCAAAAACACCAGACAAATGTCTTTTTACTTGACCTCTTTAATGCAATGTCATAGATCATTTGCGTGTTTAACAGCTCTCAAAACATCAATGTGTGTGTGCTTACAAAATAGATATCTTCTCACTCCTTCTTTCCCCCCTTCAAGTGCCATGAGAAATTATTTAAGGAAGTTTTAATGAAATGCATCTGTCACTTATGAAGATAAATAGCCATAGTATGGCTTTCCATTACTGGAAATGGCAGAATTAAATTAGAAAATTACAATCCTCAGCATCTTCCCTGACTTGTTTTTGCATAATGTGTTAGAAAATATGCCCACATAGGCAGAATGCTGCAATACCAATGGAGCATGTCGTAAAACAAGATCTCTTTTTATAGTTGTTTTGTTAGTTTGCATTGGGGAATTTTCTCCCATGGATGATTTTTGGTCCTGTTTCTAGGCAAGGAGGACCAATTAGTAAAGGGAACCTAAGCAGAGTGGCAAATCGATAAACCTCTCCCTCTCTTCCAAAATGTAGGTTCTGGATGTTATATATTGTTATACGGCTCCCAAGCCAAATGGGAAGACCAGTGTGTAGCATATGATCCAGACTGTGTAATTCCTCACATGCTGTCTAGAGGGCATCTCCTTTTCCATTCCATTGAATAAAAATAGTGTTACCATTAAAATCCTTGGGGCCACACTTTGGACAATAGGAATAAGTATTGTATTCTGACTCTTAATAGACAAAAAGACGGCTATTAAAGCAGACATTTCAGTGAACAGTGGGATGGTGTGAAATTGTCTTTTCAGATGAAAAAGGCTCTTTTTAGTTCCTCATTAGCAAACTGGTCTTTTTGTCCTCAGAAGCAGATTGTTGGTAATTGGTTTTGTCTTTTTAAGTGAAAGAGTTAGACTCTAACTTAGAGTCTGGCCCAGTTAGAGTAAGCCCGAATGTGATTTTCAGCCTTTAGCCCTGCTACTTCTGGAAGCAAACAGGTAGCAATTGAAATAAGCACACAATAGGAAGTCCCTTGTGTTTCTCACCTGTGCTTCCAGCCAGTAACGGAGGATGCATGCAGAATACTTATGTCCCTCAGCCCTTGTGCCTGCTCCACACCAGCAGCATATGCTCTTGCTCCTCTGCTCCATCGACCTCCAACTCACCCAGCATTCTTCCACTCATTCTCCTGATGTTTCTCTCTCTTCCATTTTTTATGGCATGTGAATTTTGCATTTTTTGTTGCACAGGACATGGCTTCAGCAGAGACAGGAGTGCTTTATCCATGCCTGCAGCCCAATGCTACCGAAACTCAAGTTTCTTTCTAGGCACGTCCCTAATGAATCCTCGTCCCTCACTTCCTGAATTAACTACTGTGCTTTTATTCAAAGCTGGTCACCAATGCTGTAATGCCCCTCACCAGCTGGCGTGTAGCTGTTACTCTGCAGTTCACGCTGAGCCCAGTGACATCTGTGCATGTCAGGAGCAGGAGCCCTGCAGAAATGAGGGAGGACTGCATTGCATCAGATCTTGTGGGGAGCCAAAAGCAGAGGAAAAGGTTGATGTGAGCAGAGAATGTTCTTGTAACTAATGAATTTCTTTATCATCTCTTAAAATATTATGCTTATTTTTTTCCAAATGAAATTGATGCAATTTCTGTTGTTCCTGTTAATTCCAACCTGCTAAATGCCTGAAACATCCCGAAGATCCCTGTGAGGAAAGGTGGGGGACGGGGGCAGTAACTGAAGGTGTCAATAAATTGAATTCTGGGGAATCCCAAGGCTCTCTGAGAACAGGAGGCAAGCAGATAAAACTTATGGGGCACAAAGATGGACTTGTTGAGAGATGAGAGTTTTTAAACCCTCAGCTGCTTTCCCTTCAGCCTCATCTTAATTGAACTGCTCAGATAACAGCAGCCCTGCATGAAGTAAATGCTGGTTATCCTAGCTTTGACCTTCAGTAATCCTCCAGGAGTGCGGATAGGGATGCACATCACTTCAGTTTTTCCCTGACTATACAAAGGAAGAAATACTCAGATTTGAATACCCAGATGAACAGGAACAGCATAACTGATGAGCACAAATGGCACCAAGGTCCCAGAGAAACAGCACAAGCAGTGGTTGGTGTGGCAAGTGCCTGATCTCCCGCAGGGATCAGTATTCGGTTCTTGCAGATGGCAACACATCCCTGTAATGCTCCTGGTCAGTGGTGGGTTTTTATTTGAGCATTTACATCCTAAGGCTAGCATGTCTTGCTGACCCTGGTAGGGGATGGCTTATTCTAGGAAGCTTTGAAATTTGATTACCTTTAAGTTACCTGGTACTGCTCTGCATGTTATTAATAATCACACAATGATCAAACTCTTATAAAAATCCAGCCTTAGTATTTAGTTCTGACTTTCTCTGTAGCATGTTCTACAGGTTGACTGCATCCTGTGCAGAGAAGCATTTGGTTTTTTTTCTACGTGCCCTTTAATTTCATCAAGTGACCACTTGTTCTCTGTCCCTCTATGCAATCTGGCCAGAGGTGGGATGAGAAATGTCTCCTCAATGGCTCATGCCATCTGGAACAGACTTGTCTGTACTTGCCTGCTTCACTGGCTTTCTGTCTCATTTCAAATCTCAGCTGAAAACTCCTCCCTTCCCCTTACTTCTGTTTTCCTGCTCTTATTTATCTCTGAAGCTGCACTACTGGTTTCTGTAAAGCAGTTAAGAGATTGACTTTGCATGTCAGACAGAATTCAAAGACTTAATCCTTTAACCTTTACTTGCTAATGTATGTGTCTTGTACTGGAGACAATGAGCTACCAGTGTAAGCAAAACCTGCAGGACCAAGTGGATCTGCAGACCAGGTGGACTGTCTTCTGCGATACGTAAAGGAAAGAGTAAAGAATTTATTTAGAGTGTTCCTAATTGTAAACGCTAACATCAGCTCCAAAGCACATGTGCTTCATGGGCTACAGGAATACTGGAACAGAGCATGCTGTCCCAGCATGGACCTGGGAGCCAGCTGGCCCTGTACAACTGGCAGATCAAGGGGATGAATGACCAGTGAGTGAGCTGTAGAAAGCCATGGACAGGTTGTAGGAGGGAAATGGTCTTTCATGTCAGATGCTGACATAGGTCAGGTTAGAGGGAAGGAGAGGCTGGCAATAGGATCCAGAATGGGCAGAAAGGCTAGGATTTTTTCAGAGGGAAAGGCAGGACTGAGTTTTGCCTAAGTTGTTTTTTAAAACTGTGCCTTGCAAGAAGCTTCAGCATGATGGTACTGGGCTGAAGAATGAGTCTGACTGCCTTATAAAAATGCTGGTGGGTAGTGAAAGGAAAATGCTATGGAAAACTGACCCTAAGGTGTGGACGTGGGCTTCCTTTGCACTATGTGCTGAACAGCTGATCTTGGAGGGGAAATGCACAGAATGATTACTGCCTTGACCAAATGCTGCCTCTTTCTATATCTCACCATGCTGAAAACCCTCAGGATTTTGATTCAGTCTTGCATGCATGGAATATGAAACAGCAGCACACATCATGATGTGTTGTTCTTTGGCCATAAGACAAAGAAGATAAAATGACTGCTGGTTGAGATGCATTCTTGTAGCAATGGCAACAACGCTTTACCACTCTTTGTGTTTCAAAGTGTTGAGACTCACAATTGATCCAAGTCTGGAAGGACTGCATCCTGGTGTGTCATCTCGTGTGCCATAAAATAGCTGCTTGGCCTTACTCCACCAGCCCTTCTCCATTACAGAACACTTTTCATATCCTGTCATGAATTTCAGACTGTTGTCAAAGCCTTTCAGCTGCAGCCATCATCTATGACAGAATGGAATCAAGAGATTGACTGTGTCACTAATGTTTTGGATATAATATTTAGGTTATATTAGATGTGGTGGCCTTAGGTGGTAGCCAAGTCAGTGCCCTGCAGTAACTAGCTGAACAAGGAGGAAATTGCCTACTGACATCAGATCTAGCAATCAGTGGAAAGCCAGGTATGCGGACAATAACACAGTGAAAGCCAACTGTGAGGTTTTAATGCTTTGAAGACTGCCTGTACACCTATCTCCACTTCCTCTCTTCTTCTGTGGCTAATCATTGACACTTTGGAGTAAAGAAAAAAAAAAAAAAAAGGGAAAAAAGCCTGAGAAGCAAAATTATCTTTGAAGTGGAAAAAGATTCTTCCTATTCCTGGCAGGTAATCTGCAGAAGCTCCAGAGCATAGAATAAATTTTATGTAAATATGTAGTGTAAGCAACATCTTCAACAAATAGTTGATGAAGTCTTTTTTTCAAACCCACTTGGTTATTCAAGGACTCTTATCACAAGTTTAAATTGAAGTTATTTGCCCATCACTGCTCTATTTGAAAGGCTGTTCCAGAATGTCATTTTTCCAATGGTTGGAAACCTTCCGCCAATTTGCAGTCTAAATGTATTCATGACCAATTTGTATCCATTTTATCTTGTTCCGGCATTATCCTGTAGTTTAAATAATTCTTCTCGTTCCCTGATATTTACTCTTCAATGTATCTACAAAGTGTCATTATCTCCTGTCTCCAGTCTCGTTTCACTAAGCTAAAGAAGTCAAGCTCTTTTTATCTGTCTTTGTAAGGTAGATCTTCTGTTCCTGAACTCTCAGAAACCCTGCACTCCTGCTAATTTCAGTTTATCATTTTTGAATGGAGGTGACCAGAACTGTGGTATCTGAAATGAGGCCTTACCAGCACTGTACAAGGTATTTTCTTGTCTCCACTCACAAAGCCTGGCCCTAGGATCAGACTAGCTTTTCCCCACTGTATCACACTGACAGCTCCTAGTCATCTAGCATGGGGACAGAAGTACACGTTTTCCACATGGGCAGCATGTTAGTTCTGTGTGATTTGCTTGGATATCAAAAGATATGTGTATCAGGAAGATGGAAGTTATACTTTCTTCTATGGCGAATTTGTTCTTTTATGCAGAGCAGTTCCCAACAGAAATATTCTTAGGGAAAATTTGCGGAGTGGAACTTTCCATTCTCCCTTCACATGAATACCACATGCTTTTAAATTGGAGACCTAACTCCTAAGAGGACCTAGTAAGCAAACACAAAGAGACAAGGCTATTTTGGACCTTGCTTTGCTGAAATGTGGGATTTTTTGACTTGTTTTGTTTTAATTACAATAACTTTAGGGAAAGATGAAAAACAGAGACTTACAAGTCTGAAGTCAATGGCAATAAAACAGTCTCAGAAGTCCTTATCTCCAAGGGCCTTGTCTCAACTTCAGGAGGGGCTGAGCTTGCTCTGCACCTCTCTGGATTAGGGCCTGAGGAAAGCAAACAATCTTTCCTGCCAAGGGCAGTGTCTTTATGGGCTCTTTTGTGCCAAGTGCAGAAGGCAACAGCAGCTTAAATTACTTTTAACTAGCAAATATGTAAGAAAAGTGTGTGATCATTTACTGGGGATAGTAACAAAAATAATTATGCAGGTAAGAAGGTTTCTCTCTGGGTTTTTTGTTTTGTTTTTAAGATTATGAAGCAATCAGGAAAGGGTACCAAGAAATGGTGCACTTCAACATATGAGTCAAAAATAGGTAGTTCTTGTTTCAATAGGATTTTCTTGTTTTCTTGCTTGGATGTCCATCCAAGCGTTCAGTAGAGTCAAGCAGAATGCTGAACGTGGTGGTTCAAGAACCTCTGAAGTTTGCTGCAGGTAATGATGACATAGAATTGGATCCCTTCTTTATGCTGCACATTTGGAAAAGGGAGAACGATCTCATTCTTCGTGAGACTGTACACAGAAGAGCAGCTGCTTTGGCTGCTGTGCCAGTTCAGGGTTGGATAATTCTCTGTTTGAATATTGCACTTGGTGAAAAATGCAGATTTAGGTCAGTCAAAATCTGATTATGAACTGATGTTGATCTTAAATTTGTTAGCAATAGACATTTCTGAGTGAAGGCTAAAATTGTTTGTTTGCTGTTTCCCAAAGGGGGATGTTTCATTAAAACATTTACACTTCAGTTTTGAAATAGAAGGACAAACAAAAACAACCTAAAACCAACCTGACATTTTATTTGATTGAAAATGATTGATGAGAGGTAATGGAGAAGGTAATTTCATGCTGGAAAACTATTCTCCTTTGTTTGCCTGCTTGTTTCAGGTCTGAACAAATCAAACTGCTTTTTGATGTTTTGGTTTGGCTAGTGCTCTTGATCCTCAGGGTTGCCAATGAGACTCAGAAGGCCTGCAGAACCGTCTACTGTGATCCTACTTGCTTGCCCCCCAAAGCTGATGTCTAAGGTTTTGAGGGGAAGCCACAACTTTCTTTTTAATAGACCTTGATGCATTTTTCTGTCGTTATTTTTTTTCATCACCTTTTGAATCGAGTTAAGCCTTTTGGTATATGGAAAGCAATCTGGACAAAGTGTTACCTTCATTCAAAAAACCACTAGACATATTCATGGAGGAAAAACCAAAGCTCCATCATTGCCAATACCATTTCATGTTGCCTCTGGGGACTCAGTGTAACTGAGAACCAGGCCCAGTGTCAATCCCCATGTGAGTCTCACATGACCTCTCACATCTTTGCAAGGTATGATACAAATTAATACTTGCAGCAGTCTCTCAACTATATACCATATATACTAGGGTGATGCCACCTCATTTTCAAGACAGAAAATTAAGATTCAGTAAGACTAAATGACTGACCCATTGTTACTTAACAATTCATTTATGAAGTGTATGTGATTAATTGGAAGCTCTTGTCTTCCTTTCACCTGGCCAGAATGTTTGTATCACAATGTAGGGAATAGACCATCAACAAACCTCTTCATGAGAAATCTCTAATCCTTTGCTGATGGCTTGCTTGGCAGGCTCTGCGGATATTCTGGGACATTGTCCAAGAAGGGCCCAAAAAAATTAATTGTCTCCTAGCTGGTTTTGAAATTTAGGTCAGCCTTTCATGACTGTGCTAAAGCAAAGACAACCTTAATCATCTAGGACAGCCAGTAAAACCTGGGAAAGGTGGAGGTTTTCAGGGTCTCCCATTGAGGATCTTCCAGGGCAAAATAACATTCTGACTGCTCTGGAGGTAGCCTTACTTAGAAAAAATATGTATATAAAAATGACAAACAAACAAGGAAACCAACTATCCTAAAGTATGAGACCTCTTTGGACCTCTTTTGTTAGCTTCTCCTACCCTTTCAACCTCTTTCTTCCTAGCTGCCTTTCAATTCCCAGAGTATGAAGCCAGATTTTAGAACTAGAAACTGAAGCAGAAATGTTAACTGACTCACTCAGATAAAATATAACACAGAGTTCAGAATCTCCAGATTCCCCTCCAACATTTGAATCACCAAATAGCCCCCTCTGGAATGACTAAAACATCATCTGGGGATGATGCAGACAGATCCCTTGGGCTGCTGTTGGTTCTGATAAAACCTTCTCTTTAGCCCGTTCTGAGTTCTTCTGGCCCCAGTGTGCTGCCTTTGCAGGGAAAGCAAAGTCGCCCATGCTGGGGCAGCATATTCCTCCGCTGAGCTTACAGAGCTGCTTGGCAATAGCCCAGAGGTGTTATCTAGTAGTGGCATTTGCACCTAGGCCAGTCATGTGTGAACATGCATGTACATCTGCTTGGTTTATTTGCAGAGCATTTTGTAGTGAATTTGCTTCTTCAAACACATTCTTCATCATATTGGGGAAACTCCAAGTTAAATTTTAACCTTCCCCCACTGAGAGATTTAGTAAGTCTTTATCTCCTTGATGCAAATTCACAGTACCAGTGTCAGGAAAGATGATCATCAGCACTTATTTCCTGGATGAGTTCAGAAACATCAAGACAAACTGCACTTATTTAAGGGTACATTTCTCAGTGCTCTCAGGCTTTCCTTCTGTCTTAACATCAGCAGCTATTTAACCACTCTATAAGCTTTCAGTATTTTTCCTAACTTTGTGTAAGCAAATATTGATCATGACTAAGATAGTAATTGAGTTCATTCATGATAATAGATGGTCCATTGGCTGCACCCATTAAAGCTTCTTTAAAAGCAAGAAACAACTTTAATTGCCTGGAGAGACATGAGATTATATTGCAGCAGATTGGAACCTATTAATAACAGTAAATTCAACGTTTACCCTAGCTTGTTTATGCTTGTTAGTATTAAAGTTTCACATGGAATAGAAAGATGACTAAAAGGGGCATTCCAGACAGAATACTAGCCTGATTGAGCAGCTTTTATAAAACACCCTCTTTAATAACTAAGAATATCTTCATACAGAGCTGCAGAACTTCCTTGAAAAAGCCTGTTCTCAATTAAATGTTTTTTTTTTCTCCATTACCTGAAAAATCTGGAAATTTGGCATTTGTTTTATGCACTATCATTTTGTTTGCCACAGGAACGAGCACCAGAAGGGATCTCCAAATTCCTATGAGTTAGTGCGGAGGAAGGATGCACACAGTTTATAAACTTGTAGTGTCTGTGCCTACTTGAAAACCAGAAGCAATTATGAATGTCTCCACAAATTATTTGAGGGGTTATTGTAAGGCAAGGCCTTCAAGATGTTAACAAAAAGTTGCTTTAAGCTAATAATAGTGGCTGGTAGGTGTATCTCGGTATCTCTCAAATTTCAGTAAACCTTGGTACACAGGAAATGAGTTTCATTTTTTCTAAATATCCAAGCAGACAAAAATTGCCGAGAAGAGAGAATTAGTAATCTGGGGGTGAGGGTAGGGTACCTTTTTCATGTATTATTCCACAACCTCGTGGTCTCCCTTCAGTCCTCAGCATCACCAGTACTTCAAGGAAGAGAGCTGCTGAGATTCCTTAGCTTTTTCTTATAGCTCTGTGACCCCGATAGCACAGCTCCTCCTTTATATATCCCAAAGCACCTGTGAAACAGTGTGAAACTAGGATGGTGGGATTTCATAGCCAAGCTGCCTGCACCAAGAGAAACAGTGAAACAGATCTCTGATTTCTTCAATGTATTATCTACATGGGCCATTATCTGAAACCAACTGCTTCTTTAAAATTGGCAGGCATGTGAAGAGGACTTTTGAGGATTGTTTGCATTGCACTCTGCAATATACAGAACTTTGTTTTTTTCTGGATTTACAGTGAAATTAAATATTATATTTATTACGAGGTCATTCCCTTTTTTTTTTTTTAATAAAAAAATATGTCCTGCGGTTGGCAGCATGTCTAAAGCTGACATCAGCAACATCTGGGAACACAGAGTAACACCTCACAGATGCTGAGCAACAATCTCACTGAAGCTAATGGCAAAGGCGTTTGCTCATTGTGTACAAAAATTAGGCCCCCAGCCAACATTTTCCAATTTAAAGTTAGGCACTGCAATTCTTACTGAGCATCACAAACATGCTCCAAACGTGCCTGCAACAGCATTACACTTTTCAGATATGAAAAAGCCTTCTGCAGTTAAGTATTACTGTCCTTCTTATTCAACTTTAAAAGTTTAGAGCAAAGGCAAATGGATATTTGACCAATTTGTTACACAGAAAGGCAATATCCCCACAGATTTCTTCAGGAATCCCTGATGCTACTCCCACCATCACCACAACAGATGAGGGAGACCTTACAGCCATCCACTCTTGGGCAGTCATTGACTTTTGGGAAAGTATTGCTTTACGAAGTTAGTGAGGAAAAGCAACCCCTAAGAGCAGTGGGTTCATCTTCATTAAGTAGTTTGCTGATTCTGCTGTCAGCCCTAAATATCAGCTTGGCAGTGGACTGAGAATTCCACTCCCTAAAGTCTCTTGCATATGCACTTACTGTGCACCAAATTTAATGCTTGACTCAGCATTAAATTAGCCTCACAGACAGGTGAATATCTGTGACTATTTTTTGCTTTGAAATGGGAAAAACCATGCTTCTGTGATAACATAACAAACACTAAACAAAATGATTGGATGTATACACCTGCCTAAATTTAAGGTCATACTACATCTCTCAGAAAAGGTCATTTTCACTCTGTTTGCAATAAGATGTGACCTTTGATCCTAACATGATAATCTGAAGAGCCTCAGTGATCTTGTTCCGTTTCCAGAGAATGAGATTTAAGAGTTTACTGCCCATAAGGAACACAGAAATTGTTTCCAAAGCCACTGATGTGCCAAGCCCAGACAAGTGATTTAAAAAGACCATGTGACAGTAGGAGCCTTGAAAGCTATAGAGCATGACAACCTGGACAAAATTCAGAAGAATTTCAGACACATTAAATTTGGACAGGAAAGAGATAGGCAGTATGCCCCCTTAAGAGGGGCACTACCTGAGGGAGAAGGGATATAGCTACACAAGTGTGCTGGGTTTCGCTGGGATAGAGTTAGTTTTCTTCATAGTAGCTAGTATGGGGCTGTGTTTTGGATTTGTGCTGGAAACAGTGTTGATAACACAGGGATGTTTCAGTTCCTGCTGAGCAGCACTTACACAGAGTCAAGGCCTTTTCTGCTTCTCACTCCACCCCACCAGCGAAGAGGCTGGGGGTACACCAGAAGTTGGGAGGGGACATAGGTGGGACAACTGACCCCCACTGACCCAAGGATACTCCATACCATATGGTGTCACACTCAGCATGTAAAGCTGGGGGAAGAAGAAGGAATGGGGGGATGTTTGAGGGATGCTGTTTTGTCTTCCCAAGTAACTGTCAAATGTGATGGAGCCCTGCTGGCCTGGAGATGGCTGAGCACCTGCCTGCCAACAGGAAGTAGTGAATGAATTCCTTGTTTTGCTTTGCTTGTGCGCACGGCTTTTGCTTTACTAATTAGACTATCTCAGCCCACAAGTTTTCTCAGTTTTACTCTTCCGATTCCCTCCTCCATCCCACTGGGGGGGAGTAAGGAAGTGGCTGGGTCTTGCTCAGCTGCCCGCTGGGGTTCAACCATGACAACAGGGGAGACATGTTCTGTCTTTCAGAGGAAAAGCTCTGAAAGGGAAAGAGGGTTTTTGAAAGCTCTGAAACTTCCAGAGGATTCCTGAGCACCTCAAAAGCCTGAGAACCTGTGACAGCAGTAAGGAAATGGAGGCAGGGAAATGTATGCAATATTTTATTATTTCCTTGCATACATCAGCACTTAAACTGAAAAGCTTCTAAATCTTTTCATAAGCATGTCTGTATGTTTTAGCCATGTGTTTGACTAAAAACCTGAAGAAGTGAATTGTGAGTCCAGAGCACCTACAGAGAAAATCCTTTAAGCTATGAAGCAATTAGTACTAGACCTGGGGACTCAGATAAGCTGAGCTACAGGTTGCTCTTCCCCTGCAAGATTCAGAGACAGGGAGCCTGTGTCCAAAACTTCATCAGTTGTGCAGTCTATTCAGATAAATGTATTTGGGAGAAGGCAAGACCCCTCTGGGAGCTGCCTAATGAGTACCTGGGCAGCAAGAGCTCTTGCCAGGGTGAAAGCAAGCCACACCAACAGCTTGTCAGTGAGGCCTTGTTTCTGGGACCTGTGGTTTGTATCGGTCAATACAGGATCAGGCTTCACACTGCGCATGTTACACTGAGCTGAAATGTTTCTAACTTCCCAATATAGCTCTTTTGAATTAATGCGGTCAACTGAGTCCTCTTGAAGAAACTGCTTCCCAGATAGAGAGTTCCTCTACAAGGCCCTTTGGTATCTGTGAACCGGGAACGTTGTAGCTAGCTTGACTGCTTTTGAAATTTCAACCATCGTTTGATATACCATAAAATTGGCCTTTTCCCTCTTGTGAGCACAATCCACTTGAGGGCACTGAAGCAAGGCAAGTTCATATTTGTGCTTGTACATTGCTCATTCAGGTGATCAGAAAAGAAATCACACTTCATTGGTGCTGTGTTTGATCCTACATGGTATGAAAAGCACAACATGGACAGCACAAACATGATGCTTACCGGCTGCCACCCTGCTGTGTTCTCACCCATATGCTTTATAACCCCTCTTGTGCACACCCGCATCCAAAGAGACACAAACTCTGGTGCAGATTTAAAAGCAGATCCCTGTATTTATGCAAAATGAGGCAAGCAGAATTACGGGAAAGGTAATGCTATCAAATGTCCCTGTGCTATTTTACATAGTGCTAAAAGTAAAATGAGAACAGATATCTCTTTTTTTTTAGAAACGAGAATGGCATTTTCCCCTATTATAAACACAGTCATTCATCTTACTCCATTTTTGTCCCAAAATGTGCTTTATAGGGTGTTTTTTTCTCATTTTATAGCCTGACACATTTTCAGCATTGATTTGTTTGTTTTTCTTAATGGGCAAAACTGTTGTACTGATGCACCCTGGTGCTGGGCGATATTAACAATCAGTGGTTCATGGCTGACACTTGAAAGTGCAGGCATTAAGTGATGGATTAAACTTGTCGTTCAAAAGCTCCATCCTGCTTTTATCTGTGGCATGTTCTGTCCTTGATAAAGATTCTCGCCAAATAAGAAAAAATGCTTGGAGAATTCAATAAGAAAAGAGGAGAGATGAATCTTGATGAAAGTAAGAAAATATTTCATACAAGTGATGACTCATCTATTTTTATTTTTCCTGTATAATTCCGGGGATGTGTGGAAAGCTGTGGCTAGGGGATACCCATTGAAAAAGAAGCAGCTTGTCTGGAATTGAGCACCCAATTTGCAATCAGGCTCTTAATTAGAAAACAAGCACCATCAAATAGTAACATTATCACCTATAATTGGTCCAACAGAAAGAAACACTAATTGTGACATTAGCAGCCAGAATGATTTCAGGCAGAATCTCTGTTAAAATGCAAATACACTAATTGACGTGATGAGGAAGATGAAAAAAAGAAGGTAATAAAAGAGGCTATAATGCTTTATCTTGGCAAGTAGAAGGCTACTTTAGAAACACTCAATAGCCAAAAAAGGGCAGGTAGCTTAAGCAAAGCAAGGAATTAAATAATGCATGGTGTTGGTTCACTACCTTTGTCTCCAGGACCCAAAGTGATGAGGAAAAGCCAGAATCTACTTTCTGCCTCATTAGTGTAAATTCAAAGTAGCTTCACTGAAGTCAGTACAGTTGAGATCTAGAGGCTTTAAGGTCTGGCCCCTCAGCCACAAGCTCTGGATCAAAGTCTCACTCTTCCTAGGACTCTGAGCAGCAAGGCAGAGAGTAAGGAAATCAACCTGTGCCCTTCTTAAGTCGGACACAAATTGTTCAGCAATTGTTCTGCCTATCCCTATCGAGGAAGGATTTACTGAAGTAAAGGTTGAGCTGTCAACCCGTTGGACTAACACCCTTATCGGGCAGTTTACCTCAGGAGGCTTAAGAAGCAAGACCACACTGCCCGGAGGAAATATGGCTGCTTCTCCATGGAGTGTGCTCTCTTCCTATGCAGTCCCAAACAAAACGTTCATTGCCATATCCCATTGCCAGCTCCCTCTGTATTCTTCCTGCTGAGCTGACATGTTCTGTATACCACCAGGAGCGCTTACACTCAGTAGCAGCTATTTCTTCCCAAAAATCTATCTGAAAAGCACTGTTCTTAAATACTGTGTCTTTGTTGATAGCTTGGCTTAGTTCCTCAACAATGTTTCTCTCCTTTCGCCTTGCTGACACTCCAGCACTCCTGTCCAAATCACTGTCTCCCCATTTGGCTGTGGGTGAAGCCTTCCCAAGGTGGTGTTGCCTAAGGAGCTGACACTGTTTACAATCTCAGCTAAGTACAAGCAGAAATGTTAAAGCAATTGCTGATCCTTGTTCAGTCTATTAAATACCCGTTTTCTGCTCATGGTACTCCAGTTTCCAACAGTCTTCTGACTGATTTTGAGGCCACATGATATTGCTCAGCGCTATTACCCTAGTAATGTTTCCCCTGAAATTCTGGCAAAGGGAAATTTACTGGGTCTTTTCCAACATCTACACAGTTGCAGTTAGAGCCCTAAGGTAATACAGTTTTCTTGGCATAATTTTTTTAATGTTGGAGATTTGTGAGTCTCTTATTGGCAGAATGTGCCTTCCAGGTGCGTCACACCCTCAGCTCTCGCACACCGCTATGCTGCCACTGAAGTCCCCTGTCTGGCCTGTTCTCTTTCACTTTTTTGCTGGTGCTGAAATGCAGACCTCTCAGTGTGACTTTTTTCCTCACTTGTAAAGGTTAGTACTATATTTAATCCCCCCTCCCCTCATCCTTTGAGACTTCCTTGGTTTTCCTGTGCTTTTCAAAATTAATTGCCAGTGACACAGTCAATTCATTAGCTAAATTAAAAACCTGGGAAGCATATTGTCCAGATCTGCTGATCCCAACCTATCACAGAGTTGAACAAAGTGTTTCCTTACCTGGCCTTCATTAGCAGCTGTATTGGCCAGGCTTCTCTTCCTTCCCAAATGTCCATACCACTCTTCTTGTTAAAGACCAATTAAAAAAGGAGATAAAAGGCAGGCCAGCAACTCAAGCACTGGAGATCCCTCATTGATTTCTTTGCCTCACTTCATTCATTAATGGGTCCATTTTCACTTTTTCTCTTTCGATGTATTAACAGCTGTTCCTATTTCATTTAAAGCCTATTAATAAAGACACCTCTTCATTTCAGTTTTCAGCTCTAACCTTCTTGTGTTTCATGGGAGTGAAAAAAGGTAATAAAATGGGAAAAGTACACATCTACATACTTTGATGCACTACCTAATTTCCTTGAGACCGTTAAATAACAGTCTGTTGACTGCCATGAGTCTCAGATCCCTACTTTTTTGTCCCAAGCACATGCAGGTTATTTCGTTGAATGCCACCTGTGCTTTAGGGAATGCAGGGCTGCATCACCACCACCCAAATACAGGCAAAGACCACCTTCGTCTTGTCCCCACAAATCTCAGGGCTTTTTCCGTATTGTCCCCAAGGGAAAATCCCCCAAACAGATGGCAAACACTGGAGACACTGACCATGAACAAATTCCCTTACTCCTAGGTGAGGCACATCACAAAACCTTCTCCTGCTCAACAGCTTTTTTTGGTAAATATAGTAGAGAAGGCAGAGGCTGAAAAGATAGAGCAGCTGATTTAACTCCAGGAGACAGCACCCACAAACATGAATGGGGAGTGTGAGAGAAGGCTGCAGTGTGCCACCACACATTTTTTATCTCATTCTGAGGAGAGATCAGAGAGCAAAGTTTCTAGTCATGCCAGCCTGACTTATAATTGGGGCCAACTCTGACTTCCCAGTTAAGATGAAGGTCAGCAAGATGCCTGTATAATTTCCAGGATGAAGAATAAATTTGAGAAGATATGGTCTGTCTTAGCAAGATGTTGGGTTCCTAGTACATGAGTTGAAAATCTGAACAGTGTCCTGGGTCTACACAGTTGCAGTCAATGGGACATGTACCATTCGCTGAAATGAACCCAGCATTAGGCTCAGATTGATCGAATCCCGGAGGAGAATACTGAGAACTGAAAACCGTAGAAGGCCCACAGCAGGGGCTTCATTTGGTGGAAATCTGATCTGTGCAAGCAGGAAAAAAGCCCACAATAAATGGTTTGCAAAGATTTTTAGAATGTTTCCTGTTCCCAGCATACCATTTGCCGCAATAATTGTCATTCTTCTCGCTCGCATATGATACTCAGGTGGAGCAAGATGAGAGTCCAAAATAATGTGGTGAAGAAGACAGGTTTGAGAACGTAGTTCTAAATCCGCAAATGCATATGTTAATGTCAATATTCACTAGAGTAAAAGAAGAGGCTGAATAAAAAGACCAGTGGGCTGTGATTAATTCAGCCCATTTAGCATTTTCTTTCAGTAAGGAATTTGAGCTCAAAGGAATAGAAACCTACGGACCAATCTGAAATACTTCTGTGCTGGATTTTATCTTACACTTGTATGTATATCAGTGTTTCCAGTCATCTTCCTCTTCTAACAAAAGGAAGACCAAGCCCCAAAGTCTTACTAAAACTTAAAAGCGAAGGATTAGGGTTCACATATTGGGCTAAGTGAATCTAATAGATTGTGAAATAAGAAGAGCTGGGGAAAATGAGGTTCTGTCCAAAGCCCATTAGTGTCAGTTGGGGAAATGCCACCATCTTGGTTGGGCTTTCAATTAGCACACCTGTAAGAGGCTGAATACAGCACAAAAGTGGCTTCTTCTTTTTTGTATAAAGTAGATTATATAACTAATCCTTCGGTGATTGTCCTGAAGTTCCGTCCTAAACACTTCCGTACAGAAGAGATCTTGGTTCCCTTTTCTAGCATTGTGCCTGCAATTATACTCTTCAGCGCTACAATTATGGAGGCATTACACTGTGGTTCTGCTCCACAATATCTGTATATTAACATTAATTTGATATAAGCAGAAGAATAATTGCATGACAGAATAATTGCACTCTAATGATTATATAGTTAAAGTACCTGGATTATAAAAATATACGTGGATTAAATAGCAAACTAGAGAGATAATAATAAGTCATTAATTCATATAGGTAACTTCCAGAAATATGAATGAGTTATGATTAGCTATCCTAAGGCACAGCACTGATGTAATTACAGTAATTATATTGTAGCTATTAGAGCTAAAAAGGAGGAAACTGTTGCATGAACCTTTCTTAAGGCTGTTGTTTTCATTCTGAAATGGAAAAATTTTGTTCAGTTTTTTAGAATTACTTATGTTCTTAAGGTTTATCCTCCCCTTGCCTCCCACCGGTTTTGTTTTTTTTTTTTTTCCCTACAGAGGAAAGACATCCAGGGTTGTTTTGAGGCCGTCAGCCTTTAAGGAGGTAAGGAAGGACGCCAGGAAGGAAAGGAATGGAAGAGACGGAAAGAAGGGGAAGGATGAGAGGAAGGGGAAGGATGGGAAGGAAGAGAAGAGAGAGGGAAGGAAAGGAAGGGAGAAAACCGAACAGCTCTGTCCATCATTGCCTGCAGAGAGAGACAGAGAAGAGGCGGGGAACGGGACCCCAGAGCCCCTCATCACACGGGGGTGGCAGCCGGTCTCGGGGCCCGGTGCCTGTCCCCGGCCCCCCCGGGCCATGTGTCGCTGCGGCTCCAGCCCTGCCCGTCCCAGGGTGCCGGGCCATTTTTTTTCTCAATGAACGCACCCCCCGCCGCGCGCCCAGTGTCCGCCCGCCCCGCCCCCGATATATTTGCATAATAAGGGCTGCAGGGAACGGCATTGGCTGCTGGCGGGCGGGCTCGGGCGTGATGTCAGCGCCGGCTGGGTAATGCCCGCGTTGTGGCGGGTAGTTGGAGCCGGCAAAGCCCGCGCAGCGCCGGCCCCAGGCGGACCGCTCCGGCGGCGGCTCCGGGCGCACCGCCCTCTGCCGCGGCCCGGCACCGCGCTCCCCGGCGCCGCTCCGTGGCCGCAGGACGGGGCGCGGGGCGGTGGGGTCATGGCGGGGGACAGGCTCCCCGCTCGCCTCTTGGCCGCCGCCTGCCTCGCCCTGAGCTTGGCCCCGGGGGCGACGGGCCCGCGGGAGACCCCCGGGCTGTCGCGGCTGCAGAGGAGGAGCCTGGCCGTGGATTTCGTCGTGCCCTCGCTGTTTCGCACCTACGTGCGGGAGCTGGTGCTCGGGCCGCCGGGGCGTTCCGCGGCGCGGTGCCGCCTGCGGTTGGACTGCGCGCCGCTGCTCCGCGCCGCCCGCGGGGCGCTGCCGCCGGCCGCGCCGCCCGTCCCCCCACACGCCGGACCCTCGGCGGCCGGGCGGCGGCTGCGACGCGCCAAGCAGCTGGTGCTGGAGGTGGGCGAGGGCAGCCTGCGGGACGGCTGTGGCGGAGAACCTCCGCCGGGCTCCGGCGAGGCGCAGCTGGAGTTCAACCTCACCGAGCTCTTCGGCTGGTGGCTCCGCGCCGGCGACGGGCGACTGCGGGTGCGGCTGATGCCCGAGCGCCGCGGCGCCCTCCCGGGCAGCGAGCGGGGGCTGTCGGTAGCCATCCGCGCTGCCCGCCCCCGCCTCCTCTTCCACGTCTCGGCGGCAGGTGAGCCGTGCGTTGCATGCCGAGCAGTGCCCCGAGTTCCCCCCGCTGAGCCCCCCGGCGGAGTCCCGGCGATGCGGTGTGTCATTGCCACCGGGACACACGTCCCGCCCCCTCCGCGTAGTCCCGGGGACTGCCAGCCCGGCGGGTGAGGGAAGCGCGGCTCCCCCCGAGCAGCCGCGGCTTTCCCCTAACGGCTGGTCCTTAAGGGCTGCGCTTTACCGGTGCAAAATGTTTCGAGGAGGGGCTTTTGTGGGGCCAGGAGGCTTATTTTGAAAGCGTTGAGGGGTTTTTTACGAAATGCCGAGAGTTCGTTTGTGTCAGACAAGCGATACCCAAAGGTCTAAGGAGATCCATCATTTGTCTAAGGAGAGCAAGATCAGGTTCTTTGAAACTTAAGAAATGTAATCTTAAAAAGGGAAGCTTCCTCAAAGTGCTGCAAGTTATTCCAAGGTTATTTGCAGGCAGACCTCGAGGAGCAGCAGAAACATTGCCAAAGCTGAGGCTGACCAGCAAATTTGTACATTAATACTATCGAGTATTGCTATTGATATTACTCTTTTTTAAACATGGAAGGTAGTGGCTGACAAACAAATCTGGAAGAAGCAGGTTTTGCTCCGCGTTTCACATATCTGGAATCGAGTTAATTTATATCCCTTTTAAAACCAGAGAGAATCCTTAGTGAACTGCACTGTGTCTGCTACAGCAAGACCAGAAGTTGTACAGTTGAGGGGGTTGTGTAGCACTGGTGCTCTCTCTTCTGTGAAGAGAGAACCTGGCTTAAAATTTTGGTTCTGGACAGCAGTGATTTGCAGTCAGGGTGTGGGGCAGCTGTTACTTCAAATAAAGTCTCTGCTTTGGGCCAGTGATGGAGAAAAATTTCCATTCTGTGTGTGCTTTGTACCTTTAACTCAAGCTCTGCTTCAGTCTCTCCCACTAAAAGAATATAATACCTAGAGGACTGCAAGGCGAAATAATTTGTCACAGTGAGTTAAGTTAGGTAAGTTTTATGAAGCTGTGTAGAAGTCAATGGTGTGTCCCTGAGTAGCCCCCTACTTAATGGACCACAGAATGTGCTTAAGTAAATTCACAAGAGGTGAGAGAAGTCAGTGCTGGGCTTTGAATACAAAGTTGGAGCAACTGATTTTCAATGCTCAGCTGAAAAGCTGGGCCAACAATTTGAATAACTGTAAACTGAACTCATCATTCCTTGCTGGCTGAAGCAAAAATCAAAGCCGGCTGTCAGAGCAGGGTGGGTGTGAGTCAGTCTTACACTTGGGGCTGAAGTGAGATACCTGGGCTGGCTCTTCCCGTGTGGGTTCTGGCAGAGATAACACAGAGATGCTGCCTGCCACAAGGTGGCTAGAGGAGGCCAACACACCCTGCCTGCCAGTGGGTCTTGCCTTGCTATATTGCAGAAAAGAAAATTTAAAAAATTAATAAAAATTAAAGACACTAAACCCCACTGTCTCTTTTTTTTTTCTGTTTGAGGAATTTATTGTGAGCAGCAGTTATTTTGCTTTACAGATCTCTCCCTTTGGCAGTGAAGATAAAGCCTGAGCTTTTAATGCTGCACGAGGGAGCTGGAGTGCTTGTATTTGTCTTCTCTGAGGATGAAGGTGTGGGGGGGTTTTTAACCTGGGTGAAGGGTATACATGTGGACTAACAGCTGCTCTGATCATGTTGTCTGTTATCTCCCTGTTGAGAAGAAATGCATGTTTTTCCAGACAGATGAGTAGTAGTTAGCTATGTCCCCATAAAATCATGTTGGAGACAAGGCTCTGCTGTTTGCTGCAACAGTCGTGCAATCATAGGGGATGCAGGAATAGGAGGAGCAGAAAGAATATGGACCTCATTTACCTGTATCACAGTAATAACTTCTAGCAGCTGCTCATCATCTCCTGTAACAATCCTAGTCTCTTCTTGAATTCTAAACCAAGGTTGCTAACATGTGTCACTATAAAATTGTATCTCTGCTTTTTCAGCAGTGGCACCTTAGTCTAGTTACACTGTTACATGACTTTGCACTAGGTTTGAAACATGGGCTTGTTAAAAACATTAAAAATCCATTCTTTTACTTTGTGAAGTTGCTGCCTATGTGAACACCATGCGTCACTGTCATGCTTAAATTTGTCCCGTGTAGCCCTGCTGACAGCAGGATGTGCTGACACAGTGGTAACAGCACGAGCAGCACCCCTAGTCCATTAGTGTGCAGATTCCAGCAATTATTAACAGCATTGCAACTGATGTGTATGGGACTTAACTAAAGCCCTTCCTAAGGCAACTTAGCCTTTTCTTCATTGCTTAAGCTAATTGGAAATGGATTTCAAACAACACAATCCTTCCATCAACAATGTAAAGCTGCTTCATTTAATGTTGACGTACGTAGTTTTTTTGTTTTTTTTCCTCTCTTCTGTGCTGCAGATGCCCAGGATTGTAGTACTTCCTAGGAAAAGACAATTACCTTGCTAAATTATTTTCACCAAATTATCCTCCGTGTGAATGGAGCATGAATTATATTTTAGGATGAGAAAAGATTGCAAGGGGCTGAATTCCCATTGACCTTAAGGGTGACAAGAGTCCTGTAAATAATGCTTTATTCTTTTCAGCTGTTACACTCTCTGATTCTGGCTCAAAGCTGTTTAACTGGAGTGAACCTTTTCCCTTGTTTGCATACAGAAATTTGTCTCAGTGAGTTACTGAACAATTAGTGAAAGATGTACTTTATTGGGCTGCTGTTTAACAGACAAGCCACAAAGTTCACAGGAATTTCTACAGGGCTCTCCTGCAAGTACTCTCAAGGCCAGATTTCTCTCACACGCTCATCTTAATGGGAACAGAGCATCCTGCAAGAAAAAGCTTCCATTTAGAGAAGCTGTGGTCTTCAGCCCATCTACCGTTTCTGTATCAGCTTGGCCTTTTCAAAATCAGGTAAGAGAGTTTTTCTCTCTTGGAAATGCTTGCAGTATTAGTATTGGCTTCTCCTTCCCTCAGTGCTTCTCTGGGGCAAAAATCAAATTAATTTAAATCATTTCTGTGGCAAAACACACAACAAAAATGCCCAGGAAGGGAGGGGCGAGCTTGGAGAGGATTGCAGTGCTGCAGCTCCCCTATATTTTAGGCCAGCCTCCCAACCACCGGGTTGCTCTTACTTGCTGTCTTGACTTTGGTTTTGACTGGAAATTCTACCCTACCTCTGAGGAAACCTTCCCTAAAATAATTTAAATCAAGACCAGTACAAGCTATGGGAAACTGAACAGCTAGCAAACCTTTCTGTCAGAAGAGTCCTGGACAGTTTTAGTTCTGGTCTTAACAGAATTTGCTATTTTTTGTCAAAAACCAGTGGGTCTCTGTAGCAGTGTGCTCTCTGGACAGGTTATTGAACATTCTTGGAAAAAATCCTAAATTGTCTTTGTATTGTTGCTATGAAAGAACTATCTGAGCATCAGCACTGACTGCCCCTTGTATGACTGATCCTCTTCTGCTGGGCTAAAATTACTCCCAGGACTTTTAAGATCAGATAGGGCAGCATGTGTTGTGCAGTGGTCTTACAGTGGCCTTCTTGGCAAATCCTTTCTGCAGGTACTATGGCGTGGGCAGGAGCAGGTTTGGGTTAGTCCAAGGTGAACACTCAACACTCCCACGGGCCTTATAGTGATGCAGAGCCCTTGCATCCCAACCCTGCACTGGCATTTGGATTTTGTCATGTTAATGTCACAGGTAACCAATCCATTTACTGTAGGGCACCCGAGCCACAAATGTTACTAAATCGGCTTCTTGTGTGAGTTTACTCAGGAAGTTTAATAAGCTGAAATGGCCATAAAATAACTTCCCATGACGACTAATTGCTACTTACATATGCAAAGGTGGGAAGCGTATGTTGAAAAGGGGCATACAGAGATGAAAAGCAGTCATTCCTCCCTCTAAAGGTCAATGTACTTTCATTCATGAAATAGATTTAACATTCCAATTACATTTTTTAAATAGCAATGCATAACTTTTCATCCTCTGGCTAGGCAAAATATTACTCCTGCACTGTGGCTTTCATCTAAAATTTTATTAACTTGCCACATGTATTCTCCCTGAACCTGTCTGCATTCACTCCGTACCGATGCTATTATTATGCTGAGGCAATTAAGCTTTACATCTTTAGGGTACTGCTACCACGCACCTGAACTCATTGCAGGAGGGACCCTTTGCCTAAAGATTAGAAAGAACTTCAGACTAGATGAAAAAGTGGGTTTGAAACTAGACATTTTGTAAATGAAAATCAGAGCTCCAAACTCAGTCTGACTCCAGTAAAGTCCACAGGATTCTTTCCACATATTTCAGAGACACTGGTGTTGGATCAAGGTCTTTTGTTTTTTTTTTTTAATTTTGTTTTTGTTTTGCTTTCAAAGAACAAAGTTTGGAGTTGTGCCATACCGAGCAGAAAACTGGTAAAAACCATCAGTCGCTGTCCAGTTGCTCTCTGTCTTCTCTCCTCCTCGACTGTATGTGACTTCTGAGATCTGATCTTGCTCTTCTGATAAATCAGTGTCAAAACTTGGTGAATAAAACTAAGGCATTGCAGTAGGGCTTCTGGAAAGTTTTCAGTTTAGTGCAAGTGGTTTTGTTCTTTTCTGCTGGGGTTTTGCCCTTTGCCTCAGCTATCAAGCCATCTTTGCCAGTCCAATGCTTAAGGACAGGCTGAGTTGCACTTGAATTTACTCTAGACAGGAACTAGTGCAAGCTGGAGTTTTCCTTTTCTACCTTGTTGTGGTTGAACTCCAGCCGGAAACTAAGCACTGCTTCTCCCCAGCAGGATGGAGGGAGAATCAGAAGAGTAAAACTGAGAAAACTCATGGGATGAGATTAAGACAGTCTAATAAGTAAAGCAAAAGCTGTGTGTCCAAGCAAAGCAAAACAAGGAATTCATTCACTACTTCCCGTTGGCAGGCAGGTGCTCAGCCATCTCCAGGCCAGCAGGAGATTTGACACATTTGACAATTACTTGGGAAGACAAAACGGCATCCCTCTGAACGTCCCCCCATTCCTTCTTCTTCCCCCAGCTTTACATGCTGAGTGTGACACCATATGGTATGGAATATCCCTTTGGTCAGTTGGGGTCAGCTGCCCCACCTGTGTCCCCTCCCAGCTTCTGCTGCACCTCCAGTCTCCTCGCTGGTGGGGTGGAGTGAGAAGCATGGAATGTGCTCCCCAGAAATGTGTATTTAGTCCATGGTGCCTCTTCTTGAACTCTGTGCCTCTTGAAGAGGAAACTGATTGCCTGGTGATGGGTTTGTCTGGCTTTGTGGGCAGCACGATCCCCGGTCCTGCCCTGCTCCTTGTCAAGTCACCTACCTGCTGCATCAACACCGAGGAAACTCATAGCATATGACTCTCTTGACTGATGGACCTTGTCACTACTTCCATGCTGAGCATGAAAATGTAGGGCTTTGCAAATATGTTGGCAATTATGCTTAAATAACGTTAGAAACAATGCTCAGTCTTCGAATGGTTCATGGAAAACGTGCTGTGATCACTATTCCACATGGTTTTGCTTGGTGTTGTGGCTCTTTGATGGGAGTCAGGATTACACATGATGTACTTGTGATTTTCAGGTCTGTTTTCTGCAAATTTTGTGTAATTTTAGGCTCATTGTTCTTATGATTGTTCTTATTCATAAGCATGTTCAGTAAAATATCCATAAACAAACAACAAAAAGGGCACAAGTATCAGTTTGTTATGCTTATTTTTTTAATTTGAATGAACATTTATGGCACATCTTAAAAAGATGTTTTCTCTAAACTTGCTGTGCTTTTATTTCCCCATCCTTAAAAGCAGGGAATAAATACCTACAGCAAAGAAGTGCATTGGGAGACTTAACTGCTTTATTATACAAATGCAGAGAAATATTTCAAAATCAAAGGCAGTTCTGCAGTGTTTGATTGAATTATATCCTGAAGTAGTCTGGTCATTTAGTTCACTGCATATCTCACATGAACATTATGTGATAGGAAACAGAATCTGAGTTTGTGATGATGTTTGTGAATTAGCTGAAAAAAAAGTAGAAAAAGTGAGGGAAAAATGGCAGCATTTAGCACTTACTCACAACATTTCCACATAAATGACCCTCATCATAGTAAAGAAGGTATCACCTTTTCACTATATCAGCGCTAGCTCTTTTGGGGTGATGGTGTTTTGGGAGTCCAAGTTGTGATTTTCTTCCCAAGCGGCAGCAAATTCAGTTCTGTGCCTGGACATTTCCTGTCTTTAATTATCACACCAAAGCATCCACTTAAGCTACCCAGAACTAGAGCACTGAGGCTAGGAGATCTACTTTTTTTTTGACAGAAGTGATTTACCTAATGGCAAACAGCAATTCAGGCTGCCTGCTTTCCCAGTCTCCTTCTACCACTGAGCCACAGCATCTCTTTCTTGAGAAGCTGTTTCTGAGCTCAACGGGGCTGCTGAGAACACAGTGCTGAGCTGAGAAAGGTCCTTTATGAATTGTGCCACATTCATCTTGCTTCTCTAATTCAGAAAAATGTGGTTGGAGAAAAATGTCATGGAAGCATAAATGCAGATTTGATAAGTCTGACCTTTCTTTTCTTGCGAACAATAAATGTCAGAAAGCTTAAAATGACAAGCTGGAATGGCTGCAGGTTATTTATGTGTTTAAATATTTAGGCAAGAAACACATTTTGAGACTAAAGTCTAATTTACATGAGTATTTTGATTTATGACTGAGGCAGCCGAGTCACTTCATGGTTGTCACTATCCTGATTAGCGTGGCTACTCAGAAATTCCCTGTGACAGCATAGAGAGGACTTGGATATTTCTGCTTTCAGAAGCTGTAAACTATGTCAATTGTAGTGAAGGAGAATCATCTCCATTTGTTCGCCGTTCAGGATCTACGACGTGGTTAAAGTGTTCTAGCTGTATCCAGGAGAAAGAGCTGGTGGTTGGTGGCAAACAGACTCCAGACTACTTTCTAACAACAGGTGTTTTAAAGAAAATGTTAAACTATTGCACAAAGAATGAATCAAGCATGGAAAAACAGGTACTAAACAATCACACAAGGAGCTGGGCTCAAAAGAGGGCTTATGCCACTGACATGTTGTGTGACATGAAATACTGTCCCTCGTGGAAAATCCTTCCTTTGCAAAACAAGGGTAGTTTTGACTGCTTTTGAGGTCCGTTGGTAGAAGGTGCTGCTTTTTGTGGATTGTTAGTATTTTTACTTTCTAAGAACATCAATAAAGACAATAAGATGCAGGGTGAATTCTTGAGATTTCTAAGGGAAAAGCCTGGACATAGCACCATATTGATTATTCCCACCTCTGCAGTGCTAATCATAGGACTGCTATTTCCTTCACTTCGGTGACAGCAAACTTTCAAAACTTAAAAATGTCATCAATTTTGTTTGATGTTACAAGGGATGGAGTTTCTGGTTTTGGAAAAATTATGAGCTATGCCTTTGGCTGTTAAAGCACCACCCTGTCTTGAAGCTAAACAGTAAAATTTAGATTTGCTCTTGGAATATTTTGTGGGACTTTGGCCAGGCTTACTTGTAGCCCCACAAAACATCAAGGAAAGTGGGACAAGCTGTGATTCCTCTGATTGTGGCCAGCTGGCCAGGGTGTATTTATCAGTGGCAGCTGCAGGTGTTGGCTGCTGTTGGCTCGTGGGGGCTGCTGAACGAACAGAGTGCTGCCTGTCCTGGGAATGGAAAACATCGTGGAGACAGTGGGAGAAGGTTTGTCTTTTATATTTTCCTGCTTAAGGTATCAGATATTAACACAGAATGGGGGATGTGAGGTTATTTAAAACTTCAGTGGGCTGCCTGTTTCTAACTGGATTACAGGTGGCAAAGGGGAGATACTAGCCAGGAACCTTTAGTTTAGATGGTTCTAGAAACGTAGGGCATCTCCTTTATAACTTGTCTTTAGCAGCTCCTCAGTTCAGTTTGCAAATATCAAAAGTCTTTCAGAGGTAGTCCAATGTTTACAGCAAGGCAGAAGAACTGCCTGTCCTGCTCACACAAAGGTATGTGCTGAATCCATTTCAGACTGGGATTTCCCCTGTAGCAGTGCCCTGTGAAGAAAGAGGTGTAGAGTCTGTCTTGAAGGTTCTCCCCATTTCCTTACTGACAAGCAGCTCTCTCTTGTCTCGTATTGTACAAAGCCTTGAGATGAAAGAAAACCATGACTCTGTCTCTGAGTCACAAACTGGGCAAAGGGAGAGAACATGGTTTTGTATGAGGTGAAGAGCAGGTGGTGAATGTAAGGGGAAAAAGCAGGGATACTGCTGTGGTGAGGGGGGCGTACAGTGTGATATAGCCATGTGTGGATTTTTGTGGTATGTGTTTTGTGATTTCTGCTAGGAAGAGGTAGTAGTAGTCTAAGTACATCCTGAACGATGTGCGTCAGTGGGCGTATTGGAAATGGTGTTTCTCCATGTATCATACTCTTTCTAGGACTTTTATGTTATTGATGATTTCTCTCTAGCTCGGTTTTGAAAGCTCCCATGGTTCTTCTGAATGCAGCTGGTGTAGTGTCTGTAACATGCAGCTGAATATCTGTGACTTCACTTATTAGAAGTCTGTGGTGATCCTACAGAGCTCTGCAAGTTGCAGCAGACCTCTAATTACAACTTGTATGTTGGCATTCACCTGCTGTTTCTACTGGCCTGTTAAGTAACAAGCTATCTCGGGTGCATTGGAATGTCTGGGCTTTTTATAGCCTCTTTCGTGTTAGATTCTCAAGGTACTTTAAGCCTTATCACCCTAGTGAAAATGCTAAGCATTATTTTATCTATTTTACAGAGAGATTGTAGAAGCCAGGGATGGAAAGAGCGTTATTTGATTATGTTAGACTGCAAGTGCTGAATACAGTTTTCTCATAGAATATACTAAATAGTGATGTGTCCCTGCTTCAGCCAAAAGGCCAAGAAATTAGAGTTGAGAGGCTTGGTAACTCACTGGAAATACTGCAACAGTTATTAGCAAAACCACCCTTGAGCCTTCTCTGCTCCAAACGGTGTTTGCGACACTTGTCTTTCAAGCAAATTCAGTTTTGTCACATTCCACACTTTTTACAATGTTGTTTTTCTTTTTATTTTTGAGAGCATCTGTGATCTGCTGAGCCTCTCCCTATCTTCAGAAATTGCCCTGTGGCCTTTCCATTTGTAGGGCAGGGTATGTCAGCATTAGAGAGCATGATGCAATGGTTATTTCTGAGGGACGTTTCATTATTGATGCTAATTAAACTTGAAACTAATGAAAAAGGATTACCTCTCATGGCTGGAGAGGAGGCCAGAATAGTTATTATAGGTTAATTATCCTTCTAAGAGACTTGGTTTAAGTAACAATTCATTCTGTCAACTTTTTTTCTTATGTTATACAGGAGGCTTGTTTGAAGAGGATTCGAAATATAATTGCTGCACTGACCTCCTCTAGCTCTCAATCAGTAATCTCCTTCCATCAGCAAAAGGTTAATAAAATCTTTAAGGAAGGGAATTCTGTGCCTTATCTATGTGTAGACAATTCAGAATAGGTCTCCCTGCAGGTATTTCCTGTTGCTTTTCCACATGATTTCCTTGGCACACTTTTTAGATTTGAAAAATGTCGTATTCCATAAAGCTTCCAAATTTAGTGGTGGTTTTGCAAAACAGGTGTGAATCTATTCGGGGCTGGCTTGAGAGCTGGCATGTAGGTCAAAACCTGCTTCCCTTTGTTTTTAGAAGACTTGAGCCCGTGGTCAAGCTTAAAAATCTCTCCTTGCTTCACAGGGCACTGGGGCGTTGGTGTGATGATGAGTATTTGGTGAGTAACCAAGGAAAGGAGGAGCCGAGGCTCATTTTGCATAGGAGTCAAGGTCTCTTTCTCACTGGGAAGCACTATGGCTTTGGCTTCAGACTGTTGGAATACTGTACTATAAAAAGGGAAAGGGAGAGCTGGGTTAATGATATTGTGAGTGCAGAGAGCTGAACAAAGTGTTTGTGGACAGGGAGGATATCAGTCTTTACTAGCTGTAAATGTTGGGGCAGCTTACGTGCTCCGTTTACTAGTTGCCTGATGCCTTCTGTCAGGGCACCTGCTTTGCAGATGTGGAGCTCTCATGTTAATGTGAGGGCTGTGAAGGTGAATGTCTATGTTTGAATGTGATGCTGTCAGCAACAGGGGTTCCAATGGATGGTGGGTGGTTGTAGCTCAGGAAGCCCCTTGGTGCTGGGGTGATTTACCCGGTAAGTGCATGGGACAGTCTGAGGTGCAACACAGTGTCTTAAAAGAGCAGCATTGGCCAGTCCCAAGTTCAAGAAGAGTTATATCCTCTGTCTGGGAAGTAGTATCAAGTTCAAAGACAAAACATCCTCTGTGTAATCACTCTTGCTGCATGACTCTGCTTGGGCCATCTCATAGGATTTTGGATAATATTTGAAGTGCTGAGTCCATTTTGAAGTTAAGATTTTAAATATCACAAAGATTGATCAAAAGCCCAATGTTTCCCTCTGCATTCCCTACTGTCCTTTATCTCCTGAAACAAAACAGCACTCTAACTTTTAAGATCTGATTCAATAACATTTTATGGATAATAATTATGACTGCTATTATGCTTTCAGCAACCAGTCTGTACGGAGACTTAATGTATTGAGGTTTATTAGCAGGGTAACCTATCTTTTTACATTGGTTGTAAAGCAGTATCAACCATACCGACAAGAAGAAAAAGAAATATCAATGAACTATTTGCCTCTGCTTCCCTGCAGGGTGTTCATATGCTTCCCGCTTAATATTGCTAGCACGGTGGGAGCTTGCTGGTGAAGAGTTTTTGTTTACAGAGTCTGTTTGTGTAACTGCAGAGTTGTGATGAATGAATGAGCTACAGCAATGCTGTGCTGGAGAAAGGAATCTATTAGTGGATAGACCCTGGAGACCAGTCAATCATCCTTTCCTTTTTAATAATAAGTGTGTGAATTCAAGTTTTCAGAGATGCTAGAGATGAGCTCCACAACTTCCTCTGAGGCTTATTGCAATAATGGAAGTTCTTGAATGTATGCAACTTTTTTAGACAACCTGTATTAGTGATTTTTTTTTTTTCTAGAAGCTTCCCTATTTCCCTGATTTCATCAGGACATAGTCATGACACGTACATGTACAACTGTTTAGGTAAATGATCCTTGAAGCAAACTGAAGACCAGGTTGAGCAGAAGAAAGCTCTGGTGGTTTCTAAGTCCTGTGCACAGTGGTCTAATACAAATTATAATTTATGAGGAAGGAAACTTGCCTTGGTTTCCATATGGGTTTGACATGGGAATTTCTATTTTATTGGTGCTGAAGGTGTCACCTGAAGGACCCAGGACTGGGTCCTTGCTCAGCTGAACTTTGTGATGTTCGTGCATCATTAACTGTACTATATAGTTCCCTTTTTTGCCTTGCTCCTCGTCATAACTTTCTGTATAAGAAATCTACCTCTGTGGGAAGTTCAAATAAGATGCTGTCTGCTTGTGTCCTTTTTGCCTTTCTGGTGGGAAAGCAGAAGGGAATTCTAAAGTACTCTGGGAGCTAGAAGGAGGCCTTGCTTTGACATCTCTAAATATGTGAGTAATGGGGTGCTTAGAACAGATTTTATGTGTGATGGATGCTCAACAATAAGGAATCACAAATTGTGGGCAGCAGAGCTTAGAGAGGAGAGCTTCTCAAGAAGATAAATGGGAAGGGCGACCTTTAGTGTAATGAAAGACACAGTTCAGGCTTGAAAACAGACAATGACACACTAAACCAAGTCTTGAGGAGTCGGACAGTGGGGTTTCCTCTGTAGGCAGTAATGCTATGCATTTGTAGAGCCCCTTTCTAAGTAGGAAACACAGAAGAGCTGAGAGACAAACACTGTAATTCTCACTTCACCCACAATTGAGTACACTGGTAGACCAAGGGACAGGTTTGTTAAAGGGTTATCTGTCAAGCTGGTGATAAAAATGTTGAAAGAAACCTAAAAAATTATTTTTGCTCTAAGAAGTGCAGGCCAATGAGAAAAGCAGGATGAGACTGCAGTAGAACATAGCTGGGTCTTAGAACTGGAGGGTTTATTTTGCAACCAAAATACAATTCTTTTAAGTATCTCACTGAGCACTTGGTGTAAGGTTAAGGCTGAAGTCAGTGAGATCCTCCTTGGATCTCATCTAGCCAGATTTTCCTATGGAAGTGAAACATAATCAAAAAAACCCCACCTTAGGTTCCCTTTAAAAGTGTATTTTATTACTAGTAGAAATACCAAGTTAAAAATACAACAAATAACAGTATTTTTACTGGAAATAACCTCTAAAAAACAGGTGAAAGTGTAGCTCATCTTTCCTTTCCAGCTTGCTGTAAGTTGCCAGCTGAACTCTCAATATCATGACTAAGGGGGTATGAGCAGGCAGCAGAATTAGGAAAATGTTAATGGAGCTGGCTACAGGATCATTGTTACGACTGCAACTGTTATTCTCTATCTCTGACAAGGATACTAGTGTGTGGAAATGAAACCAGCAAACATGTAAAATATATCTAAATATAGAGGACAAAACAGCAAATAATAACTGGACCAGTAATCAGCTGCAGAAGGCCTTATCTGTAAGTACAGTGGCTTGAAAGATGGTGATGCTGGTAGATAAACATTAAGAGGACTACGAAGCTGAGAATAAATAGAGCAATATCCTCTAAACAGTAAAGCGCTGGAGCATAAGACCCTGCAAAGACATTCAGGACTTATTGCTTGAGAAAAATCCCTAAAGCTGTCAAGCAGATGTGCAGTTGGTAAGTAGATGACTTGCTGGGATGTTGACTGAAATGGCAGAAGAAATAAATCAAAAGAGATTGCATTAGTGTGACGGAAGGCAGTCTATTACTTTACTTTGAAGTATAGTGTCCTGTGGAGAAAGCAATGACTGTCATCCCCTAAGAATAATCAAACTGAGTGGAGGCAAGTCCCAGATTTAGGCTGTAGCATAGGCAGGGTTTTCTCTTCCAGGCAGTCATAATTTCCAGGTTTTCTTGAAGGTGTTGGACTGGAATTTGATAGGAGGTATAAGGGGCTGATCCTAAGCCTACTGAAGCCAATGGAATCTTCCCATTGTACATCTGCTCCACTTTCCTTCTCTCGGGTATGTCCAGGCTGGGCAAGAAAGCACCTTTTCTTCTCTTTGCCATCAGGCCATCTGTTGTGATCATGCAGGGAGACACAGCACACCTTTTCTTCTTTGTGTGTGTGTCAGGAAATAAGAAATAAACTTTTTACTCTGGCGTTTCTTGTCAGCACTTAGTCTAGACAGTAAGCAAAAGAAGACATTGGTACTAAGCTTAGTGGGCAGTGCTGTCTGTGCTGCCCTTATACAGGCTAAGTGAGCATGTGGGATGCTGAGAGCCCTTGTTCTTGAATTCTTATTGTTTTGTGAAAGGGACTTCTGGGCATAAGCTGTTCCACTGTAGTGTGGGTGTTAGCCATTAAATGCCTCTTGCTGTAGCCAACTCCTAGGCCTTTGGCATCCTATGTCTGGGTTTTGAGTTGAATGAAAACAAGGGAAGCATCAGCTCAATAAGGGGAATGAAGGAGTAAGAGCATCCTAGTGCAAGCAAAGGGAAAAATGTCAGCTCTCTGGAGTCCAGTGACAGAAGAAAAGCACTCATCAGGCTTATCAGAATACTGGGTGGGTCTCCTAATTGAGGATAAGTGCCCTTCCCCTTTTCTACCCTGCCTATGCTGCTGTGGTCATGTCTTTGTGGTAAGGCACTTTTAAATGGTATCCCCGACTTGAAATTACAAAGGTTAACAAATTTGTCCTTTCTGCCCCATGAAAAAGTTCTCAGTATATGATACTAATGTGATTTCAAATACACTTTTGTCACTTAAAAGTGTGAAAATAAGTTATTTTTTTAAAAAGGGGTAAAAGGATTGAAAGGGGAGGAATGAGACTATCCTTTCTGAAAATAAAAACTCAACTAACTTGAGAGGTCCATCTGAATGGAGAACACCACTTTTTACTCAGAGACAGAAAATGCCTCATTCCTGCCTCTAAAATCTGTTCCAAATTATCTGTGATAGTCAAACTCATCTGCAAAGATAGAGCTGAATTATGATGTTGTCTCTTATGTCTTCTATCACCACACTCATACCTTTCCTCAGAAGCACTTTGAGATGATGGACTGGGGTCCAGATTAAAATGCTTAAGGAAAAGAAAAATAGTGTGAGGGTCGGACTAGATTATTTTAAAGCCACATCAGCAGAATTGTCAGAAGGAAGAGGCGGCAAAATACCTAAAACACAATGAAAACTCTTATCCAAGCTAGTTTACAACTAACATGGAAGTGCCTTCTAATCTCCTGTGTTACTTCAAGCTAGAATCATAGAATGGTTTGGGTTGGAAGGGACCTTAAAGATCATCAAGTTCCAACCCCCCTGCCATGGGCAGGGACACCCTCCACTAGCCCAGGTTGCTCAAAGCCTCATCCAGCCTGACCTTGAACACCTCCAGGGATGGGCCATCCACAACCTCCCTGGGCAACCTGTGCCAGTGTCTCACCACCCTCATAGTGAAAAATTTCTTCCTAATGTCTAGTCTAAATTTACCCTTTTTTAGCTTATACCCGTTAGCCCTTGTTCTCCCACTGCACTCCCTGATAAAGAGTGCCTCCCCATCTCTCCTGTAGCCCCCTTCATGTACTGGAAGGCTGCTATTGAGTCTTCTCGGAGCCTTCTCTTCTCCAGGCTGAACAACCCCAACTCTCTCAGCCTGTCCTCATAGGGGAGGTGCTCTAGCCCTCTGATTAATATTGTGGCTGTCCTCTGGACTCTCTCCAACAGGTCCATGTCTTTTTTATGTTGGGGGCCCCCCATCTGAACACAGTACTCCAGGTGGGGTCTCACGAGAGCAGAGCAGAGGGGGAGAATCACCTCCCTTGACCTGCTGCTAATGCTTCTCTTGATGCAGCCCAGGACACGGGTGGTTTCTGGGCTGCAAGCACACACTGCCGGCTCATGTTGAGCTTCTCATCCACCAATATCCCCAAGTCCTTCTCCTCAGAGCTGCTCTCTATCCATTCTCTGCCCAGCCTGTATTTGTGTTTGGGATTGCCTCGATCCACGTGCAGGACCTTGCACTTGGCCTTGTTAAATTTCATGAGGTTTGCATTGGCCCACCTCTCCAGCCTGTCAAGGTCCCTCTGGATGGCATCCCTTCCCTCCAGTGTGTCACCACACCACACAGCTTGGTGTCATCAGCAAACTTGCTGAGGGTGCACTCGATCCCACTGTCCATGTCTCCAACAAAGATGTTAAACAACACTGGTCCCAGTACTGACCCCTGTGAAACACCACTTGTCACTGGTCTCCACTTGGGCATTGAGCCATTGACCACCACTCTTTGAGTGCGGCCATCTAGCCAATTCCTTATCCAGCGAGTGGTCCTTCCATCAAATCCACGTCCCACCAACTTAGAGACAAGGATGTCATGTGGGACTGTGTCAAAAGCTTTGCATAAGTCCAGGTAGATAACGTCTGTTGCCCTTCCTCTATCCACCAGCGCTGTGGCTCTGTCATAGAAGGCTGCCAAATTCAGAAATATTTTGTTTTCCTAGTCTGTAAACTGGTCCAACAATTGTTCCTTTGGGGTAACATCCTGGGAAACATCTGTTTTATTAATTTTTTTCATTTCATGGCAAGACCAAGGCTTTTCTCTCATGGGCGCACTGCGAGCCATCTCTGACAGTATAAACTTGCATTCTGCCTTAGGATTTTCATACTGATGCTCTAAGAAGAAAAGCTTTATATGGTGATTTTTGAGCTTTTCCAGGCACATCCTTAGCATATCGAAAGCCTGGCTTTCAAGGGAGCTTTGAGAACATGGCTGTCTGTCTAGAGCCTTGTCGCCGACTTCCCAGGCCTGGTCATTGCTTCATTAAAGCCTGTCTCCAGATCCTTGTGGTCACTTCCATTATCATAGAATAGTTTGGGTTGGAAGGGAGCTTTAAAGGTTGTCTAGTCTAACCCCCGTACAATGAGCAGGGACATCTTCCACTAGATCAGATTACTCGGAGCCCATCCAACCTGACCTTGAATGTTTCCAGAGATGAGGCTTTTACCACCTTTCTGGGAAACCTGTTCCAGTGTTTTACCCCCTTGTCGTAAAATATCCTGGAATGATCACTGTGTCTCTTGAGGACAGAATCCTGCAAGGTTTGGAAGCAGTTCTGTTTTGTCTAGGTAAAACAGGTCTCTCTTCCCTCTCTGCAGCATCTATTGCTGGGGTCACACACAGGCAGTTTCATCTCTTCCTTTCAGTGCGTGCCCAAGGACCAGGAGGGTGCTTGACTTGTGGAACTACAGTTTCATGAAAGCTCAGTTTTGAAAATCACCTCTATAGAAAGCCACAGGTAAAAGGCTGCCTGGATCAGAGCCAAAGCTGGAACTGTAGAGGGGCAAGTTCAGCCCTAGTGATTTGAATTTCAACTGCCTTAGATGCAGAGACTAGCTGGGTTTTATTTTCCAGGCAAACTAGTTTGTTTGTCTGTTTTTAACAGAAGCCTCTCTGCTAAAGCCTTTTTTTTTTTTTAACTGAGCAAGCTAAATACTGTGTTATGATTCTGTACTACAGCAAACAACAATCCCTTCCCAAAATAGCCTCTTCCTCTAATGAGGCTGGTTGTGGTGGAAGATGTACCTTGCTGTGATTGACAATGTCATGACTTGGTCTGATGCAGTTCTGCCTTCATGCAACTTCCTCGACAGGTTCTTTCCCAAGTCCTGTTTTTCATAGTGCATTTCTGGACACGTAACTCTTCTCTCAAAGGCACTTTGTAAAAGCAACATGCTGCAGTTCCTCCGAGTAGCACCAAATCTGGCACAAACTTAAGGAGGTTCCACAGCAAGGTGATAAGCTACTGACTCAGCAACTTTTTGCTGGCTAAATGGAAAGTGAGGCAGACAGCTTTACACTTTGAAGCAGAGAGAGATATGGGCAACTTAAGTGTTTCACAAGCATCCGTGATCATCCACAAAATGAAGAGTTTCTTGTTTTTTAAACAGATGCCTTGATAGTGAGGGAGTCTGTTTTTCACCAGTATTTGTGGTTATTCCAATGCTATTCAATAAGAGAAGATATTTACTAATACATTAAACAATTAAGATTTTACCCATTAACCATTTTCCTTGAAAAGCAGTTTTTAAAATCGGAACTATTGGTGAGGTTGGAACAATGAAGACTGACACCCAAGAAAATGACAAATTGCTAGGGTTGAGAGTGGTGGGAAATGAAGATTCGTAGCAGTTCCATAGTCTTTTGTGATCCTAATTTTTCAGTAAAATAATGATATCAATGAACCTTGCAATCTCACTGGAGTGGTAGTCTTTCTCCTAAGGTGTGACACTGAACAGGTTTCAATCTGTGTCATTGGGGAACATCTCTGACACTGCAGGGAAGATCAAAAACTGACCTCCTGTTTTCTTTATTCTTAGGACATTTCACATAGTCACTTTGTTCTTTTTCTCCCTGTTTTGGGGGTCTGATGTAACTTGCCTGTTAGGGCTGATAAATGCATGCCACTACCCCAGTTTAAACCACCAGTGAGTCACAGTCTGATGCACCTGCCAGGTCAGTGGTTGACGATGGGTGACAATGGGTGACATTGCCTGCAGTGCCACTGTAGGCCTGTGCTCTAGCAAAGGAGCTTCCTCAGGCCACTAAAGCTCTTGTGGCCCAGTTGGAACTGTGTTTCTGTAATAAAATGTCATCTGAGTGGTACCTGAAGATCATGGCTTTCCTCTCCACCTGGGTGAGATACGTGAAGTGCAAACATCTATACAGTTTGTCTTAGGAGCTGTGGGTCAGTTTCTTGGCACACCAAAAACTTAAACAAGTTTTGTCTTTACAATTCCTAAACAGGTCCAGAAGTCCCTTCCAACTTCAACCATTCTCTGATCTGTGACTGCAGGTACCATCAGATAAGATTTGGCCAAGCTTTTTTGGGGCAGCCTGAGCTGTGGTGTGTCACCCTGTGTTAGGTGTTCTTAACTGTATTTTCTGTCTTTTTGTGAATGCCAGTGATCCAAGCATCTCTGCTTGGAATATTGTGCTTGGATTTAAGGTACTCTGCATATGTGATTGCCCACCACACGCATCAGCAGAATAAAGCAGTGTCTGTCATTAGGAGAGTGACAGACTTTTTTTATGAGATCATGGAATCCCGAGTCGCGACCAGGTTCTCTAACTGCTTTCGGGCATGGCTTGGGTATCTAGTTGTTACATGGAGCTAGTATTTGTTTCACTCACAGAGACAGCAGGTCAGCCTGTTGACACCTGTCTGCTCTGTTAACAGATCAGCGAACCTACTGCTGTTTAATATTTGTATGATAACAACCCAGTTGAGAATTGAGTTGTAAAATGCAGGTCAGTCGGTAGATGCAGCAGTCGGTGAGGAAGCCCAAGGTGATAATGAAACAATTCATATTAGCAAGCAGGGATGTTGCAGCTGTTTTTGCTCTAATTGCATCTCTCCAGATGTTCGTGTGATGTGTGGCAGAAGCCAAGCAGTCTCTGGGCATAGCTGTATTTCAGTGTTTGGCTTTCCGAGCACTCTTCTGTGGTCCGTAGAGAAGAGAGAATTTAAGGACCTGAACCATTTCATCTTCTGTCATTCTGAAATAACATTTCCTGGGTTGGGTTGGTGGGGGTTTTTTTTGAGTTTTCTTTTCACATTAAGATCAGCAAAAGCCCTTTCTGGGAAGCCTGATTAAAAATGCAGTTCTTCCCAGGAAAGAAAAGAAAATAACATTTTCAGCATCAAAAGAGATCACAAAATTATCATGAAAAAATGAAATGAATTTTGAAGATTATGCATTGCAGGAAAATAGGTAAAAGTGACCTCATGGCTTTCTGCTGTTTGTAAAGTAGTTTGTGGTTTTTTGAATAGACATCTGCTAAGAGTATAGGTGACAAAGCCTCTTGGAGACAAGAAGTGTCCTTTATTGGGATTAGCTTAAAGAAGTTGATGGAGGTAGCTAATTTCCTTGTGCAATTTATCCTTGTCTATATATTTAAAACAAAACACCTTGAACAAAAACCCAACAAAAGCCGTAAGAAAGGGCTATTTCTTTTCAGCAACATGTTGTTTGTTTGCATTCCTAGCAATGCTGAGATGGCTTCCAGCTCTGTTGCGGACCTTTGCCTCCCGGATCAGGCTGGGGCATTGGCAAGTCAGGCTCTGGAAGTACAAACACTACTGTCTTGTTTTGCCTTTTTTGAGCTGGGTTGTGTTCTTCTGCGGTGGTAGGATTGATCGTATAACTGCCTGCATTCTACTTGGCCCTTAACTCTATTAAGAAAATGGAGGAAATTTCAGGAAAGTGAGTTGTTTCTCCTTTGGCCTTTTTGACATTTTTGTACAAAAGGCATAGAAGAGAGGATTCCAGTGGCTTCAAATGTTACCTTCTACATTGCATACAGCCAAAATATTTTCAAACTCTGTCCTTTTTATAAATAAGTTTCCAGTCCAGATCTTTAGAGAAAAATGAATTTGGCAAGATATTCACCATTTTGTTTTGACAACCTGAATTGTTTGCAAGACCTTAGCATTGAACACTTCTCCTACTCTAGTGTAGCCTTCATCTGTAACCAGCCCCTCTCCTGTTTCAGCTATACATACCTTTCACAGATATAGAAAGTGTTTATTGTTATTAGCAAAAGATAATTATGATTCCCTGAGGCCCATGTTTTATCAATAACTTTTACAAAGTGTGATTTGCATCCTGAGGTGTGTCTAGCATTTCAGCTTGGAGCAATGCATTGCATACCTGGAAGGCAATGGTGGCTGTCTTTCCAGTGTCTTTCATCAGTCATTTCAGATGAGTTGTGTAAAATCCAACTGACCCGTCTATAATGACTAGGGGCAAATAGCTTTGAATTGTCTTTTTGATAAATTTTGGAGTATTGGCGGTGTTATGGGCTAAGGAGCCAGGCATCCAAGCCTTTCGTCTGTCAGGGGGAATGTGTCCTAGCCATTTGATAAATTTTATCTCCATGAATGAGTGGATTTTGTGTAGTTTCATAATCTACTGAACTCTAATAGCCTATATTCTTTGCTTCAAAAATAGCTGTTAGAACAAGGTGTTTGAGTGTGTGTGTTGTTTTTCTGCAACCTCTTAGATATTTTTATGTTAATGAATGACTTTCGGTGGTGAATGCCATAGCAATTATTGACCTATGTGGTACATGCATGGTTTTGACAATTTATCGTGTGGTCAAAACTAATTTTTTTTTACTGGATGGATGCATCATCAGTCTCTTCCTCATGTTTCTCTTGTTAGGATAAAACACCAAAGGCAAGCGGGGCACTTTTCACAGCAGCATTGCAAGAAAAAATTCAAAGCTAGATGAAATAATTTTTATGTGTTACCAAATAAAATGCTGATTTTTAGCATCCTATATAATGCCTGCCATGTGGCTGGGGCCTGCACTGATAATTTAGTGCAGTCTAAGGACCTGTTGTTTTTTATCAACATTGACTATGTGTCAGTTTTAGCACAAATTAAAAGTTGAGTTCATAGCTTCACATGCTATAGTTTAAATGCAACACAAATAACAATGATGATTGAATGTAATGTGAGCTTCAGTGGTAAGAGAGGACAGTTGGTGGAAGCCCAGTGGCCTTTTTCTACCCACTGCAATGGGATTTCACAGTGCTTTGAAAACTAGTCCCACCAGGTAAATGACTGCAGATGGTGCCATTTTTCAATCACCATGAGACTGATAATTAGCTCTAGTGAGGTCTGACTCGTGTTTTGCCAGCCATGTTACTATTTCCTCCTTTTTTGGGAGAAGGCAGGGGAGGACAGGGAAAATGTAAAGTAAAAGTGAGAAAGTAGTGATGCTGCCTTGCTGTTAATGTGTCAGAATGTCATGAAAGCTCATTTCCCAGACACGGGAGATTTCTAGCAACATGGGAATGGATAGTACTGCAAATGCCGAAAACCAACTCTATACATAGGCTTCTAGCTAAATGGTTTATAAGGTAACAGATTAGAAAACAGCCTGTTTGAATTATATTAGGTGTGTTTGACCCCTACTAGACTATTAACTGTTCTCCACAGTTTCATGTTGGGCCATCATGACCAATCCTTAATATTGAGATCAGGAGAACAATGTTCTTATGAGGTATTTTGTCCCAAAGAAGTTGCAAAAGTTGGGCAGAGGGTGGTGAACGATGCAAGCATCCTTGTAAAGAGATCTGCAAGCAGATGTGACCTGCTGGGATGCCAGGCAGGAATGAGAATTTCTATCCCAGTTTTTGTTTCTTTTCTGCTCAGGAGAGAGAATAGAGACAGGACTTGTTAGTAAGCTTCAGACTTACAGTGCTTGTATTTTATGGCCATGGTATGTGTCCTTGTGCTGTGGATGGCGGAGGTTTCCAGGTGCTGCCTTGTATTTGAGGAAAGATCCTGATTCTCCTGAGCATCTCCACATAGCACTTGTGCAACAGGATGAGTATCTTTTACCAAAGATAATGTTCCTCCATCCTCTGAAAGCCTGGACAAACACATTTTCTTGACACGTACCTGGACAAAACATCTGGGACAAGAAATAGAATCTTCCTTAGGGGCTTTGCAGGGGGGAAGTACAGCAGGGTCATTTGGGAGGAGATTAAAGCTGAGTTTAACCTAGCTTCATCTTAAGCCCGTGTTAATTATTATAAACAACTGTGTATGGGTTTTTTTGCATTAATTCAACTTGTTTTTAACTGACAGCCTAGATTTATGTGACTTTTTTATTAAAAATGAGGCTGTCTAGTTTGATAGTGAATGAGAGGTTCACGGACTAACCTAGTAGTAAAGAGCAAATTGACCTGTTGCTTTGAATGCAGTGCAAAAAAAAGGCTTGGCATGAGAGAAATATGAAGAGGCACCAGCAGTGTTCTGACAGTGCTGATGGATGGCAGGTGGCCACAAGCCTGGCTGCTTCTTTTTGGTTGCTGTTGGTGATTCACAGGCAGGTGGGTGAGAATGTTAAAGGCCTGACACATGGAGTGACAGACACCCTTCGTGCTTGTGTGTGCATTGCAATGCCATGTCTTAAAATAGAGCCAGCTGCATGCATAATTAAGAAGAAATAATTGCAATGTACTTATGTAAATTTTCTTGTGCTGCTTCTTCTCCCCCCTCCCTTCCTGATGTTTCCATCAGGAAGGTCCCCTAGTCAAAGATTCACCTGGTCAGTGGGAAATACTAAAATATTATGGAGAGAAAAAAAATAGTAGTTGTCCTTAAAAGCTTAAGAACAGCATAATATGAGGGATGTATGTAGCTCCAAAGTATACAGAGTCAATGTTGGCAATCTGGCAGTTTGTTATATGAACAAAAAATAATTTTAGAAACCTGCATGTGAATTTAGTGGTCCTGTCATTCTCACTGTCTTGTAAGTCAGATAAATATATCATAGTTCTGCTAGCTGAAATTCTGCCCATGTAAGCTTTTTTCTTTCAGCTTGTTTGAATCATTCTGGCAATATATGACTGAATTTAACCTCATGTTTGTTTGTACTAATTACAAGCTATATTGTATTTTTACTTTCTTTGGGAGGAACATGAAAACTCTGTAAGTCATGGTCTATAAGTCATCCAGGTGTCTCCTGGATTACGTTCTGGATGCATCTGGAGTATTGTTTTCAAGAAAATATTCTTTCACTCCCCTTTGCTCATATCCCCCTTTCTTTATCAGTTGAATAAAACTCTGTATATAACCCTAACAAATTACTGTATTTTCAGATCACTGGTGATTAGATTCAAAAACAGTAGTCAAGAAGCTGGTGGATGTACTTGATGCTTGAGATGTTTGTAAAATGTTTGCACTAGCCATTCACTCTTTCCAGTGTGTGATTCTTCCTGTAGCACAGAATATAATTTTTCCAAAGCTCTGATGCACTTTAGGTTGCTACATCCTGGACTCCTTTTGTGGAGCTGTAGCACAAATTGGTGGTTTCTGTCTCTGAGACCTCATTCTTGCTTTTATAGGACTATTTTTAGGAGCAACAAGGAATTGAATCACTCTTAGCTCACACGGTCTTGCTGAGACTGCTGTGGAGAGTGCAAGCTGTGGTGGTGATGGTCTTGGGCAGTGAATGATTGCCCATTATGCTTTTCACTCAGCCTAGTGCTAAATATCGAATACGCAGCTTGGCAACTACCAAAAATCAATTGTTTGTAAGTATCCATGATCTAGTCTGGATTTAAGCACGTACCATGCGGTTTGTTTTCTGTCTGTAAGGACTCTTCTGGAAGGTGAGAGGTGTATGCGCAGTGTTGCTGTCCAACGTGGCAACTGCAGCAACTCATCCGCTTTCCCCGAGGATCCAATGCAGCAGGGTAAGGAACAGGGAAGGCACCCAAACAGAAGGAAATAATATCAAGCAGGAGATGCACATCTGCTCATTCTGTGCTACATTTTATAATCAAAGCCCTGGAAAAAAGTAAAACATCAGGTAATATATGAAGCATGGCCATTGCTTTCTATTTAATAGTCTCTACACTTGCCTCACTTAGGGACAGCTGAATTCAAAATATTTATGGCTGGCTGTACAGCAAATGCTGGAATAAGCCTTTCTCTGCTCCTTTTGTGTTGCAGTGTCCTAAAATGCAGAGCTTGTGAAACTTCAGTTTGTATTTAAGAAAGATATAAGATGTGGTGCAATCATGTGAAACTCCGAGGTGGGAAGAGTTCCTCTCATGCAGCAATTATCAAGTAAATCTATTCAGTGGTTCATCGACCTCACTTTAAAGTTGATTGTCTCTCCTTGGAGCTGTTATTGTTGGTCTGTACATGCAACTGTTTTTTGAGCAGTTGGTCAAGGGAAGAACATTTTTCCTTGAAAGCTGGAAATATATTGAAATAATTGAGCCACTGTATAAGTGCAGTATATTGTGGATATGGAGAAGTAACTCCTGAATGAATACAGAGCATGGAACCACTAATGTAATCTTTTAGTACATTATATGGTGCAAAACATACCATGTACTAAAAGACCTGGTGCAAAAGCTATTGAAAACGTTAATTTAAATGCAGTATTTTGAACTGGCATCTTACACCACTCTATTATAGAAGCCCAGATCACAATGCCTATAGAAAACATTGCCTGAAACTTTCTGCTTGTAACATTCTTTGATTGCCTGTAATTTTCAGTCTTTAAAGCTTAAGAAAAGAGAATTCTCCATGCTCATCATCAGTCAAAGACTCTTTTTGAGTAGTATTTCAGCTAGGACATCTTATCCTCTCTCAAAAATAAACATATCAAGGTATTTTATTATGGGAAAGCTTGAATTCTGAAGAAGTTGATAACCAACTCCCTGTACTCCTTTTGAGTTGGGGAAGATGGAGCTAGTGTTGCAATGGAAGGACTGGGGGGCAACATAAGCAATAGTAAAGTCTCGCTACTTATGAGAGTATAAATTAAACATTAGGACAAGTTTTGCCAAGGCATCCTTTGGACTTCCAAAAGGTTGGCAGCAATTTTGAATCAATGTATGGATTAAAAGGAATTACTTGTTCAATAATTAATATCTGCAAAACTCATATAAACTGTATGCTATATTTCCCCATCACGTGGTGATTGTTAAATATTTGAATACAGTTGATCTGTATCTATTTTAGGAAAATATAGTTGAGATTAGAGCCAAATAATTTGACAGTGTCAATTTAATTGATCCCTAATGCTTGCTTGGTTTTTTGTGTGTGGGTTTTTTTTTAAGATTAGAATGAAGTGAAAGTGCAAAAAGGTCTTGTTAAGGACATCTGCAGATACTAATGAGATTAAAATCAATCAAATACTCTGGTTTAGAAAAAGAAGTTGGGCTTCCATCTGTTATAATTGTCGGAAAATTGCACCCTTGAACTGCAGAGTCAGAAACGGTTTCTTCAAAAGGGAAATGATTTTTGTGGTGTGTCTGCCTACCCGTTCATGTGTCCTACATGTAACTGACACAAAGTGTGTAGTGTGTGTGTTTTTTTTTTTCTCCCCCCTCCATTTTTGTTGAGCTAGATCTGACACTGCATTTGCCACAGAGGACAAGGACATGGACAGCTTCTGCTGTGTTGAAGAACAAAAGATCTGAAAGGTCACTGCAGCCATGGACATAGCTTCTTCTTATTCCAGATAATAATCTATTTTGGGTATTCATGAAGTGCTTCTCAGAAGCTTTTTTGTTTTTAGTTCACCATTTTGAAGTATGACTGTTGTGCTTTAGTGCAGCAGGCAGCTAAACAGCCTACAGCCATTGCCTCCCTCCCCTGCAGTGGGATGGGGGAGAGAATCGGGGGGGAAAAAAAAGCAAAACTCATGGGTTGAGAGAGAGAGAGAGAGAGTTTAATAGGACAGAGAAGGAAGAGAAAACAATAATAATGATAAAAGAATAGACAGAGTCGTGCACAATGTAGTTGCTCACCACCTGCTGATTGATGCCCAGCCAATGCAGCAACTGCCATCCCCTCCCCTCCCTGGGCCAAGTCCCCCCAGTTTCATTGTTCAGCATGATGTCATATGGTATGGAATATCTCTCTGGCCAGTTCGGGTCGGTTGTCCCAGTGATGTCCCCTCCCAGCTTCTTGTGCATCCCCAGGCTCCTCACTGACAGGACAGGGTGAGAAGCTGAAAAGTCCTTGATTTAGTGTAAGCACTGCTCAGCAACAACTCAAACATCAGTGTGTTATCAATGTTATTCTCATCCTAAATCCAAAACACAGCCCTATACCAGCTACTAGGAAGAAAATTAACTCTGTCCCAGCCTAAACCAGGACAATGACTTATCTGTATACAATGGAGAGTACGGTATAATTTATTTATATAGCTCTAGTGACTGAAACTTCTGAAAGTTTGTCCTCACGAACAGGCAATTGGACAGTGTACTGAATTTCTTTAAGAAAATTGGAGCCCTAAGCTAGATACCAGTAAATTAACCCAGTTTCTAATCTTCCTACATGCTTTTAAATAATATATTAGTCCAGGAATTATTTGGGCCTAAGCATTAGGCATTAATGTACAAATTCAGTGTATAATTCATTAATTGGATGAATAATTTCTGAAGTATCAACAGAAGTAAAGAAGGTCTTAAGAGACATGTTTCTACGCAAATGGACATTATAATGTGTAAAATTATCATCCTAATTTCCCATTGTGACTTGTGTTTGGTACGAATACCGCACAGAATGTAACTGAACATTCGCCTCTGCTCTCTTCTGCCCTCTTTTTGTTTTCCTTCCACCCTCCCCCCTCCATTGAAGCATATATATGTGGCCTAAAATAGACTGAAGTCTCTAGAGATTGGGTTAATCAGCCGCATAAGATAAACTTTTACACAGCTTCTTGAAGTTAAGGCTAAGCCTGTCTCCCAATAGGAGATGCTTCCTTTAGGGTGTCCTTGTTTTCTTTTTCTTTCTTTACTTATTCTGGCTTGCATAACTATGGCCATGTTTTGAATTTTTTTCCTGAGCTTTCTGAAATGTTCTTTGTTCATGAACAAGGGATACATCTTCCTCATTTGATGGAACTTGGACATCCTGAAAGTTCTGTGACCTTTTATGTGAAGGCGGATCATTCTGTATGATCTCTCATTCTTCTTCTTTGGTGAAATAACCTCTCCCAAATAGTGCCTTTACCTCTGGAAAAAGATGCACAAGTTCAGCCCCTTGAATGTGCAGGCTGCTTTCTTTATTACTTGAACAACTTCTTCGTTCTGCATGTGAAAGACACACAATCCTACTGGTGGGTAGCTGCATTCTTGAGTCATATACTGAGGTCTTGCAGATCCTGGGGTGATTTGACCATTTTTGAAGGTCAGGCTAAGAAAAAAATATCTGGTCTACATCTACACTGTGGTCCCAGTCTACACTGGGATTAAGGAGGCGTGAAGAACCTGTTTCTGTAGGCATTTATTAGTAAAATGGCAAATGAACTTGTGTCAATAAAAGATATAAGTGCAGCCCCGGCTACCTCTGCATGCAAAGATAAGCAGCATACGCAGGTGCTCAAATGTGCACTCTTGTGTTAGCATTTCAGATTTTGCTTTTTGCAAGCTACTCAGAATGCATTCTTTCCTTCTAGTCTCCTGTTTTAGGAAGCTTAACTGTCATGTGAGGAACTTAGGCTTTTTCTGAACAGCTAAGTTTCTTTTGATTTTCATTATTTGCATATGACTCAAAATTTAGATTAAAGAGCTTACCAGAAAAAGGGATGTACTGAAGTTCTGTTTGATATATAGTGGGAATTGAACACATAATTTGCTTAAATGCTTTTACAGTTTTACACCAAAAGCTACTTCTGAAAAGCAATACATAAAACCTGGTATTTGAGTCAGATGGAACTGAATGTACAGATATTGGGAGGTCACTTTCTGTGCACAGAGTGACGAAGACTTTGGTAAAAGCAAATTATTAGGTCTCCCAGAAACCATGAAGGGAAAGAATTCACAGTCAGGTCTGTGTCACAAAAACATGCTGGATAGTAAATAGTGCAGGAGTTGCAATCTTCAATCAATTTTTCATTCAAACAGACTCACTGTTATCTGTTGTACTAATGTCAGGCCACGGATAACAAATGGGATTTGAACATGTCATAATGTGTTAGCCCTTTGACATTATACATTTCAAATCAGTGGTGAGATCTTGGTCTTCATCTTCCTTCCCATTCTGAGCATGAAATAACCTTCTGAGAGGTGGTTTCCTTAAATGCATCCAAATGGTAACCCTTGAGAATAGCATGGTCTTGCAAAAAATAGTCTTAAATGGATTCTTCTCGTCTGAAGTATTTAATGTCAGCCGATGTTATGGTATTTTACTAGAAGTGGCCTAGAATGGGAATGGAACATGTCATTTTCCTCTCTCATTTCAGATGGTATAAAATATGGCTGAAATCCAGCTCTTCCCCCAGCTTAAACTGATACACACTCCTGAGATTTGAACACTTATTGGGCTTGTAGTTTTTGTATCTGCTGTTTCCTCATTTTTGAACCACTCTGGAATCGGCAGGGTTAAAGTGCTGCGAGGAAAAGTTCCTTCTTTCATTCAAGGATCTCAAAACACTTGAAAAATTAATGAATCCTCATTACAGTTCCATTAGGTAGGTAAATTATATAAATGTGTAGACTAAAGCTAAGTGACTTACCTAGGATCACTGAGTGTGGCTCTGTACAGCTGGCTTTCCTGTTGGTACTCTTAATTGCGCAACCATGTTGTCATCAGATCTCATGGGATCTCTGGTTCTGCCAGAATTGGGGGAGGAAGGAAGTTCACCAGCAAGGTGCTACTGCACCTTCTGCTGAAGGACTGCGGGGAAGTCCGGATGAGAGTGGAGCTGGCCTGAACTGCCAAGCTGACTGCAGTTCAGACAAGGCTACCGTTTTGATTATTAGGCAAAAATTCAAGATGCACAGAATACCTTGAATGCTAATAAGGGCGTGTTGATTAAATTAGAACCACTACATTTACACCTTTTTTTTTTGTTTGTTTATGGAATAAGAATTGTATCTTGTTTTCTCTTGAGAAAAATGTTCCCCCCCCCCCCGTCATGCACTCTTGCCTTCTCTGATTTTGAAATACACTAACTAATTGCTTGGATCTCTTACACTAATTCTCCTGAAAGTTCAAGGATGTTGTGCTTGGATGTCTGCTAATTAATTAAAGGTTATGAGTTGGCTCTTAATCAAGGATTTCTTCTGAAATCCAGAGCTTCAAATATTCTAAGTGTATAATATTCATGGTTGAAATGGGTAGGTAATGAGACCATCAGCACACTAAAATGGCTCTCTGTTAGTGATCTGATAGATGAAGTCTAGTACAACTGTATACACAATGGCTTATCTGTGTGTAAATCAAAGCTTTATCGTGTGGCCCAAACCTTGATACTGTATCGCTTTGTGTACAGTCAAACCGTATGGCAACAGGATGCCAAAATAACTGAGGGTGACTCTGGACATTGCTGTTCTCACACTCAATTTAGCGAATGAAAATATCTTTATTTCAAATAATATCTTGGATGTCATAAACTAGACCCTAGACCCATATGATGAAGACTGTTCATCAGGAGCAGGGCAGGTACCAAGTAAGGGATGTGCTCTAAGAACAGGGATAGTGTGGGGCTGTAAAAAATTAGGCCCTTCAAATAGCCTTCAGGAGCTCATGCAACAAAGAACATCTAGTCCCCTGACAGATCAAGGCCTGGACCCACACACTGGAGGCAGTTTGGACATTAGACCTGTATTTATTTTTATTCTCTATATCTCTTTTCTCCCATTATTTTTGTGCTGAGTTTAAATCACACCCTAGCTGAATCTCCTTTTCCCTTAGTCCCCTTTGTCTTTTTTTTAAATAAACCCAATTATTTTCAGGTAGTATTTGTTGCTGCCTTATCTGAGGAATAGATTTTCCCAGTAGTCTAATACTCCTTCCCTCCCCCCCCTTTTTTTTTTCCTCTGATTTTCATTTTAACCAAGGAAATGCAGGTGTAGAAATTTGTGAAGGAGCACAGAAGGGGAGTGAGGGGGCAAATTGTCCCCTCTCTGCTCCAATGAGCTGCCCTCTCACCTTGAACATAAGGTATTCTTCAGGACCGTCTCCTCATTTCCCTGATCTCTTGCTCCACAGTTTAACTGTTCAGTCTGTTACTGAAGTCTAAGGGGTTGGAAACTGACTCAGAGGATGGTTTTCTATTTGTGTCTCTTTTTGTCTAGGTGCAGATTACTAATGGGCTTTTCTCAGCTATAATCGCTAGTACGTAAATTATTTAAATTAAAAAAGAAGTAGTGAGAGGGGGCATCTAATATTCTCTTTAAGCAGAAGTTCAGCCCTGAGAATTGGCACTGCTAGAATCCCACTTTCTCCTGAGCAGAAATGCCCAGCAGGTAGAGTTTCAGAAGACGTAGCAGAGGTTCATACATTAACATGGCAGATTTCCCCCAGGAATCAGAATCAAGACCAGGCTGCAGATCCATTTCCATAGGATATTTCAAAAATGGTATTTCTAATCCAAAGGTAATTGGAGCCAGGTTACGGGAACTCCCCAGTGTATGGAAAGGCCTTATGGGAGTGGAGTAAGCATTTGTTTATACAGGTATCAGACAACTACACAGATTTATATGGCAATTAGGGATTAGTCAGTCACAATCCTTGTTTTCATCCCTACTTCATTATTCCTCAGAAACATAAAGTACTACTTATTCCTCAAGGAGGGAAAGAATAAGAATGTTAGGCCAACCTTTAAAATAGCTTGGTCAGTGGTTCTCAATATTTCATATTTCATCCAGCTGCCAGGACTGTATAATTAGGATATAAAGACATGGTCTTGATTAGATAGATACATCTAACTGTAATTCGGATACCACTGTCCTGAAATCTGAATGTGCTCTAGTACCTGCTCTTCCTGTGTGCTCAAAGAGAATCTAAGTGTTCTGTAACAAAGCCATAAGCCCCAGTGTTGGCTTGTATGTCTAAATATATGGATGAAACATGTATGTTTTCTTAAAAGTTAATACTGGCTAAAACTGATCTCGGCTTTGAACCCAGCAGCCATCTCACTTTTATCGCGTACAGAAACAGCTTAATCATGGCATTACTGCCTTTATTTCATGAGAAAGCATTGCCCTCTTGAAAATTTGGACAGATGGCATACAAAAAAATAATCCTAGGAGTCTTACATTGTTAAATCACAAATACCATTTATATGAAGACTAGATCTTCTCCACTCTTGTAGTCCATACAGCCAAAACTTCTATTCTGGGCTGTTGCAGCACCAGTGACAGTGAGCAAAGCTACTCTGCCACCATGCAAGCGTTGCAGATGGTGCCTTGGTATCGGGCATGTGAATTGGCAGGTGCCGATACTGCCTGCGAGGCTGTGTGCTGTCTGCGCTGCTGGCCCTGCTCCGGTGAGGGTCTGGGTGCTGGGCATCTGGTCTGTTGGCTTCTAGCTGATGGATGTCACCCATTTATAAAAACTCTGCAACTTCACAAAGGATTGGCCTTCATGGTTACAGCTGTGCTTTTGCCAACTCCTGCAATTTTACTACAAGCCTTACAGCATTTGATATCTTTTCTTAAAAAACCCAACCAAACAAGGGAAAAAAAAAAAACCCAAAAAAACCAAACAAAAAAAAAACCCCAACGCTCTGCTGTTGGAATGGAGAGAACTGTTAAGTTTCTGTGACAAGACAGTGTCTTCTTTGCATGGCAAAAGTAGAGAAAATTAAAGTACAGTAAACCTAGCCTCCAATATTCGGGTTTAAAATAATGAGCTTTCAAAAAATATTTGGATTTGAATGCATGTCTGTGAGTGTTTGGAGAAGTGAGCTTCCCTGTGGGGTTGGCATCAGCTCAGCTATGCCCTCTGTGGTGAATCTCAGCCAGGGACATCAACAATGCGTGAGTTTGCCTGACCCAGGAGGGTTAGTGCACAGCAGGGGCTGGACCGCAGCAGTGAGTGGCACATTAACTTGCTTTATCTGTGGTGGCCCTGAGTGGCTGCAGCAAGCTTTCTAATTTGGAATCATACCTGGTTTAGCCAGATCTCTTTAGAAGCATTTTCATTTCCATTTCTATGTAATGGAGTAGAAAAACTTCCCCATTTCTTCACTCTTCCTACTTTTTTCCACCAGCTCCTTTCAAAGGGCAGAGAAGAAATAGGGAAAGGAGCTGGCCACTACTCAGAAAGTATTCTTAAGCATTTGATCAAGTAAATAACCTTTTGAAGAAGGCTCTGCACTAACGCGTACGCGCATGTATACTTTGGTCATGTGCTGCCTGAAAGTATTGCGTTATATCCTCTAGAACGTGCTAATAAGTCATTAACAGTTTTCAGCATCTGCAATGAGCTGTGTATAGTTTTATATTGCAGTTGTTCTATTTTTGTGTCAGTTGTGCTAGCAGCTTAGAGCTTAGCTAATGTACCATTGACAAATGGCCCTCTTTGAAAGGAGGCTGTATATATTACATAAATTCATTTACATTGTATATATTTATTTAGAAATGAAACACAGAAGAGAAAAATCAGTGCTTTTCAAATCAAATATGACAAACTCACCAGTGGAAGATATTTGATTTTCTAGCTTTTAAAAAGTAGACAAGATATTTACCGTTCTGATGTATCTTGTTTTAAATTTAAAAAGACTAAAATATGTTCTAGAGCTGAATTTGTCGTATCTGATTTGGCAAACTGTTATTGTGGGCTTTTTTCTTTTTTCTTTCTCTCTGGTTTTCACAATGAGTTGGAATTTACAAGGCTGTTTTTTGAACACCTTCATTGAAATGCCACAACTTTAATATCCTTTGGGCAGTTCTAATGAGACAGGAAGGAAGGAGCTCGATGGGCAATTACCTTCTACCCCAGAAATGTTAACTCACTTATACATATTATTAATTTGTATGATACATTTTGACATTTCTGGGCTCAGATTCACAAAGATTCCTGGCCACCTACATTCCACATAAATCCCACTGAGGCAATTCAGTCAAAGACTGAGAACCTGAAGATTGCAGTCTGGTATGCTGGAGACTACCTGTGCAGCACTGTGCCACGTCACCTCATCTGAGGAAGCTCCCAATGAGGCAGTTCAGCACAAGTGGGTGCAGAGTAGGAGAGATGCTTGCAGAGATCCCACTGCAGACACTTGCCCACACGTGAGCTGTGTCGCGGTACTTCAAGGGGGCTGAGAGGACCCGAGGCTGTCAGAGTGCCAGTCCCTGTTAACAAGACTTACTAGTGCCTTTTGCATTGATTGGGAGTTTTATCTGATAACACCCTAATTGTTGGAGTGTAAACTGATAAATATTAATTCTTTCCTTGAGGGTGTTGCCTGATGATGATATAAGATCGTGACTCTGCTAGTATTCAGCATTGGGTAGAGAGAATAGTTCATTCATCCTTGCCATAGAGAAGTCACAGTCTAAATTATAGCTTGCTGCTGTTCTTCTTTGACTGTGCCTCTGCAGAAAAACTCCTTCAATGAAGAAAGAAATTTATTCTTTCTTGGAACTATTTAAAAATTCTGGATATATTAACTTAATAGTTGCAGTTGGAAAAAAATATTAGAAATTAGATTTAAAATAGCTGGTGGTTTTCTTCTGTGTATTTAACCAACTGGTTAGAGCAGTCATCCAGCAGGCAGGAATTCTAGGTTAAATTTCCTTCTCTGCCTGAATGAGTTGGGACTCGCAATTCTCACATTGCAGGAGAGCACCTGAGTCATCAAGCAGTGCCACGTTCAGTGTGGGGGGCAGGACTTTCTGCTTCCCTGTCAGATGCTGTTCCATTTTGTGCAGATTTCTTGAATATTCTTTTCAGCAAGAGCTGGATCTCCACGGTCCTGTCTGCCAGGTGAGATGTGTTTCCAGAAGGTCACTGCATCATCTTTTCTCTGCTGGGCTGTTCACGAATATTTGAGCATTTTGTACAAAAAGGGACAGGTCCAGCAGGAGAAACTGAAGGTGACCTGCCCCATAAGGCCTTGTAACTTATTGATTATGGGGCACTATCCTGAGAAGCAGGTCTGAGATGAACTTTAGACCTGGATAAGAGCAAGGGATATTGGATGCAAAAACCTTGGACCATCTTTCCCACAATGACTTCCCCTCCCTGCTGCACACACAGTTCTGCAGCAGAACTGAAAAATCAATTGCTCATATAACATTTGTCTGAACGGAGAAGAGATGAGAAAGTTAGGACATGGAGAGAAGAATGAGAAGGCAGCAAATCTTTCTGGAAGGAGCAGTTTGGGGAGGGTTGTGTTGTGGGAGGTTTTTTGTTTGTGTGGTTTTTTTCTTGAGAGAAAACAGCAGAAGTTATAATAGAACAAGTGTATTTAGACTGATTTTTAGCTGTCTGTGATATTAAATGAGGCAATACTATGTCTAGAAACAAGGGGAAAACACCGCTGGATATTTATAGGTGTTGGTTTTCTATAGCTCTTTTGTTAGGCTGAGTAAATGCTACATAGAGTCTTGTCAAGCCTTTCATTCTTTCTCCCCTTTTGTGAAGCCTAGTGCCTTCAAAGTCTTTCAGAAAAGAATAATTTCTGAGAATCTCTGAAAGTAAACAAGTTAAAAAAAATCGATAATCGTGGCTGGTTGATACATGGAGTTCATCCCTGGATCGAACCACCAGTGCTAATGCATATTGGACTGAGTGTTGCTGGGAAGCGTCCAGCTGGGTTAAAATGAGCAACTAGAGGCTGTTCTTAGCTGTGAAGTGGGAAAACACCAGACGGTTCAGTGCTGGCCCTGTGGCCACAGACATGTTACCGGGTGGAATTAGGAGACCGTGTTTTATGTGTATTTGTAACAAGCACCACATCATTAGGAGGTTTGCAAACCCATGCCTTCCAAACTGTCACTAAAGGATGCAAGCCCTGCTTTTCTAAAGAATAAAGCCTTTTTAAGATAATTTTTTTTTTAAGTAGTTGAAGCTTCCCTCTCATCATCTTGGAAGGATGCAGCATGGGGTTAGAAAGTCTGGTGCCCTGCTAAAGTGCCATTTTGAGTGTTGCTGCTCAGCCCAGGGGTGCCTGTGGGGCATTTGCTGGTGTGTACGCAGGGCATCATGCTCATCAGAGGGCCCTCAATCAAGCAGATCAGCAGCTGTGCAAGGAATGGTCAAACCAAGTGCAGAGCCTGAATTTTTCAGGTTGGTTTCTTCTGAGTTCTAAATTTTTAATGGACAATACATAGCAAGATGTTTAATGGTTAATGAGGAAACATCATAAAAAGAGCTGATGGCATGAAGGTAAAGAAAGAATTTCTTGGTTATCATTCAGACTGCTGTTAGGATCTAGCTTCACCATGTAGATAGGAAACAGTGAGAAGATGGGATCACACGGTCCCTCGTGTGCATAACCCCAGCCTATGACTAAGCTTGACTTTTCTGCTCTGGCAAAACTGCAGCTAACTGTGAGAGCCAGCTGTGAGCTGGGAACTGAGGCTTGAGCTCTGCACCAGTGCAAATGGAGCATTTCTGTAGTAGGGAGGACAAGAAAAGTAATATGCTGATGAAAACTGCATGGGATGAAGGCCTGCTGTTTCCATTTGGTTGTGGTCCAAGACTTCAAGTGAGTACGTGAAGGGTATAGACCTTCATGAAACCTTCAGAGGGTATGAGCATACCACTTATATGGAGAGCTCTATTTATCACATATTCTGTTGTTTCATCCCTCTGTGCCTCTCTAGTCCCATTCCAGCTGTGTATCTGAGCAAGCTGGTCCTCAGGTCATCTCTTAACATCAGAGTCACTTTACCCTAAGCAGAACCCTTTTCTACTTTTTCCCCCCCCCCCCCCTTTTTATTCTGTTCATGAAAGCTTGTGAAGCAGTTCATGCTGCTAAGCCGAGGTACAATGGAGTGGAGTTCTTCTCCAGATCCTCCTCTGAAGCTTGCTGCTTATAGCACTTACATCTCATTAGGCATCAACCGGTTCTGTCAAACTCTACTTAGATAAAAGTGGCATACTTTTTAGGTATCTTAATCTTTGTCTTGTGACATGTAGCTTGAATTTTTTACTTGTAGGGACAAAATTATTATGAAGAGACATTTCCTGAAATAAAAACATGTTCTTTAGCTTATTGGTGTATCTGAGCCCCGAAGCAACTTCTAAACACATGCCAAAAGAGGAAGAGTGGTGGAATGTAAATGGCACTAATTGACACAAAAAATACTGCTCTGATTAATCATAAGATGGCTCAGAGACCATCATTTTATTGGAGTAGGGTTTTCTCCTGAGATATGGAACCTATTTTTTCTTGTTCTCTGCACATTCAGAACTTCTTGTTGCTGCTTAGAAGCACAGAAAGGAGTTGCATAAACATTTTAATATTGCATGAGGCTTCTGTAAGCCTGAATGATCTTATGAATGCTAAAACCATGACATACAAGCACAAATGAAAGCAAGCAGCAAAGATTGTGTATTCTTGTCTGGATGAACTGATAGATAAGCCAGCACACTTTGGCTTGTCATGTTTTGTTTTCCCTCCTGGGATAATTCAGCCACAAGCTTCAAAATACTCTGCCTCCCATTATTATTATTTTCAGCATTCTCGTAATATTTAACCTCAGCTAGCAGGCCAGTTACATGTCTTTAGATACAGCTTTGTACTATGACTTAAATAAGAAGATTGTGTGTGAATGGGATCCTTCATTTGCATGAATCTAATTGCGCTTTCTGATCCTATTAACTGTGCAAGTAACACTGAAGACTTCTTCAGTTGCTCTTGCTGATACAAGATACATGGCTGTAGTAAAAATACCTGAATATGTGAGTAATAAAAATTCAGAAATGAGTTAAGGTAAAGACTTTGCAGATTGTTGTCCTGTCTGGTTACCAAAGTAGTTAGTGACTCATATCATTTGCAGTCTTGCAACAATGTCCTCCATGTTGCTGTACCACAAATCTGAGACTGAGGCAGAAGTTTGGTGGTGCAGCTCTATAACATTCATTGTTTTGTGTAATCATCCGTGCTGGCTTCTGAAAATAGTTGGCACCATTCAAATATTGAATGATTATACTGCATCAGACCAGGAACCTATGATGTCTGCCGATGGTCATGGCTTTTAAAAGAAATCATTAAAAAAATCCAAACAAACAAACCAGAGTGTGTATAAAGTGGTTCATTCCTTGGTATTATTATATCCCAGTTTCCAGCAATTTGTAGCAGCAGAACTCCCTGAGATGGAAGTTCCATCAGCATCATCTTGTTTAATAGCTTGTAATGGACCTTTCTTCCAAGAACTTGTCTCATGGCCTTTGGAACTCTTATTACTTCCATGACATTTTGTGGACCTGAGTGTCACAATTTAATAACTGTCATTTGAGAAACAATTGTTTTTAAAAGTTGTCAGATGACTTTACTGTGAACTTCTAGGTTTTGACTTAAGAAAAATAAGTCATAATTTTGTATTCCATTATTACAAACCACTTCAGTCATCTCTTTTCCAGGCTGGAGAATTCTAGCTTGTTTAAGTTCTCCAGATCTGCCATTTGGCTGATTATTTTCGTTGCCTTCATCTGAAACGTTTCTCTCTCTTTCACATCCTTGTTGAGAATGAGAGGAAAGGCAGCAGGCATCTTAGAGGGGAAAATGGGGCCAGAATTGTGTCGTAATGATGCTTCCTGCTTTTTCTTGATTTCTTTTTGAGTATTTTCTGAAGCTGCTTTTTTAACTTCTGTTGAGTTTTGAGGTGATATTTTCAGGGAACTATGAACATGATGTCCAAGAATTCTCTTCAGAGAAGCAATGGCTAATTTAGTCATTGTTGGATAAATATACTAGGGCTGTTGATCACAATCTAATTAAATTTTGCAGGAAGGAGTGCCAACACTTAAGCTGTCCTACTCTCCTTAATAAAACCTAGTGTTCAGCGTTCTTTGTTGAAGAGGTTAATGGGTACCCTCTGCTTTCTGTCAGCATTTGTCCTCATTTGTCAGCCTCTTCTTTGTTGCAGCTGTGATAGGGATACAAGTAGGGAATATGTGGTTGAAATCTTGTTTATTTCCTGCACTGATAACTGCCTGAGGAGCAGGAGTTGGTAGTGGGAGGATGGAAGGTACTAAAAAATACAGATAATTAGGGAAGATTAGTGTGCTTGAATTATCTGAAAGATTTACCTTTTTCAACTTGTTTTTCCACAGAAATGAAGTGGGCCTTGCATAGATCCTTCAGTCAGCTACTGATTATCAAGGCCATGTTAAAAAGGATGGCCAACTTCTGTAGTATTGTAACATCTGGGTACCTCACTATCTTTTTAGGTGCTTATCTTTGCAGTAACCATGTAGGGGAGATAAGGAACTAATGGTTGGTATTCCTACCTTCAAAACCTTAAACTGTGAGCCCTTTGGCTAACCAGGAAGTTCTTCATAGCCTTTGCTTGCTGTGGAGGTAGTCTGTGCCATCTTAGAAAAGCATTATCTCCCAATTTATGTCTGGTTGTTGATGTTTCATGAGATTTGCAACGTATGCCCAGGGTTCATCTCATGTAATGATGAGAATAACATAGGTTTGACTGCATTTTCCCCAGCTTCCCCTCCTTCTTTTTCACAGCGTAGCAGAAAACTCAAAAGATACCACCACCTTGTCCACAGGAGGCAGGAACCATAGCACTTGAACACTATTATCTTCCTTTTTCTTGGTTTGCTTTTTGGTTGCTTGTGTGTGCTGTTCTGTGCAGGTCCAAGTACGTTTGCAGCAAGAGTAGGTGCTTTATAGAAGGCCAAAAATGAAAAGTTGTGCAGTGACAGAGTGGCTGTTAAGAGCTGAATAGTTTTATAGTTTTCAGGTGTTTATGTACATGGTATTTCTCTGGAGGAGGTACTCATGTTAAAGGAAGCCTCTTAGTAGCAATCCTGTGCATCAATCCCTCTAGGTGCTATTGATTTTCATGTGAATGGAAGGGCTTCAAAACCATCTAAGGTCAGACCCTGTGTGATGGGATTGCACTTAACCACTGCAGTGGCCAAAGATAACATTACTAACACAGGACTCTAACAATCCTGTTGTCTCTCATGACAAAGAAGAGATGCTTTGTACAAAGAAGAGGAAGGTTTCATTTGTTTGCGGAAATGAGACAAACCTAATGGGGGAGGAATGGTGTATCCTGGATCTTCATGTTTGCTTCCCCACAGTCTCAGTTGTTATCTCACTTAAGATTTAAATAACCCCTTTTAAAAGTAGCTAAGACTCCCTGCTTCCTGTTACTACTGCAAAAAAAGGTTATTGCTCAACCTTGTTCCTCTGCTGTTCAGAAGCTTTGTTTCCATTTCCAGGTGTACTTTAACATCAGTTTGTATGTTTGCCCATATGCCAGTAATGCTGTTTGCCTTTAATGACTCTGGTTTTCCCTCCTATTTATCTCCAGACATATTAAGGACAGCTGTCTTCTACCTTTTCACCCTATATTTTTACTTAGATTTGGTCCGCTTCTATTTTTCTGTTCACACTAATAGCTGCGCATGTGATCGCATTCCAACTCATCCTGCTGGAACAGGCTATAGAGCAGATCTGTACTCAGATTGGTGCTTCAGACATGTCTTATGTCTCGTTTTGGCTGATAATTACTGTTAATCATTAAATGTGTGACAATGCAGGTACTTTCTCTGTACTCTGATACTTCTACCCAGGCACCCAGTTTTTCATTTAAGGCTTTGTGTTCCTCCTCGCCTTCCCAGGAGGGTGAGCTGCTGCCATTGTGAATGACACTGAAATAGCCCCTGTTTCTGTGTGCGGAAACGTCCCCAATGCTCCTTACATCTGTCACATACGGTTGGTTCAGTTCAGCCTGGAAAACAGCTACAGAATTTGCATCCAGCAAGATTTGTGGGAATGGTCTGAAGACCACTTGTTGCGAGTTCCCCTTCCAGGACAGCCAGTTATCATTGCTTTGCTTTTAGCTACTCCCTTGTTTCTATCTCAGCTCTTCCACTAACCCTCAGCTTTCCCAGTCTCATAGATTCTCTCCACAGTGCTGTCTCAAATATTTTATCTGTGCAGTGGGATATAAGGCACTGCCCTTGTTTAGAAAATCAATTACTTTAGCAAATACCTATATTAGATCCGCCAGCTTTTGCTAAACCCCGGACACCATTCAGCCCTTTTTCCATTCACCACCCATTTTTACACTTCAGAACCTGTTCAGCCTTGAGTTCTGCGACATTTGGGCTAACAGGTCTGTACATCTGGATCACCCACCTCTTTACTGGATATAGAGGCTGTATCTCTGGTCATATGGTACCACCGCTGACTTAATAGGTTTATTTAAAAAAAATAAATCTTTGCTACTGACTTGCAATTACATGTGCCTTGTGGCAGAGAACAAATAGTAACAGTCTGTAATGAATATAGAGGAGACTCTCAACAGAGAGATTGCTGGACAGAGACAAAATTCTGTGTTTCTTTTCCGGTTCAAGACTGAAACAGCCTATAGAATCTAATGGCATATAGAGGTATCAGGAAATTGTTATGTGTTTTTCATAGGAAATCTCGGTGAAGAAAAGCAATTCACTTTCATTAGCAAAATAGTCCTGAAAACTTTTACTCTATGAAAACCTTGCTTTTTCAGAGGAAAAAACAGAATGCTTTCATTTTTCTGTCTAGAAGCTTGTGATAAATAAGGGTGTCAGTATGATGATGACTTAGGAAGGGATGATGGAAAGACTGGACCGTGAATTTACACCTTGGCACCTCTGATTTTTCATTTTCAGAGCTTTGTGGTTTTCCTTTGTTTTGCCTCATTTCTGAAATATAGTGGGTCAAGGGTGGTGATTCTCCCCCTCTACTTTGCTCTCATGAGACTCCCACCCCCGCTGTGCTGCATCTAGCTCTGGAGTCCTCAGTGCAAGAAGGATATGAACCTGTTGGAGTGGGTCCAGAGGAGGGTGACAGAATGATCAGAGGTCTGGAGCACCTCCTGTACGAGGACAGGCTGAGAGAGTTGGGGTTGTTCAGCCTGGAGAAGAGAAGGCTCCAGGGAGACCTCAGAGCAGCTTCCAGTACTGAAAGGGGCTACAGGAGAGATGGGGAGGGGCTCTTGATCAAGGAATGTAGTGACAGGACAAGGGGTGTAACAGTTTTAAGCTGAAAGAGGGAGATTGAGATTAGACATTAGGAAGAAATATTTTCCTGTGAGCATGGTGAGGCACTGGAGCAGGTTGCCGAGAGAAGCTGTGGATGCCCCATCCCTGGAGGTGTTCAAGGCCAGGCTGGGTGAGGCTTTGAGCGACCTGGGCTAGTAGGGGGTGTCCCTGCATGTGGCAGTGGTGTTGGAATTAGCTAATCTTTTAGGTCCTTTCCAACCCAAACTGTTCTATGATTCTATGATGCAACTATATTCAGGAAAAAATTTAATATTACACAAGCTCTTTACTACTTAAAGCAATGTCCATTAAAATATTTTTATGCAGTTTTTCCAAGTTTAGTCCTGTAATATCCCAACTAAGCCAGCACATAATTCTTTCTTTGAGGACAGTGAGCTGAAATTACAAATGGAATTACAATGGAATTACAAATGTCGACACTGATTTGCTTGGCAGGGCTATTGTCAGAAGTAGGACTGTATCCTTCTGAATTAATAATAAAAACATGTCCAGTCATTCCCTTGTATAAGCACTTTCTCTGTCAAGTATACAGAATCCTTTATACTGATCTTTAAGGTCCTTTCCAACCCGAACCATTCTATGATCTCTACAAAGCAGTAGAGATAGTAGTAGCAGTGATCTTGGTTTTTGAGGGCGCCTAGATTACACTAAAGAAAGAAAGCAAAGGAGTAGAGAGAAATGTCATTTAAGACAATCCTTGATGATATGAGGCTCTGCACTCTAAGTCTGTAGTTCATGGGCACATGAACCAGTTTTCCTAACCCCTTTGCCTGTAAACAGGGACTGCTGAGAAAACCTACCTTGCTTACTAAAGCACTTTGCAATCCTTTATTGAAAAGTAATAAGTATTAAGGATGCATAATAATTCTAGTCAAGTTTGATGACTCTTCTCACTGGAGGGGAACGTGTGTTTCCTGTACCTAGCTCTTGAAGATGCAATGAGGAGTGTGGAAAGCTGCATGGACTCAGGGTTGGAGAGGGGCAGGACTGTATCCATGGCTGTCTCTGAGCTATTAATTGTCTCTTTATGGCCTTAATCCTGCAGTGCTGGCTCTGAGCTCCTGCACATAACATCCAGTGGTGCCTTCAAATCTTGGACATGGAAGATCTCTAGGACCTCAGAAGACGTGTAAAAAGTTTTCAGTGTAGCATCCATGTGCACATGCTGTATATAATATGCTGGGTTTTGTTCCATCTATTGCTGTTTGGTGTAAATTCCGAGTGTTCACTCTCTAAGGAGGAAATCTTATATGCCTCCTTTATGGTGGGAGTGAGGGAGATTCAGTATTTGGGCCACCAGCTGCAATTCTGGGGTTGGACGTGTCAGAAGCTGTGTTTTGACTGTTTCCCAGGTATTATGCTCCTAAGTTAATGACAATTTAGCTCAGCACCCCAATTTTTGTCCCCTGTGGACAGAAGACAGAAAGAATAAGGTTGCAAGTAGCTAATAATTTCTATGACTCCTGGCTGCAGCAGATTGTCATTTTGGATAGTGTGACTGTTTAGGCAGTATTCCCTTATTAAGTTTTGAAGCTGCTGAACTCCTGCTATCATCTGGTACGTGATATTGGACACTCCTTCATCTTTCAGTGTGTGACTTCATCTAACTGTATAACTGTAGGAAGGTAAGTAGTATCTTCGTTGCCTGCCTCCTTAGGGATATCCTATAGAAAAACTGATTAAAGTTTATAAAACACTTCAATGTTTTTAGGGAGTATTTGTGAATTTCAAGGAACAAAAGAGCCTTTCAGTGGCGTGGGATTTTTTTTTTTGCTTGATGGTGTGCTGTGTTGTGTGTTTGGCTTGTTTGTTTGTTTGTGTGGTGGGTTTTTTCAGTGGGTTTTTTTGTTTGGTTTTTGTTGTTGTTTTGGGGTTTTTTTGTGTGTGGTTTTTTTGGTGGTGTTTTTTTTAATATCTGGATCTCCATGGGTATAAGTTCTGTCTCCAGCAACAAAATAGCTTTTCTGCTATGGCTTTACAAATTCTCCCCAGGGAATTCTTACATTTTGAGCAGGTGGAGGATAACCACTAACGTTACTGTTTTGCTTTCATGAGGAGGATGTAGTTTGCTAGGGCAATAGGAGAAATAAAATCATGTTTCAGTTACAACTTGGATGATATTTTTCTTCACTTGTGTGCATGTGCAGCTGGACGCATCAGTCTTGTTTCTTTAAGGACATTGCCAGAGAGCTACTGTCTAAATGATGACACTTAGATATTTTAATATAATACACTGTGTTTAGAGGAATGTCCAGTACAGTAATTTTGTACTCTATATCAGTTTTCTGCTAGTGACTAATCCATCAAATTTGTTCAGCACTACAAGTCAGAACAAGATTTTTTTTCTAACTGCCAGTGTGGCTAGCTCATGCTGCTCTTGGAAAAAAATCAAGTTGTGTGTTTTTTTTCCATCCCATATATCATCATCACTGCCCACGGTGAAGAGTTTAGAACCTGGGCTTGACTGACTGGCTATTTTTCATAGAGTCGCATGAGGCAAAGCAGTGCACAGCTTACTCATCCAAACCAATTCAAAGTTTGAAGGTACCCTGTGATGCAAACTTACTGAGCAGATAAGAAAATTGGGAAGGCACAAATGAGGCAGATAAGGATGGCTGCAAAACCCCATGGATTCTTTCATAGTTGGTTTGAGTTTTTTGGTGTTCTGCTTTGTTGTCTTTTTCTGGCATTGGTGCAGTGCATTTTTGACAAGCCTCAGCAGTTTTAGAAAAGCATTCAGAAGTTTTTGATGCTCATCTGAACCAATTCCATCTAATCAGAACGAGAGCTGAATGTTTCTATTCACAGGAAGCAATTGTATTCATAGAATTTCATCTTTTCTGATGTCCTCAATTTGTCCTCTGACAGAAGGAACTTTTTATTAATCTGTCCTTTCACAGTTATTGATTGACTGTTTATTATGCCAATGCATCCAGCTTATGTTTACACATAAGCTGCTCAGTGAATGCCGTTGACAGTCATAATTTAAAACTCTCGAAGACAGAATGAAAGCACTGTCATATTCCTGTCACCTGCCATACTCCAGCTTTCAGGGGTAGTGGTACAGACTTCCACTGCACATGCTTGTGATTTCAAATATTAGGCTGCTTCCAGTTGTCAGAGCATTCCCCTCACGTTGCTGCTTTGGGAAGTCCCTCTGTTAGTAGACCCACAGCATATCCACAAGAAGAGATTGCAGCGAGGATGTGGATCTGCTGTCAAATGGAACTCATGTAAGAAATTGTGTTGTGGTGCACTTCAGGACTACAACAGACAGCTTTCAGCCAGCGTACCGGTGGCTTTGTGGAGCTCAGAGCTGGCTTATGCACCTTGCCCTCCAGGTGGGCTTTGCAGCATGTGGTGGCTGGATACCGAGTACTACTTGGAAGCTGGCACTGTATATATCTGCATTAGCCTGCGGCCATTGCTAGAACTGCAAATTCCACGCACTGTGACTGGGAGTTGACTAATGAATGCTGAAGTACTGAGATATTTACCCAAAGCTCATTAGGGTTGTTCGTTAATGCCAGGCTGGTCTAAAATTAAGATTGGCTTCTTCCTTTCTACTTGTAGCTGGGACAGATGTAGAAGAACTGTCCTCGTAGAGTTACTTGTGTAGCATGTGTGTGAACATGAAAAGGCAACAAATAACCAGGCATTTCTTCACTTAATTATTTTTGGTTTGGATCAGCAGAAAGGTGAAGTGTGGTGTTTGGCAGTGCCTTGCTCAAAACAGACACTGCATGTGGCCTTTCCCGCAGGTCCTCTTTTTCTCTGTGGGAAATGTGACTGTGTGCTCCTGGAGCAGCAGAAGACTGACTGCGTAACTAACACCCGCAGTAGCTGGCCCACCCCATCTCACCAAGCTTTAAGTAATGCACTGTCAACGTGCAGCTCTGCTGTGGAAACAGTGCTGCAGTTTTCCCAGGGCATCATGTATTGCCGATCTTTGTCCTTACTTCCCCACTCTTTCCTAAGCTGTTGGCCAGCTCTACCTTTGCTTGGGTCAGTCGCCGTCAGTTTGCTTTTCCCTGTGTATCTCGGCACCAGTGCTGGAGGTGCCTGTCCTTGCACAAGCTCATTTGTAGCTGTTTCCTTCCCGTGAATGAGTACAAGGGGTGATGCCAGGCACTTGTGCATGGATGCCATGCAGAAGTTGTAATTTGAAGGTGGTTGTGTTGGTCCTGGATGACCAGTGAACTTTGGTTGTCACTTGGAGCTCTGTAACAACTCTGTCCAGTGTAGATAAAGCAAGCTATATGTCATCAGTAACAGGAGGACTTGATGATTGGAAAGGGTCCAGGGTTTGTCCATGGGTATGGGAGGGGGAAAAAAGCAGTTTATCTGAGAATCAGACAGATGTAGGTTTGAAATTAGTGAAGAACAGTGATTAGGGAACCCAGTGGTACCATTTCTACAAGCAGAGTTTTCTTAGGATAGAAGTTACAGTTTACGTGGCTTTAAGAAGTGCATCAGAGGTTTGCAAACAACTAGCATTGTTTTAAAATGAACATTTTCCCCCGTGGTTGTACATTCACTGCACTGTTTCAGTGTGAAGGTAAAGCTGTTTGATTTCACAGTGGGGTTATAATTTTCCTGTGGAAACTGTAGTTTCTTGAACACTGCATCTTAATATCAAATCCAGCTTTGTCTCTGGGTGGTTCCATAACATTTCCTTTTAAATCCCTTCTTAGCTATTTTGGGGTGGAGGAAGGACACAGTGGTATGCAGATGGTAAGAGCCCTCATTGCAAAACCTAACAGCAGAAAGAAGGTAAAGGTACAGCTCATACTCTGACAGGTTAGTTATGTTTGGCTGACAGAGGGTTTCCTCTTTTAGAGTTTGTGCCTGCAAGGTTGCTTGCTAAAACCTTACCTGCAGGGCCTGATGGCAGCTCTTGGGAGGGTGATAAATTAATACATTGCATGCTAAGCTAAGAACAGCTACTTGCAAAGTAAAGCACTACTCTGCAAGGGAGAAGCTGGCTGAACTGTACTCCTTAGTTTGTTGAGGAAGAAAATAAGACAGACAAGGTATTCTGTCCTGTAGCCCCAGGAATAACTCTGTTTTTGAGGACCAGCTTTACTTGCTGGGGTTGGTCCTGCAAGGAAATGCTAAATGGGTCCTGAAGGTCATTGTTTTGTGTGTGTTTGTGTGTGTTTTGTGGTTTTGTGTGTGTTTTTTTTTTTTTTTTTAATGAAACCAAATTTTGGGAAAGCTATGAAGAGAGGACAGCGTAGAGGAAAGGAGGCAGGAGAGGGGTTTAGAGTTATGCTCTCATGGATTAGACAGGAACATCCTTTGCTGGATAAAAACCTGGCTGGATGGCTGAGCTTAGAGTTGTGGTGAACAGAGTTAAGTCCAGGTGGTGGCCAGTCACCAGTGGTGTTCCCCAGGGATCGGTTTTGGGGTCTGTGCTGTTTAACATCTTTATCAATGACCTGGATGAGAGGACTGAGTGCTCCCTCAGTAAGTTTGTAGATGATACCAAATTGAACGGGTGTGTTGACCTCCTTGAGGGTAGGAAGGCTTTGCAGAGGGATCTGGACAGGCTGGACCGATGGGCTGAGGCCAATTGTATGAGGTTCAATAAAGCCAAGTGCTGGGTCCTGCACTTTGGTCACAACAACCCCCTGCAACGCTACAGGCTCGGGGGAGAGTGGCTGGAAAGCTGCCCAGCAGAGAGGGACCTGGGGGTGTTGGTCAACAGCCAGCTGAAGATGAGCCAGCAGTGTGCCCAGGTGGCCAAGAAGGCCAACAGCGTCCTGGCCTGCATCATAAATGGTGTGGCCAGCAGGACTAGGGAAGTGATTGTGCCCCTGTACTCGGCACTGGTGAGGCTGCACCTTGAATCCTGGGGTCAGTTTTGGGCCCCTCACCACAAGAAGGACATTGAGGGGCTGGAGCAGGTCCAGAGACGGGCAACGAAGCTGGTGAAGGGTCTGGAGCACAGGTCTTAGGAGGAGTGGCTGAGGGAGCTGGGGTTGTTTAGAGAAGAGGAGGCTGAGAGGAGACCTTATCACTCTCTCCAACTACCTGAAAGGAGGTTGTAGTGAGGTGGGTGCTGGCCTCTTCTCTAAAGTAACAAGTGAAAGGACAAGAGGAAATGGCCAGGGGAGGTTTAGGCTAGATATTAGAAAAAATGTCTTCACTGAAAGAGTGATCAGGCATTGGAACAGGCTGCCCAGGGAAGTGGTGGAGTCACCATCCCTGGAGGCATTCAGGAAACGTGTAGATGTGGTGCTTAGGGACATGGTTTAGTGAGTTAGGTGGTGTTGGTTTGGACTTGATGAATTTTAAGGTCTTTTCTGACCTCAATGATTCTATGATTATAAGGAACAGATCTGGAAATTTGGAAAGCCATGAGATTGCATCATATATGGGCATTTCTAGGATGTGGCAGCAGTTGCAAATAGCCTTTCTGTGATATCATCTGTTGGGCTTTATTAGCTTTATTTGCTGATGACGTTCCTGTTAGTCCTTGAAACATGCTGGGCATCTCTTCCTTCCTTTTGGTTAGCTCCCCAGCATGTTTTATCTAAACCCTAATATTATAGCCAGAGCCAGAAGACATGCAGTTACTGTTCTGCTTGAAAATACATTTTGAATACTGCTGCATGTATTTTACAGATTTTTCTATCTATTCTGTGATATTCTAACTACCTCCTTCACTGATATACAGCCTCTAGATTTGGTCCTATAGTAATAGGAAAAAAATACTATATTACTTCCAGCCTCTTCTCACCTCATCCTCCAATTCTCTCTTTCATTGAAATACGATCTATTTTGTTCTTTCTATTTCTGTTTCAAACATATATTATGCATCCTGATCCCCACATGCACTTGCTATTACTGGTTGTTACTTAACTCAGGATTATTTGACTTTACTGAAGCAAGCCAGCTAGCTTAGCCCTCTTTCTGTCCCCCTTCTTTCCCTCTCCTTTCCCCCTCTCCCCTTTTTTCTCTTCCCCACTCCTTTGCTCATCTTCTATTCATCTGCCTTGCTTTTCCTGCCTATTTTATTTGCATTGTTGATGGAATGCTCTCAAGATAAAAATAATACATTTATGAAAAAGCAGTCTTGCAGGCTCACTAGAACAACACTGCAAATTATCAGTTGTACAAGTGTTTTGAAAATCCAGTTTCCGTTTTTCAGAGGGAAGGAAAAAAAGTGCCTTAAAGCATTGTGCTATGTAAGTATAATTACTTTGAACCATCTATTTTGTTTATTACTTCATCGTTTATTTCCCCAGTGAAATAAGACAAGTGAGTTTTGTTGTTTTTTTTTCTTGTCAGTCCTGGTTTGTGCCACCGGTACCTTGGTTAGATGCTGAGTTTACAAGTACTGTAGATATTTGATGGCTTTGTTCCTTTTCATTGGAAGGAATGATAGGTAAAATGCTATAAGGGTAAAATTGCAATGTCTCCTCTTCTACTTATCTCCTCATTTGTCCCTGGAAAACAAATATTTTTTTTTTTTTTTAACAAACGGTGATGTTTCTGTTTCATAGCAAGATTTGTAAGAATCAATACTAGAAAGTGTTTCTGGAGAGTTGTTCCTCCACCCTGAGGATGGGAATGGGCAGAACATTTCCTATACTTTTTAAAAAAATTGTTAGGAAGTGGGAGGCAACAAAGACAGTGTCCAGCCACTTTGCCTAGTAAGAAACAATGGCCGGCCTTGTTAAGCACAGTGCTGATCATCTAAAAGGAGCTCATCTGGTCAACCTGTGCCTAGAGATTGCTCTTAAAGAGGTATCTATTCACCATGTGAGTATTCCTCTCTTTTTTTCATTCTTGTATCTGTATCACTGCCCTTCGAGATGATACTCTTCAGACACTGGTGCTGCAGACACTGGCTTTTGTGATCGGGTATATGTGGATGCTTTCCCAAAGAGCTCTTTGAAACCCATGGGCATTTTGTAAAGTCCCACCAGCTTTGTTTCTAACCACCCAGAAAATCATCAGGAAGGCTCTGAGATTTGGTTCTTCTGCAAAACCAACGCTTACATATCCCATGTTCCTTTCCCCAGTGTCACTTCTGCCCTTCTTAAGCCTTGAATTCTTCCCCTCAGGGTGACTGCAAAGCCTGCAAACACCTTTTGTAGGGGATTTGAGTGCCTGCATCTCAGACAAATGCTGCCTGCCTGCAAGAGGTCTTTGATATGCTTTTTAAAAGCAATATCCATTTCCTTCAAAAAGGGCCGATCTGTCCCATTTGTGATGTATTTTGACTTCCGTAAAACTTGCTGAAGCAATAATCAGCCTTTTTACAATTCTACTCTCTACTTGCTTATAAATGACTTGAATATTTTCTTCTATCCAGGATCCGAGCAGCTCACTCCTGTGCTTGCTTTCATTTTTTTTAAAGTAACTGAGAGGTTTGCATGAACAATGAGCTCATGGAAGTGATGAGCAAACAGAACTATTTGGCCAAAAATTCTATCTTTCTACAAACTGGCAGTATTACAGATTATTTGCTGGGCTCTCTGACTGTAATTCAGAGAAATACATGACTCCTCTGGCTTTTATTACTGCATCTTGTGTGGGTGAGCCAGTCCTACTCCCTTGCATTTCACAGGCATTGCTGTTATCCTCGTGAGGACTAACATATTTAGTTCTGCCCATACGGTTCTTTCGCTCCCTCTTTGAGCGTATTTGATGGCCTCACTGTCTTAAGTAGTGGCTGGAATAAGAATTGTGCCTTTCTGGTTCAGAACTTCGGGAATAACCCTGTCTGGACCATTTTGTTCCCATTTGAGAAGCACTTGTATATGTCCCTGACCTGCTGTTACAGATAAGAGGAGAATGTAAGCCCATTCTGGTGGGTGTTCTTTTAAGAGATTTCTTTAAGAGCCAACCTGAGATGACCAAGAGTAAGTCATGCTGACAGGATGTCATCCCATGAATTCTAAGGAGAATGCATAACTCTGACAAGGGTTTTCCATTTAGGTTCTTGCCTGCTACCAATCTGAGCTGCCCTATCAAGCCGACCTCTGCTTTTGTTTCCACATGCAATAGTGACAAGGACTTGCTTCTCTCATGTTGAGATTTACTAATTCATAGTGCTGCAGGAGCTAACTAGGAAAATGGAGAGGATTCACGGGAGAGGAAAGGCTTGTATTGCTGTTTCTTGCAATTCTTTAGTTCTGTAGATGTTTGTTTCCAGAGAGATCAGTCTTGCTTTGTTAATCTGAAGCAGAAATTAAGATGTGATTTGTCAAGCCCATGAAGAAAAGTACATAATGCAAGTGAGACATTAGATTTACTCAGTGGCGCACAGTGGGCCTGATTCTGCGTTTGGGGTGCCCCTGCACAGCACAGTGCGCACCTAAGAACAACACAAGCCTGGTGCTCTGACTCTGACCAGTAGCCACAGCTGCTTGCAAAGGTTGTGAGAGGTATTGTGGGTTATGCCTCCAAATCCAACCTGCTCCTCTAGGAAACATTTTATTGCTTTTTGGTTTCTTCCCCATTTTTCAAGCCGGTCTTACAGAGATTCCTCTGAATTGCAATATCTGATGGATGATGAAGGCTGTGATCCAATATCCTGACTTTACCTGCAATTTGGTAGCAGCATGATAACTTCCTCCTGGTAACTGCATAGGAGGGTGGAAATAAAGCAATCCAAAATCCTTAATAAATATGAATGGTAGAATCCAAAACGGCAAAGTGCATACAGGAAGATGGATGGCTCAGTGGAGTCCACCACCCCAGTTGTGCATGGAGTCATCGCCACTGCTTTCAGTAGCCCATGTGTAGCTGCTACTCCACAGGTACCAGCGCCTGCCTTCTTGATTGTGATAGCAAAATCCTGGCGTGACTAAATTGCCAGGGACTGTGAGTCCTATAAAATGTAACTCCATTAAGTAGTTCATGGGCTGGAATACACCAGCAGGGTGGGGTGGAGCTATCATTTCAAAAAAGTCACATCCGTCTAGAATCTCGGCAAAAATCACAGCCTGTTCCTTCTGTAACAGTAGAAGAAAAATTTTTCTTTCTACAATGCTTTGCAATATTACTATTAACAATAGACGGTTTTACTCCTTTCTTTTGGTACATCCTGACCAAACTGGAAAAACTGAACTGAACATGGCTACAGAGACAGGAAACAAAGATTATTTATTACATAGTCCTTTACATAGTTGCATGAATGCACAAGCAAAGTATAACTCCTCATACTTCATTCTTATGGCAAAGAAAAAAGGACTCTATCGTTAAAATGAAAATGGCATTGAATTAACGTATTATTTTGTTGAATGCCATTGTAAAATCTGGGGCTTGCAGAAGGGAGGCAAAATCAATTTATCCTTATAATTGCAAGGCTATGATCTTGTTTGCTTAGATGCTATGGTGATAGACTTTAAAATTGGCTCTTGGTAAATACAACATAGTTTTTGCATAATGTTGGTTTAGCTGTTTCAGGAATTTTTCATCTCTGGGTGAAATTGTCTGTTGAAGCAATGTTGAAATTGGCCTTGGTTGTGTGGCTTTTTGAGGCTTTGCCTGATCATTTCCTAATACATCACAGTAAATTTGTTTCATGATCCTATTAAGACAGAACCAAGGAGACTGAGCATTAATCATTATAAAAATTGCCAGTTTCTCTGAAGGTTCATTCACAAGTGCAAATCTGCCTTGTTAATTTTCTGTTTCCTTTACCCCCGCTGGTACCATTGCTCAAATTCTGTGCTCAGTGCAGATATGCAATTTAGTGAGTGTAGGAAATGAAAGCTCTGAATCAATCAGATGTCATTAAAAAGTCACTTCTGATCTTCTGGTGACCCTGCTAGGGGTGAAGGCTTCACTCAGTGGTGTCTCTAATGGCAAAGACAGTTTGACTTTTCACTGTGTCTGCTCATTCCTGCCTCTGTCCTCCTGGCCCTCGCCATTGCTATATCAGTGCACTTACTTGAGGGTGTTAACTGGAAAACAAATCGGTGATGTGGGCAGGGCTTAAAAAAAATAATCCAAAGACTACTTAACACACACAAATGAGTAACCTAGGGCATTGGGGCAGGAGTGTGCGTGCTCAGTTTCATTTTGATTGAAGAGAAAATCAGCTTAGCCAAGCAACGTGATCTCAACTACTAAAGTTGTTGGAAAGGAGGAGGAGGGCAATGTTAGTAAACAGCTTAATAAAATGAAAAATGAAAGAAAATTTAAAAATGAACCACTGTGTCTTGCTGTTTAGATTCGTAAGATGTAGAAACCAAGGAGCCTGGCTTCTCCCTAGTACCAGCTGAGGCATTCATCTAGCAGACCCATGTTCAGGTCTCTGTTGGATTCAGGACAGCAATTTTGTCTCTGAGACACCCTTCCTGCCAGGCTAGAGGGTGTATTTCAGCATTCTCTCCCTCCCTCCTAAAGCAGTTGAATTTCACCTAAGATAATTGTGTGGTGTTTGAGACAGCAAATGTAAAGCTTCCCCCATAGCTTGGTTGCAGTGTGCCCCTGGCCCTTCCCAGCTCTGCTTTGAGCCAGGCAGAGTGGGGACTGCAGCCTATCTTCACAGCACGTCTCAGCACCAGGTCATAAATTACAAAGAGAGATCATACTTACTGAGGAACTCTTTCTCACGGTATACCCATTATTTGATCTCAAACAGCCTTTTTTTTTTTTAATCCTTTTCCCATCTATATTTTCTTTTTTTTTTTTCCCCTTTCCTTGCCAAACTATGAAGATGCAGATTGAACAGATTCAAGTGACGTTGCTCTTAAATCAACTCAGTATAAGTTTTAGTCAGATTCTATAATGTCACAAAGTTACTGTATGGCCCATCACAGTTTAAGACATGTTTGAGGAATTTTATTTTATCCAATATGAGAAAGCAATATAGGCTATACTAAGTAAATCAAGAACTTTGAGGTAACAAGTTATTGTACAGAGGGAATGTTTCTACACAGGATTCCCTAAAACTTCTAGTTACCTAATGTTGTTGTATCAGAGATCTAGAAAAATTGTTAAATAATTGCAAAATTTGTAAATGAGACAAACAGCAAAGTAAGGTAAACAGGTAGCTTGATGCTCCGAATGCATGAACTACATTCAAGCAGTAGCAAGGTGAGCTCTGTTAAGCAGTGCACATTGTAACAGCCAACCATGAAGTCTGCTAAAGAAATGGGGCCATGTCTCATCATCCCACGTAGGATGAATATATAGTTTTTCATAAAGCCATGGCCTTGAAAAAGAGGTTTCACCTGTGGCGTCCTATCCTTTGGAGCATTTCTGCTTTTTACTGTTGGTGGGTGCTCAGCCCAGCTAAGCCTTGGAGCATTTGTAAAGACCTTGGTGTAGATTGAGTTGTCTGACTCTTTAGTCCTTGACTTGGAACGCTGCTTGGCTTTTTACTCTGGCGAGGTCACTGTGATGAGCCAAATGTGAGCAGCGGACACTGCTGACACTGCTTCTGTGAACGGTAGGAGCTGAGCAAAACATAATGTGCATATTTATTTTGCTCATTTAACATGTGACAAATAATTTAAATAAATTAAAATGCTAACACCTTAATGGCAAATCAATAAATCACTTAATGAAAATAGATTCTCCTGTACCTTTTGTGTGTGTGTTAATGCTGCATTAGATTACATGACTTATTGTGGTGGATACAAAGTCAACTCATTTAGCAATAGGGCAGCCAGCAATTTCCTACCATGAGAGTTTCAGTCCTCCTGTCAGGGACCTTGATTGGGGGACACATCACTGTTCAAGGTAGCATTTGGGTTTCTGTACTTCAAGCTTCCATGGAAGTACTTTTTAGAAAGAGTGCTGAGGCTGTGTATGTGCCCACTGTGTAGAGTGCTACACAAAACCAGGGAAAATGAACTGCTGAAATACCAGAAAAATTCTTGGTGTTTTCTGAGTGTTTTTGCTATCTGGAAAAGAATAGCATGGATGAGTATTCCCCCCATTATTACAAAATTAACTGTTCAATAATTGCAAAATTACCGATCTCAGAATCAAAAAAATCTTGGACAGCTGATTTTACTTGCAAGTTGGTCCTCTTCACAGGAAAATGAAATGGTTTGTTTGCAAAAATGACCGGATCTTAGAGTTACCTGGAGATATTTAATCCCTATTTTAAGATTCTGGGTCAGCCCTATGAGACGGATACCCTACCCTAAGGAAACCAAGGCCCCCACAACTTTCGTTGTTTCCCATAACCCTCAACAAATTTGCCAGGAAATTTCCCCCATCAGAAAAGGCAGTTTAGCTTAGCTAGATGTTTTCCAGCCCATCTGATTTTTCTATTACAAAGATTATGCTACTGTCATGCATTTTATTAGGAGTAATCTTTTGTGTATAATGTTCCATGTCGCCATTTGAACCAGGGACAACAGGACTGAAGAGCCAGGTTTTTATGTTAGCTACAGATCTCATTCTGGCATGGAGAAGTAGCAGGTTCAAATTCCTCTGACCAGCTTCTAGAGAGGCACAGTCATGTGCACTAGACCCTATATCCTGCATCTGAAACTGATGTTCAGGGCATATCTACATGGATGGGTTTAGACATCCTGGAGCTTGCTCCGCTGTATTTGGTGTGATCTTAAGTCAGCAGTGTGACAAATCTCACGTGTCCCATGGGATGGGCAAGGCATCCACAGAAAGAGTAGGCTGTTGCCTCCTGTTGCCAGACGTGCGCAGTTATCATGGAGTGGCTAATGCATTGTAAAACTGCATGCTAGATTATCTTGCCATCTGTCTAGCCAGGCCCTTAAGTTTATTAAGTAAATTTTGGGTAAGAGCTACTGTACTATTTATGAGGACATTTAGCCACGTTAAAAAAATCCTGCATGAATTTAGAGCATGGCACCTAACCTCAATTTACAGCAGTGGGACTTTGATGTAACTTTTAACTTGCATTTGAATCCTTACAGAGAGGTGAATTTCTGCTGTGAGATGGGCTGATATTTACCGAACTTGCTTTTTATTTGTCTCTGGCACGTTGCAAGCCGTTTAGAAGACATCCTTTTTGCATTTCTGAGTGCGGAAGCGAGTGCTGCAGCTTCATGCATTATTGAAGAGTGTGGCCTCAGCTTGTAGGATATAGCAGGGTTCCAGATGATCGGCAGACACAAGCTTTTTGTATGCACACAGGAAGGTCAAAAATGAGGTTCCAGAGAGGCAGAAGAGTGAAAGTGCTGAAGGCAAATGCAGAACATAAATAAAAACTTGTGCTTATGCAAAAATGAACAAATCGATTTTAACTGGGGAGGAAGCAGACGAAAATGCTGGGCTTTAGAAGTCCAGGTGACCTCTAAGCCCTTTCTTGTGATAATCTCAGCTGGCCAAGCACTCTGTCTCTCTCAATTTCTTCTCTAGAAGCTATTTTGCCCTGTGTATAGCTATTCAATATTCTTTGAAGCAGAACCTCAGTAACCCATTTCCTGGTTGGATGCTCTAACCTGAAGGTCATATCTAGTCATCCATTCCTCTCACCTGACCTGTATTATAATGAAGAAAAGCCTGCAAATTTATTTAATAGCCGAAGGAAGTGCTTTAGTGTGAGAGAATTGAAGTGCTTGGTCCCTTTAGGTGATCAGGAGAAGACCAAGGGGTCACTTTGGGAGACTTCATGTCCTGTTTCTCTGCTTCTGGCAGTAGCTATGGATGTTAATCCAACAGAGTGAGGCAGGAAGGGAACTGTATGTGACAACTCCTGACTTGGATCACAGATTTCTATCAAGGGGAGAAGGGGTAATGAAGTCTTGAAACATAGCATAACACAAGTTCTTCCCCTGCCAACACCTTGAGGTCAACTCCGGGTGCCTTTTCTGGAAGCAGAAAGGATGAGGCTTGATAAAGGGGCAACTGGGTGGAATGTAAAGACCATTGCTATGAATTTATGACAAGGTTTGCTTCTAAGTGACAGCAGGAATTATTTCATGTCAGGCAAGTGTGGGCAACAGAGATTTTGGGAGTCTTTTATTTTCCTGAGCAGGACAGGTGGAAGATTTTCAAAATTATTTTTGTTTTTTCTCTTTCCATTGGAAAAAAAACCAAAAACCCCAAAAAACAACCCCAACCAGGAGAACTAACTCTGGTCAGCCACAGCGTCTAGGCTGAGTTCTTTCCCTCTCAAAGGTCTTCCAGATGCAAGTTCCTTCATGAGCTTTCCCTTTCCTGTGCATCAGCTTTAGCATCTGTACAGCCATGTCCTTTACTGTCCACTCATTTGCTGGCATATAATGTTCCCTGGGTTTGTGGTAACACAGGGGTCATTGCAAATTCTCTTCATATCTCCATCTGTTTGTCTTTGCATGTGTTAATGCTAATTGGGCCTGGAAAAATGCCATCTACGTGCATGCTGTTGTACACCTATGAAATATTTATACTAAGATTGGCAAGTCAGTGTGTTTGGGACATAAGTTAAACCAGTGATATAATTTTAAGACTCTGGTAAATATACCAGTGGCTTTTGTAATCTGCTTTGTTTTTTCAAGTGTTAGTTCCACATACATATGAGATGAGTAAGACAGACTTTTTGTTTAAGAGATAATAAATTATTTCCATAAATCTTATATTGTTGTCTGTTTAAATTACTATGAGCCAAGGTCCTGGCACTAAAGGCTACACACTACAATAAAATGTGTTCATATTTTCTGTGTTTATGAATTTAAATTATGGCAGGGTACTTTCTTCTTCTTCTGTCTTATGCTTTTTCTTCTTGGAGCACTCCACACTCGGAGCGTTCACAGATGGGCTAATAATAATCGCAAGGGTTGCCTATTTGTCACCCTGTCATGAGTTGCCAGAGATTCTTTATTTGTGCTATTAAAAACAAACTAATAAAAAACACCTTTTAGCTGTTCAATGGTCCTCCTTGAAGGCCTATTTAGTTTCCAGAGAGGAATTGAAAAATCAAGTTTTTAATCCTTAAAAAAAATGAAGAATGAGAAAAACTTTTCTACTTAATGGTAAGTGAACTAGGTCTGCTTTCTCCAGTCCTACCCACACCCCCCATTTATATGATGTTTCCTTTTTTAATCGAAGATACGATATGACAGAAGTTCAGATCATAACCAACCAATAAAGGATGAGTAACATGATGTGCTACCAGTTTGACAATAGCTTTATCTGCATCACCTCTGTATTACAGAATCTTCCCATTTCAAGCTTTTTCAAAGCAGAATTTTTTTCTACTTTTGTCAACCAGGTGGCTTTGCTTTTCTTTCTCACATTTCTAGAAATTCATCTCCCAAAGTTGCCATTGAAACAACCACTTTCAGGTCATAATATAGCAGCTATTTCCCATTGTAAGGGAAGACTGTACCCAGCAAGACAAGGTGTAATGATGAATATAAAATCACAGGTACAGCTTCAGTATGTAGCCCCAGGCAATTCTCCCAAGCAGGACTTGGCTGGCATCCTGGGCTTCACATCCTAGTTTTGCCCAAAATGTCCTGAGAGTTTTTTTTCTGATTAGAAGTTATGAAAAACTTTGCTCTCATACTTCTGGTGATCATATGTGTAGTGCCACACTCGTACCTGTGTGCTGAGCCAGGGTATTAGCTTAGCAAGTGTCTTCAAAAGTACCTGCGCAGCAGTACCTGGTCCCCTCCCTGTCGACACACATCTTGTCTGGCTGTGTTTGGAGCACAAAGAAAGCTTTTGGGACAGGGAATTTATTTCTCTCTGTGTGCAGATAGAGCATAGAAAAATGGAGCTGATCTTGGCTGGAGATGATAGGTCAGGTCACAACAGAAATAGGGAATGCTTCCAGTGGCAACCAGTGTAATTCTCCTCCTCTCTGGCTGGACTTTTATATAAGCTTCAAAGTTTTTCCACAACCCTGTCTTCTAGGATCCTGATAAATTATGTACACTCGCTGGAGCTGGCTATCTGATATTCTCACTTCTGCTGCTCTCTCTTACAAAATTACTTCCTCTGGGAGCTTCTAGTAATGGAAGAAATGGCCGAGATGAAGTGGGAGCTAGCTAATTGGTAGACATAGGCTACCTAAGCATTAAGTAAAGTAATCCTACTTTATACTGTTTTTCTCAGATCTTGTTTCTGTTATCTGAACTTGCTGCTCTGTCTCCAGCTGTAAAACAGAGCTTAGCTTAATGAGGATGGACCTTTCCCATGTTTTACAATTGATCACTCATTATAATAAATATATACAGCACAATTATGGAGTCCTGTCCCTGTTAAAATCTGCTGTTCACACTCACCCTAATGTGACTGTTTTCCTTTGGGTTTGCTGTTCACAAGCGATCAAAGCCATTAATATTTCCCTGGACTGGCTAATGGGCTCTTTCACAATTTGTGTGTCCTTTCTTGGCATGGGCTGGCTTGAAGTCCAGGACAGGTAGTACTTCAGTTTCTGTAAGAGGCATAATATTATTTATTCTGAACAGTGGAGAATTTTGCTAAATATGATGCCTCCAAGGGGAGACAAGTTCCTTGGAGTTGAAAATCCACAGAGTTATAAAATCTGATCACCAGTTAGGGTTATCAACGCTGTCGAGTAAAAGAAGTCAAAAGACAGCACCTTCCATCTTACACTAGAAAGAACCAGCAGGTAAATGTGGAGCATAGTACTGCAGACTCAGTCCCAAACTGTTTCACACTGCTGAAAAGCACCATGGCTAAGGAGCACCTAAGCTGGGTCTCCTGAGTTCTGCCCCCCTACCAAGGGACACCAGGAAACTGTGGCCTGTACTGACATGCTGGACCGTTATGCAGGCCATAAGCTATCTTGGTGCAAGGTTTTGAGTGTGGTATTTCTAAAGTGCTATAACAGCTATTACTTTTTTTTGTTCTCCCTTCTGCTGTGTCATGAAAGTTCAACAGACCTAAAAAATGAGGTGGCTGGTCCTTCGAGGATCAAAATACTGTCATTTCTTTTATAGCTCTTAGTCACAGTTGTTCTGTTGCACCTGGTTAATAAGTTCAGTAATAACAAAAACTGCTGATGAGTCCTGTGGTGGTTGTCATTGGTATATATTTGCTTTTGACATTCAGGATAGTCTTAAGCATGTTTTAAATGTCAGGAGAAGGAGGTGCTATGAAACACCAAGACAGTTCATTTCTAGCTTAACCATTTTATTAATTTCAGATGCTTTCATTCTACCATAACAATCCTTTTCTTTGCCTCATCCTGCTTTTCTGTCCATTAGGACCCAACTTTGCTTATCAACTATTATATACTTGAAATTTCAGGTGTTGGCATTGTTTGTGAGCAGCCTTGCGTGGGCGCAGCAGTGAGGGTGTGTGCACGTGTGAGCTGCTCTAGCTCACGGAGATACTCAGATGTGAATAACTCAACATTAGTCTTGCAGCAAAGGTTGCAGTAGTTTGTACTGGATAATACAACCTGTAAGGCTTCTTTGAAAGTCAGGTTAGGCTATGAAGAGTTACTAATCACAGTGTAGGATTTGCCACCCAGCTAAAAACCGGTATAATGTGCTTTCCTGCTTCTTGGCCAAGTGTTCTTGTCTTCCAGCTTCCTTCTCCATGCTTTCTTGTCTATCTTTTCAAGAAACGTGGCTTTCATTCTTCCTTGTTGATCTCCAGTGTAAGGGACTACTCCTGAGGTGTTGCAGAAACTGCAAATTGACCATTCAGGCCCAGACTGTTTTGTGGTGCCTCGAAACATTCCTGTTGTAGATAAGAAGATGGCCAGGAATGCCCTAGAGGCCTTACTAACAATGGACTCAATCGTCAAGGCGGAGCCTCTGTGGTGTCCAGCTGTAGGCCTTACTAACAATGGACTCAATCGTTGAGGCTCTGATAATGCGGAGCCTCCGTGATGTTCAGCTGCAGATAAGAAGAGGACAAGGAAGGTGCCGAAGGCCTTACTCCATGGACTGGCAAAATCCCTGCTAAGTAAGGCCATCAAACAGCAAACCCCTGCTGAGTCTAACAATGGACTCAGTCTCGCTCTTAGCAAACTTTCGTTGATTAAGGCCCTGCTTCTGCCTATAAAAGATGAACCAGCAAAACAGGGAATTTGGGGCTCATCACCTGGAGACTCCTGAGATGCTGACCAACTGAACAAGCAACGACCCCCCCCTCGACGTTCATCCAGGGATCCAAGGAGTGGTGATAACTTTTATTTCTTTTCCTCTTCTTACCTCTCTCCTCTTTTTTTCTTTCTCTTCTCCTTTACTTTTTCTTCCCTCTTTTCCCTTGCCTCTTTTCCCCTCCTCTCCTCCCTTCCCGCATCCCTCTCTGTCTCTCTCTACTGTCTCTGTTTTCCCTCTGGCACGTATGGTAACATTTTATAAGCAGTCCCTTTCTGGGGGTTGTGTAATAGGTCTTTCATATTGATTGCTTATTTTTAGTGATGATTATTACTAACCCTAGTGATATTGATAATCATGCTACTCTTATTCCATTGCTATAAGGTTTAGTGTTGTTAGTGGATGCAATTCTGTTATATTCCACATTTTATACCCTGCGTTTCCCTTTTCCCCCTAAACAATTATATGCATTAAAATTATAAGCCAATATGCAATTCTTTGGTGTCGTTTCACCTTAATTTGCCCTAAGGGAATGTATATATAGAACTTCCGCGAACCCCACTCGTCCCACCCAGGGTGGTTCTATGAGCTGGGTCGCGACACTCCAGCTCCCAAGGTACTGTCTGTATTTTCCCCCATAAGAGGTCTGGACAAAGGCTGCAATGGGTTTTATACTTCTACAGAGCCTTGTATATGAAAGCCTGTACTGTAAAGATGCATAGTCTCTACGGAAGAAATGTATATGCCAGGGATGTGATTAGTTTCTGTTGTGTGAGCAAGGTTGGGCACAACTGAGGTTTGCTTTAATAGCAATAAACCAATATTTCTGTAGTTCTAATATTGTATAGTCTGTGATATTAGAAGTCATATCACCCTTTAAGTCTTAAGTTCAGCTGTTCAAGTGCAGAAGATTTTTTTTCTTTGCTGAAAAGAAACTCCTCACTCTTCTACCTTTAATGGTAAATAGCACTTTTAGCTGTGAATCAGCACTGGGGAGGGGTGATCTATTAAGGCCATCCCAGTGTTGCAATTGTAAGTGACCAGGGCAGCAAACAATGGGAGAATCTCTGGCACTAGCAATATTCCAGCATCCACAACATTCATCCAGCCATGTGCGTGTCTCCCCAGGGTGAAAGGGGTGCTGCTGCGCTGGGGGCTCTACTTGTTCACCCAGGCAGAGCCATGGAAGAGAGCTCCCATGTTTGTGGGCTGAATGGGGAATGTGGGGGTCCCAGCAGTGTGTAGGGAGGGGGGCATCACTCTTTGGAAGCCAGAGAGAGGGAAGTGTTGTCTCAACCATGTTGCAAGCTGCTGCCAGCAGCAGATCCCAAGCCCCCCAGTGGGATCAGGTTGACTGGAAGCAAAAGAGTGAGAAAGAGCATTGCACCTTCCTGCAGCACCCCAGAATCCATATCCTACAGACATAACAGAGTTGTGATCCTTTGTGGAGGCACAGTCCAGCACTGCGTGTAAGTCTGACGGTATCGCCAAGAGCTGGATGACATTGTGTTTGACCCATTAGTTATTTTTCATCACGTTTCTCATTGTGTGTTCAGATATATTTGCAAGGGAGAATAGCTTCTTGGTGTATCATTGCTTTTTAGGTACGCTTCAGTGGGATTGAGACAGAATTTCTCGACTTATTCTACAGCAGTGTGTTTATGGTATAAGTAGTGAAGAAATGCCCGTGAGACACTATTATACTTACCTTTCAGATGATGGATGGGTTATTCCAGCCACAAGGCCTATTGAAGGGAGATCAGAAGATAATTGACTGTCAAGCTTTTGAGCAATGTTAAGGTCAATTGCTGCAGAGGTCAGTTTATTTGAACAATGGGCCCGTTTAGAAAGGGTTACAGAATGCTAATAATAATTTTTGCTTTAATGGAAATTCTCAACATTGTCAAGGGAGAAGTAATTTTTAAATGTTAAGCTTAAATATGTGTTTGAAATCTGAATGCTCTTGGACAAGGAACTCGGCTTCATTTTTTCAATTGCAATGAATGTCAAAGATTTGAAAAAATGTTTTCTAGAAAATTACAAAAGTAAATGCTTTGCATGCAAAAAATAGTTGATTTTTGCATTCAATCAGCTGAATTGCTGGTGTGTGCATGTATGTTATGTGCATATGTGTATGCTTATTTTTCTTCAATTTTCTCAAGGTTTGATAAAATAATTTGGTGAGAGCATATAGCAACATGATTGAGGGAAGTAGTGTGACTGGGTTAATACTGGGGCAAAAAAAAAAAATCTTATGTTGTTAGTTAAGCAGAAGTTAAACCACCCAAATTCACGAGGCGTCTGTCCTGAACAGCCATCAAATCTGAGGCTCTGGAAAATGCTGGTCAGGCTCTGGAACAGCTGTGACCTGAAGAAAACTTTTTTTTTTTTTCCATGGGCCTTCCTGTAGCTTTAAAAAAAAAGGGGGGGCGGGGAGAGAATTCCTTAACTGACCTGTCTGTTTTGTGCCCGCTTCTTCATGTTTGTGTAACTAGTGGGAAGGCTGTAAAACCATGGAGAACCAAACTGTTGGCTGTTGCATATATTAGATCACATATGTACTATCTCTGTTTTCAAATCAAGCTTGGTATCAATGAGACTTCTGGTAAAAATCAGCAAGGTTTCTAGGTCGATCCATTTGTTCTGTTCCCAGAGAGAGTTCTTTCTACCACTTGAAGTCACCAGAAAAAGCTCACAGTCCTGCTTCCAGCAAAATGTTGGAAAGCACTGCTTTTGGCATCTACGCTTGCTGAGCCACCCTGCTCTTGCTAGTGGAAGCCTTTGAAAGGGGGAGGAAACCACTCTGCCATACACACACATGGAAATTAGTCTTTTTTTTCAATATCTCTTTAAATTGTTTTGTTGGAGGGCTCGGTTGACCTGACATGATTTTCGGGAGAGCTGCCACCAGGATGCTCATTGGCTGCATGCAAGCACCATTAGCTCCATTCTACAGATGCCAATTTCTTTTGTTACTGTGGCAATAGCATTGAGTAGTCTTTTTTGGGACACGTGGGAACATTGAGCCTATGTGCTTCCACATCTGCTGTAGCCAAAACCGGACCTATATGAAAGGAAGGTGGGTGCTGAAGGAGTCTAAGGAAAATTGGCAGGCTTATTAGAAAAAAAAACCAAAACCAAACCAAAAAACCAAACAGAAACCAGGTCTTGTTCCTATGATGGACAGGGTCAGAAGTCCAGCAGAGGTTTGAACAGGTTCCAGAGGAGTGGCTGTGGGTCTGTGCCTAGTTTTAGGAGGTACAAGGTTCCTTCAAGCAGATCCGCGAGATGTTTTTCGGGCAGAGGAGAGTTCATGTGCTGGTGTTCTTAACCTGCTGGTGGTTACATGGCCACAGGAAAGCTGTACTCGGGCGGAGCTGGCGTGCCCTGCTGAAAGGGGGAACACTCTCACCTGGTTTGGCACTGGTAGCTTAAGACTCTGCGTCATTACTTTCTCACCTGACTTAGAGCATGTGAGGCAAGGTGGACTTGTAGAACAAGTGCACACCTGCCTACAAAACACCAGAAGACCAGATCCTTGGGTGGATCGTGCCAGTTTCAGAGAGAGATTAAGACCTCCCAGGCTCCTAGCAGTCTTCCACTGCCTAAGTGGTTCAAAGAGGTAGTAAAACACATGAAAATCCCTTTCTTCTAATCCATCATTATGCTGTGCAGAATTAGGAGACTTAATTAGTTCCCTAATATCCCTGAGCAAAGGGAACAATCCATATACCTTTGATTTTTACATTAGTCTTTGTTCTTTTCCTATCCTACACACTTCAGGGGAAGCATTCTGGAGCAATGTTTCAGTTTTATTGTTTTTCCTTCTTTATGACATTTGTGCAAGCTAAACCAAGTTTAGGAAGGTAAACAGTGCCTCTGTAATTGTTTTACTTTCCAGTTCTCATGTGCTAACACCCCTGAAATGTCTGTGTTGCATGTCCCTTAAAGGAAAGCTTACTGCTTGGCTCCCTGTCCAAACAAGTGACAATCCCAAGAAACCTGGACACTTCCAGAAGAGCTTAGCTGCATAAATGGAACTGCAAGACTGGAGCAAATGTTCAAGTGCTACCCTTGTGCTATCTTTGTATGAGGAATCCTGTATCATTGTTTCTGGAAATCTGGTGAGGACCCTTTCTAGATGAGTGCCACTCAAACAATGAAAATTAGGAGGGACACGTGCCGATGGATGTAAAGCATACAAGGACTAACTCCATGTTAGTCAAGTGCTGAAACAAAAGTGCTGCACCATGCAAGTTACTGGGCTGCTCTAAGTGAATCTCTGAGGGATGTACAAAGTGAACACGTATATTGTGCTATATCTGCTCCAGTTCATCCATCTCTACTTAATGGTTTTTTGGCTTGTGCCTGTTAATAGATCTATACCTCTTATGTGATTTACAACCAGTAAATACCTGGTTGTTCTTTATATGCTCAGATGTTTTCAAATTTTTGGCTATATTCTAGGTTTCTAAATTAAGACATTTTGGACATACGCATATGAAGTAATGTAAGAAGAATGTAGAGTTTTAGCAAATCCTCTTTGTTTTTTGCAAACTTAAATAATGGCACAAAATACAAATACAAAAGCGAAACAACCCTGAGATGGTTACATGATTTGTAGAAGGCCACCAAAGGCAGAAACAGAAGTGAAAGACAGAACTTGGAATACAGTAAGCCCAAGAGTTTTGTTCCTAAGTCCTTAACAAGGTCTGTGTAGGAAGGGATGTGTTTATCTTGCCGATGTTCTAGGTGTATGTTGGAAGATACAGTAAGGTTCTATCACATTTCTGTTCTGTTTTGTTTTCTTTAAGAGTGGTTGTTAACAGTTGTTTTACCATGTGTCTCAGTTTGGTAAACTTTTTATTCACACCCTTAGGAGTAATGGATATCTTGTGTACAGGGATGAGCAAATTATTGTAGCAGTGGCTTCTTAGTTGCAAGGCAGTAAAACATTATGATACTCATCTGCGGGGTTGTACAAATATATGTCTGTTCATCACATTGCCCAACACTAATGCATTTATATGACTACAAATTCCATTACTTTGTGCAACTGAAAGGACGGAGGACTTTGCCAGATAAGGGAGAAATCCCAGAGCACTCTTATTAAGAACCTGCTGTCAGTCCAGAAAGAGATGATATATCTTGTTTTAAACATTCAGCAAACCAAAGCTGAACAAAGGGAAAAATAACCAACTCAAGATGGCTTAAGTTCTGCTTCAGGGCATAGGCAAATTGCCACAGAAAGGTAGAAGAATAATTGTCTGCTAAGCAGTCATCATCTGTGAAACAGGCAGAGCTTCGAAAAATAATGATACGAAACTCAGACTATTCTTCTGCTACTCACTGAAGAATAGGAAGTCTTACACACTTCAAGAGGTTGTTCTAGAGACAGTTTTATTCAAGATTAGCTTTGAAAATATTACCATAAATTATTTTTTAAAACAGTCAAGTGTGGCCTGGTAATGTTGGGGGGGGGGAAGGAGAAAAAGGGAAACAAGTTATAAGGGTAGTTTAGAATTGAGAGGGATTCATACAAGCAAAAATAGGAATCGTACTTTTTTCCTATTCCTCTACTAGAACACAGTCACAATCTCAAGGAGCCAGAGTTGTCAAAGCCCTTCTGAACAATGCCTCTAGGTCCCCACTGCATCACTAGGTAGTTAGTGACACCCAGTGACACTTGGGCACCTCTGCCTTGCTGCAGATGACACACAGTCACTTTTGAAAAATCCCTTCTTTCTGAATGAAGACAAAGACTGGGAGAGTGTTTTAAATTTGTATATTTATTTTCCTGGTTGGTAAAGGGAAGCCTTGAAAGAAAATCGAGAGTGAAGTAGAATAATCAAGCAACTCATTGATCTAAAGTTAATCTGCTACAACTGCCTCAGCAAATGCTAAAAATGGTCTCCTTTCCTCCTTTCTATAACTGAGGAAATGGCTTCTGCCAATATCCCTCTAACACCAGCAGCCCTTGGCGCTTTTGTCAAACATGCTTTGTGTTTGAACAGATCAAATGAAACTCATTTGTTGTTATTGTTTAAGATTAAGCTGAACTTATAGAATTAGTATGGCATTATTAGGCCAGTTTCCTAGAACACAAATAGAAAGAAAAAAAAAAAAGGAAATTCTGTTTATTTTTTGTTTTAAAGCTCAGTGCTGAGGTTTGAGTCTCTGCAATTCTCGGTATTGAATTATACAGTATTGTGTTCTGCAAAGAAGCACCAAGAAGCTGTCTTAAAAACACTGTAATTGTCATGCAAAGGTTTTATGTAGTATACAAAGCATTCAAAATGTTCCCCAAATGCATGGAAGACGCTCTTCTGGTGCAAAATAAGAGCCAATCATGCTTTTTAGCTTTGGGGTCCGATATGGAATCTGTACAAACATGAGCAGGTCACTTAAACTGGCTATCTGCTGCCCCATCTGCAAAATGAAGCTATTGAGTGCCTGAAATACCCAGGGAAGCCAGAAAAGGTATCTGTAGGTGAAATATTTTGGGGCTGACCTGCTGGGATCCATGCATGCCGGATTTTGGTTTTGTGCTTTCACTGATGGAAGCCACGAAGGTGATGAAGGGAATGGAGCATCTCCCTTATGAGGAAAGGCTGAGGGAGCTGGGTCTCTTTAGCTTGGAAAAGAGGAGACTGAGGGGTGACCTAATCAATGTTTATAAATATGTGAAGGGTGAGTGTCAGGAGGATGGAGCCAGGCTCTTCTCTGTGACATCCAGTGATAGGACAAGGGGCAAAGGGTTCAAGCTGGAACATAGGAGGTTCAATTGAATATGAGAAAGAACTTCTTTCCAGTGAGGGTGACAGAGCACTGGAACAGGCTGCCCAGAGAGGTTGTGGAGTCTCCTTCTCTGGAGACATTCAAAGCCCGCCTGGATGTGTTCTTGTGTGATCTGATCTAGGTGTTCCTGCTCTGGCAGGGGGATTGGACTGGATGATCTTTCGAGGTCCCTTCCAATCCCTAACATCCTGTGATTCTGTGATTCAGAATAGGTCTTCTACCAAACAGTCAGAAGTAATAATTTTCTTAAATGAAAACTCATCTTGAAAATGAACTATGGCTCACAACAATTATTTTGACAGAATCTTAGAGCAATTCAGGTTGCAAGGGAACATGGGAGGTCTCTAGTCCAGTCTCCTGCTCAAAGCAGGGCCAGCACTGAATTCAGACCAGGTTGCTCAGCACTTTGTCCAGTCAGGGCTTCAAAACCTGCACATCCTTTCTTGTCCCCTGTCCTACTGCTGTGTCATTCCCACAGGGATTTTTTCCCCTCCCCTTATGTCCAGTCAGAACCTTACAAGCTCCAATCTATGACCACGTCTGTTGTTCTCCCACGACACATCTCCATGACAAGCTTGGATCCACCTTTCAGTCCCTTTCCCCCAGGCGCTGGGGGCTGCTGTTAGGTCTCCTCAAGCCATTCCTTCCACACGCTGAACAAACCCCAGCCCCGCACACAGCCTTTCCGCATGGGAAAAGTGCTCTTGCCCCCACCAGCTTGGTGGCCTTCCCTGAACTCCCTCCAGTTAACTGAGGCTTTGAGCAACCTGGTCTAGGGGAAGGTGTCCCTGCCCATGGCAGGGTGGTTGGAACTGGATGATCTTTAAGGTCCTTCTCAACCCAAGCCATTCTATGACCCTGTGAACTGATGTTTTTCTTCTACGGGGTGTCCCAGACTGCGTCCAGTGGTCGAATAATTGCTGAGTAAAGAAAGGGGCTAATCACTTCCGTCAGTCTGATGTCTCTGAACTTCTTGATACAGTTTGCTGTCTTTGCAGCACTGTTGGCCCGTGCCCAGCCTGCTGCACCCTGAGGCCCTTTTGGCAGAACTGCTCCCCGTCTGTGTGGCTGTGGGGGGTTCCTCCTCCCCAGGTGCAAGGCTTTGCCTTTGTCCCTGCTGGATCTCACAAGGTTCCTGTTGGCCCATTTCCCTGGCCTGTCCTTGTCCGTGTGGATGGCAGCCCTGCCCTCTGGCATACCAGCTGCACACCTTCGTTTGTAGTCATTCGCATACTTGATTTTAAAACAAAACTTAGTCTAAATTGAAAAATAAATCCAAGCACCAGTAGCTTCTATTAATCCTCCATGTAATTCCACTAATCTAGTGGAATTTAGCAAGAAGTTTCTTTAGAAATGTTTTACAAGGAGGGTTTGCCTTGAGTTTAAGGAAATTCACTGGTCTGCAAATCTTTCCTGTCCTTGTTTTCAGCAGCAAGTAAACTTACCCCTCTAGCTCCTTTAGATGATGTATACCTGGTGGATCACAATTTTCTTCGGTTAAAAACAGAAAAGCAAACAAGTATTACATTGATCCCTACCAGTACCATTTCAGAATGAAGTTAAGTTCCAAAGAATATTTGTTCTAAAAAAAGTGAGCCAAGTCTGGAAAAATCAATATATTTATAGAGGAAACTTTGTTTCACTGGTTCTGCCAGAAGATGCAGGTATTAGGTTGTATCCCCCTTGGGTTTAGGTTTTTTACTAGCTCTGTATTGCCTGGAGCTCAGCCACTAGTAAGATGCTAGCTAGAGATAATCCTGTAACCACAAGGAGAATTTTTTTTTTTCATTATCTCTCCAGTATAGTATATCCCTGATGTTTAGCCAGCACATGGAAGCTTTATATATTAGCAAAATCTTTGGCTTTTGACCCCACAATATCTATGGATTGTGCTGAATTTGCTTCCACTTCAAACCAGCCCTGCAGGCAGGTATTTGTAGGATGTTTTGCTCTTACTGCAAGACTGGAGCATGCTAAAATCTTAAATGCCACAGAATCCCGATGAACTCCCCAAATGAATGTAATTCACTACCAATCTTAAAATGCTGTTCTACTCTAGAGAATACCTATTCAAAAAATGTCCTTATTTAATCAATAGAGCAACTCCCTGTGTACATTCAGCCACATCTAAAATCTCTTAGCGACAACATGATGGGTTTTATTGCTTTTTACTTCTGTTATCATTGCAGAACCAATTCAGCTTTGAGCAAGCTGGAATCTCCACCTTCCTATATTATATCCACCAAAAATAATAGCTGGCACAGCACAGAGGCTCTTGGGCTCCTGAGTGCCATCAATAACGGCTCTGTTAACCCAGGTTCTGGTGAGCAGCCTACTCTGTCCACTGAAAGCACTGGGACTGCACAGGTTTTACTGAGACCATTTTTTCAGTGTACAAGTTTTTTTGCTACTATGTACAAGGACAGAAGAAACCTAGCTTAAATCTGACTCTAGGTTGTGTTTGCAGGTTAGGAAATGATTGCATTTTTCATTGTCCAGTTCACTACTGTTGCTACATTAATATAAAGTGCCATTATAATATTTTTATGCAGCTGATTTCTGTGCAGTAGACTTATATTAAAAATTGGGAGGTGTCATTCAATTTGGTTAAGGAGGTGATCATTTGGATTCTGACCTCCAACACCTGCAAAATTGGATTAAAAAAAAGAAACTGTGTGCCTGCGGCACTCTGATCGGTTTCTGTGGCTGGTAAAGATACAGCCTGAATCTATATTACCAGAAAAGCAGCATTGCTTGGAAGGAACTCAATTAAGGTGGTGGTGGGGAAGAAAAAAAAAAAAAAGCCAAACAGATTATCTTAAAAGTTTAGATGAAATTCTGAGCAATCTTGCTTATTTCATCCCATATCAGTTCTGATTGTCCAGTGTCAAGGTTTCACAAAAAATACTTAAAAGTAGCAGTTTGGATTTTGATTGCAGCACTGTGATTGATCTGTCAATTATGATAGGTCTGTGATAAATCCTTTTTAGAGTACAATAGAAGTGGCATCATACTCTGCAGTTACTGGACATGAGATGATACAGACCTCTCCAAGCCAGGGTTCCAAACTGGGTTTTGATTTTGCACACCTCAAAATTCAAGAGCGTTTGACTGAAGGGGTTTGGCTGAGGTTCCTTTTTGGTGGATGCACTGTAGGAAGATTTCAGCTCTAGCTGGTCATGGTGGAAATGGTGGGTTAGGTGCTGCTGGAGACACAGAGGCCAGTGCCCTGAGAAGCATTTCTGCATTTCAGAACAGGAGGCAGAGAGGAAGGAAGGAAAGTTCTTGATGTCCCCATGTATAGCCCAGGATGCAATGGTCAGAAAGCAGAACAACTACCAGCAGATTAAAACTTGGAGCGGGGGAAGTGAATTTGCAGCTCAGGCAGTCTGTACAAGGAGATAATGATGTTAATTCCTGCGAGTAGCGAGCTGGATTCTGATCACCCTTGTGTAAGCAGGTGTGCTCCAGAGATAGTGAGAAGCAGAAAAACAGGTTAATTACTATTCTTAGCAATGCAATAAGGGAAGACTGGGCAACTTAGCACTATTTCTCTGTGACATGTTAGATTGTAGGTGGTCAGGGAGCACAGGCATCTGAGATGGCAGCAACTATTAATTGAAAACTCTGCATGAGGTGGACAGAGGTGGGTTTCGTCCACAGGAGAACATACTCAGTCCCTCACTGTGAGAATCAGTCTGCTCCTGTATCCTGCCATCCCTCCAGTGTCCTCCAGGTGCTCCAGACCAAGTTTTGCCCTGGTGAGAGGCACCTGGCTGATAAATTTCAGGGAAGGCCTCCCCTCAAAGCCAGTGCCACCTCTGGGACCAGCTCCCAGAGCCAAGAAAGTGGTTTCCTCTCGATGGTGTGAGAAATGCTAAGCTTTCTGCACTGAGTCACATGGCAGGAGCAGGGATATAAAAAAAGAGGGCAGGGAGAGTGCTTGTCTCTATTACTCCTCTTTAGTAGATGAAGGGAAGAGAAGAAATTAAGCAAAACTGAAGCAAATATGCCTCATTTCTGAAGACTCCTCCTAGCAGCTGAGAAGAACAGCTGTAGGACATCCGTGAGCAGGAGGCTGTAATGGCTTAGGGACACCTGAGGCAGAGGCTGATAATCACTGAGGAGACCCTGGGGGGAAAAAGAGGATGCTCTTGGTATAAAAATATTTTACTGGGGCCCTTATCATCAAGATGTGGGGTAAGTGTCCCAGAGGAAACAGGACCTTGACCACCAAACTGCATTAGAGAGTTTTCTTGATTGCTATGGAGTGAACTTAGTGATTTGGTGGTAAAAACCCTCTTACCATGCTCTGTTCTTTTGCATCATCTCATCACCTCTGTATAATTCAGAAACTTTATGAAATTACTAATATCTTTCCCTCTCTTTGCAAGTTGCAATGTGTCTGTAGGGTGGTGGTCTCTTTCTCTATTAACTGCTCCAGTTGTCTTTACAGACTTAAGACACTCTGCTGAACTAGAGTCTCTCCTGAGACAGTTATCACGGGAGAAAAGGATGCTCCCTGTTTTTCTTCCTTTTAGTGAATGGGATGGAAGGAAGGCTGCTTACCTTCACAAAGCCCTTTTTGCTTAAGTAGAAGTACAGATATGTGACTCTAAGATATACAACACTGAGTCATCTGAGTGGGTTGAGTCTGGGGTGACTTTTGTCACGTGCAAAGCAGGATGGTTTCAGCATGTGTCTGGAGCCCGCACAGTGATCTCCACAGCGCACAGATTACATGGGGGAAGACGCTCTAAGATAGCACTGTGGTGTGCAGCAAATATTTTAATCTTACAACAGTTTTGAACAACAGTTTCTTCATACAAAGAATTATTCTTAATGTAGTTTTATAGAGTTTCCCAGCATGTCTTAGAGTAGTCCTGGGTAATGCATAGTTTATTAATGAGTTCTGGAGGGCTGGCTGCTAAGGTGATACTGGCTGCCATTTATTTCTACTTGCTGAGCTGTATGAAAAGAACCTTTAAAATACTTCAAATTCTCACCTGATAGGTTCTGTGATTGCTGATACTATCAGTGACAGAGGGATATTAGGCAGGCCTTGGAGGAAGAAAGGCAGTTTGTAAAACGGATTGTTTTAAAAGACTTCTCCCAATTGGAAACCAGAAATTATGAAAAGGCTGAATGCTCTTGCCTCCTTGGTGGGACGCAACCTTACAGAGTGCTCTCTGCAGCTCCACAAATACCAGTTCAGCGTACTGCATTCAGTGATGGAGCACTGTAAGGCAGCTAAAGGTGCAGCTAGGACTACAGGTGCAGGCAGCTTGTAAACCAAAAGGGCATTTTTTTTACAAAGGAAAGGAAAACGTGTGTTTTTTCATTCTGTCAGTGTTATAAAGGAAGAGTATGGATATAAGGGGCAGTGGCATCATTCTGGTGGGGATTCAGTCTGTTGTAATTCCCAGAGTGTGCTGTACTGTTTCTGACGTGCAGGTCCCTCTCTGTCAGTAAAAATAAATATCCATCTGAAGTTTGTAGCCAGCAGAGAATTTCTTTCATTTGAATTTTTTATGAGTTTACCATAGCTGTGCTCATTCTGTTTTGCTCTTTACTAAATTTTCTAAAAGGTCTCATTGACTCTCTAGGAGTTTTTTTCAGACTGACCAAGCTGAGTGGCTTTTCCAGTTCAAGGTCCACACCAGGGGATTCTCAGACAGGTGCTCTGGCAGCTGCAGAGCAAAGTCATATCTTGTTAGATGCATAAGAATCAGAATTGATTAAGTTGTTGTGGTGAGCTGGCCCAGGCTGGACTCCAGGTGCCCACCAAAGCCACTCTGTCACTCCCCTCCTCAGCTGGACAGGAGAGAGAAGATAGAACGAAAGGCTCATGGGTCGAGATAAGGGCAGGGAGAGATCACTCACTGTGATGGGCAAAACAGACTTGACTTGGAGAGCAGTTATTTTAATTTATTGCCAATCAAATCAGAGTAGGGTAATGAGAAAATAAAAACAAATCTTAAACCACCTTCCGTCCACCCCTCCCTTCTTCCCAGGCTTACCTTTACTCTCAAATTCTCTATGTCCCACCCTGCAGCAGCACAGGAGGATGGGGAATGGAGGTTGCAGTCAGTCCATCACACGTTGTTTCTGCTGCTCCTTCCTCCTCAGGGGGAGGGCTCCTCACACTCATCCCCTGCTCCAACTTGGCCTTGGCCGTGAGTGGGTCTACCTTGGAGCCGGCTGGCATTGGCTCTATGGGACATGGGGGAAGCTTCTGACAGCTTCTCACAGAAACCACCCCTGTAGCCCCCTGCTACCCAAACCTTGCTACACAAACCCAATCTACATGTTTTCTAATGGCAAATTTTCCATTAGGAAATATTGTTTTGGAAAACAGGCTTCCTATGGGAATATATCAATTTACACAAGATGCCAGGGTATTTTTTCAGTCTGGGAGAAAATAAAAATGAAATGTTTTGACCTTACCACTATGAAGCACTTGGATCATTTACTTAATTTGCAACTATAGTATACTTTACTGTAAAATTGCCATGAAACACTTAAATTTTAATTCTTTTACACAAAATCATTTACTCCCAAGCTGTTTTTCTATGTAAGATTTTATTTCCAGGAAACTTCAGATTTATTCTTGTTCATTTCAACATGTGGAATGGAAAGAAAGAGAAATAGTGGATTTTCCTGCAAAGCAGAAATTCAGATGGCTGCTTGGATACAGCACCTATCCAGTACCACAGGCATTTGAAAGACCAACTGGTGCATAGCTGGAGTACCACACAAAGCGAACAAACAAAAAACCCCAAGGGCAGAAATCTGTTCCTGGTAAATATTTGAGTAATTTCAAAGTATTTATCAACTGTGGTCTCTCCAATTTGCAAACAGCCAACAAGTGCCAAATTTCACAAACAATCTGTTCATTGCAAGTCATTTGCCTCTTTCCTGTGACGGAGATGTGTGTCAAGAAGCCAACTGGTCTTCTTAAACAAGCATTTTACCGTCACTGTAGTAAAAAAATGTACGTGAGGAGGACAATAGAGTTTAAGGGAAATGATATTTTGAAAACCTTACATAGGCATTTCTTCATAAAAATATTTACTGCTTTTTATCCAAGGATTCCCAAACCCAGTGAGCATCATTAGTTCCATTTCAGTAGCAGAAAAAAATGAGGCAAAAGGAGAAACTACACAATTTATCTTAGATCCCATTGTAGGTAAGAAGAGCTGGGAATGGAATTAGAGCTGTCGAGTTTCAGTTCACAAAACAGTTTCTGTGGGATGATAGGTTGGCTTTTATTTATAATGAGTGTTAGTGTGGCACTCATCGCAGAAAGCACTGTATAAGTCCAAAAAAATTCAACCTACCAGTTTCCACAGCAGGCTTACAATAGAGGTCTGTGTACTCTTCCTTTTCTAGATGCAGAAAATGAGGCATAGATTGCAAATTGTTTTACAGCATTTGGGGCTGGCGGTGCAAGAGTAGCATGAGGCTGGTAGTGCTGTCTCAGCCTTTTCTGGCCTCTGCTCACTTAATTTGTCACTCTTATCATCATCTGTAAATTCACCTTTAGAGCGACTGCAGAAAGTGCTTTGATTTGAAGACAGGAACGCAGATAAAACATTGCAAACTCAGTCTAAAGGTGAAACTTAAAAAAAAGCCCCAACACTGGAGCAGCTCACTAAGGGTAGCTGGGGATGATTCCTCCTTGATTATTGTTTAAGGATCACTATTTGCAAGTACCTTATCCCAGGAGGACTTTCTTGGGGAAAAGCCATGGGAGGAAGAGTCTTCCTGAAGAGGTGTCATCTGTCATGACAAGTTGCCTGTCCTGATGAGTCTGGTGCTGAGACCACATTATGATGACTGATGAGGCCGTCTGGAGCAGTTAACTTGACCATTTGTAATCATTTCTCTTACAGGCCTTTCGGTAATCACTTTGGGAAATTCTTTTTGAACAAGTGCAGGTTCTGGGAGGGAGAGAAGTGGAGTTATTTCTCTTTTGCAGGAAAGGACTTAGATAGACATAAACTTGAGGAAAAATGAAAAACAAAAATCGGTATAAAATATCTTATTATCCTTCTAGATATTCCTGCAAGGCTATTTTGTTTTATTTTTGCATAATTAAAGCCCCATCCATGTACTACCTCTGTTCCAGATGTGCAGAATATCACTCTCACCAGACAGTGTGAAGGCATTTGGCAGAGACAGGGACTAAGAAATGGGGACCTCAGGGGAGAAGGAAACCAGTAAAGGTTGTGTTGTTTTCTAATCTTTGCTACCATTTTGCAATGTGAGTTTGAGCAGATTATTTGATCCCATGGTTTTGTAGCACCCTTACACATAAGTGGTACATAATTCTGCAACAAATCCATCATGTCCAATTTTTTCCATGTGGTTCATGTCTTCTACTTCTTGTTTTACAGCTCCTTACATCTCAGCTCCTTATGGGCCAGCTTTTCAGCCCAGCCCTTCTCACCAGTTTTGCCACATCTGAGAAAGGCTGGAGCAGAATGTAGGAATGTGTGACAGAGAAAACAGAAATCTCTAATTTTGTGTAATAGGCAGACGATAATAACCTAGCTCTTCCTACTTATCTTAGGCTGTGTCTTTTTGTGTCTTTGCATGGTCATCTTGTAGCAGAAGCCAAGCATAAGGCCAAGTAGGACTTCACAGCACAGTGATTTACATCTGCAGAGGTAGACTGGGCCATCCTGCCCCACATACACTGTCTTGAGCTGGAGCACTGGCTTTTGTGGTGCTAACACACAAAAACTAAAAAAATCAGGGTATCTTCAGAAATACAGCGTCTTGTTTTTCTTTCACACCTGAAAATCAGAATGAGGAGTAATTTCCCTTTTACAATCTCTACTCATAGTCAACTCAGAGGTGTCTGTGTACAACAGGAGGTTCTTGTCCCTCACTCAGGTGCTTTCTGGCCTTCGTTTTGGCAGCACGTGCAGAACTTCCTTGAGAAGCATTTTCACATCTAAATACCCCACAGCTGTAGTCAGAGATGCTGTCCTTTACCTTAAGTAAAATTAAATGTTGCAGTGAAAATAGACAATATAAGCACATTGGCATCTTTCCCAGTAAAGGGAATATGAAGTAGTTTTTATTGTTACTGCCAAGACAGCTGTGTTTTAGATTGAAGTAGTCATTGCAACCTTTTGCTATTTCTAGAAATAACGCAGCTTGCCTACCAATAACAAATGTCTAGTATTTTCTCTGGTACACCCTGCACATTTGTTGCTGTTCTGCAACACTATATCTTAACAGAAATTCCTAATGCAGCAAATAAATTGTTTTATCCATACAAATGGCAGGAAATTCATAACTGTCACTGCTTCACAGTTTGTGTCTGTTGTACATATGTAGGGCTTCGTGTAATTCCCCAGAGTGTTGGCTTTATGTTTTGATATGGCAGGCAGATTTTAAAAAGTTTCTTCTTCTAAAATGCCATCTTTGGATTGCAAGGTTTCAGAATTGTTCCATGTATTAAAGCTGGACAAAGCCTCTGGAGCTGCTGTAACCTTTCTAAAGGTGTTCCTTCTGTCTGCATGCTACAGTCAAGGCACAGTTTCTATGGGAGACATCATTTCAGGATTTCAGCCTTTTTTGTATGGGAAATCTCCAGTTTCTACGTGAAGTTCCTGTATTTATTTCCTTTGTCTGTGGCCTGTGAAATGTGAGTTCCTGGGGAAACCTGGATAAATCAGTTGAAGTAAAGACACTTCCCAAATTAACTCAGGCTGAACTTGGACCTGTACATTCTCTCTTGCGTCTATATTAGGAATCATACCAAAGAAGTTTGTCCTTTCTTCTGAAATGCAAAAGGTGTGTGAAGCTGAACATTGTTTCCTCTCCACCCCGTCCAGTGCTGCAGTGCAGTGGAAGAGAGGGTTTGAAATGCTCTGGTCACGTGTGACTGGGGATGGATTTGGGTTGGCAGGGGGGCATTTAGTTACTGTCTGTGAAAGAAAAAAATGTTCCCTAAACTTCGGTACGAGTGTCTCTAGAGCCAGAGGTCCTGCCATGGCATGAAAGCGTGGGAGAAGTGAGTTACCGCTGTTTTCATTCTGATCAAAGAAGTCTTTAAAAGGTGATGCAGGCTGCCTGCTCTGAGGGTAAAAGGCCTTTTGCAGACCACAAAGATTCAGATCTGCACCAAAACCTTCAAATAGTCATTCCCTCAACATTTAAATGTTCAAGGAATTTTTTAATGTGTCCACTGACACTTAAGAAATACAGAGACAAAAATAAGTGAGGATTGAATGCCACACCTTGAAAACAAGAGACACAGATCCAAAAGGCAGATGTTGAGGAAAATAGGAGCTTGTATGAAAATTTGCAGGGACTGTGGGTCATGGGGTATCTAAATATCTGCAGCTGTGTTAAAGTGGTAACTGCTTAGTGGTGTCAGTTTGTATATGCCCTCTGGTTTAGCACACAGTCAATGCAGTATAAAAGGGAGTTCTAAGTGTATAAAGAGCAAGAGGTTGTTTCTGGCTTTGTTTCTTTCTTTTTCCTTAATCCCACTACTTAAAATTACATATGAAGTGTGCAGATCTGATGAGAGACTCCAGCTGGGGGGGTGTGTGTGTTAAACATCGAAGTAGCTATGCCAAAATCCAAGGTAAAGGCACTCTATGGTTTGAGGCCAGTATGTGTCATGAATTATTAAAACATTGTCAGAACAACTTTTTTTTTTTTTCCTTGAAAGCCTGATATCTGTGCTTCTAGAGGTTATGTTAACTGGGTACAGACTAAGGGAAAGTACCTGTAGAGGAGTAAACTTCCCTCTAGACATGCAAATAGATGGTCACTGGTTTGTTGGAGGTTTTTCTAAGCTATAGTAGACAAATACCCAAGATAGCAGTGGAAGGATCACTTTATTTTTACACGTATAGAAAAAATTCAGAACATCTGCAACCTGAAGTATTTTAGTGTGCTGTAGCAGAAAGGTTACCAATTCCACAGACTTTATTTTGCACTTTTCTGCTGCCTGCAGTGTCTGAGGTCTGTGTGTGCTGCAGGAAAACAGCTGGAGGAAAATAGCTTCTGGTTTTCACTGCATACCTGGTCAGTAATTCAGGCGCATTGGTTATCAGTCCAAAGACAAAGACAAGTATTGCACTGTGTTGAAATATCACAGCCTGACAAAGTCATCACCCCAACACTCCTTTTCCAGTTGTGATCCTAAGATATCTAAAAGCTGATGCAATGCACAAGCATCCAAAATTCTGAATGGGTGTTTGTACACAGAGCTTTGCTGCTAAGGGGCTTTTCCCCTTTGTTCAGTGTAGCTGCAGGACAGGCAGGAGCATCATTGGATGCAGTCCTGCCAGCAGCCTCGGCATCTGAGGGGACAACCCCAAGTTGAGTGCAGTTCATTTACCAATACTCAGCCCTTTGTTTTCTCCTTACCCAAAGAGGTGGTTAATTGTGCTGTAAAGGATTATTACAGCAAAGATCACTCTAGTGTTGGATCTTTTAATGGTTTCTTGTACACATGCAGATGAGTAACAACTTTTAAGCCATTCCTCTGGTCTGTAGTTGGGAGCCTGAGCTCTTTACCAGTGATTCATTGCCGTTCTGTGGTGTCTCACTGGACAGCTGTTCGGCAGCTGCAGAGCACCTGAGATGCTGCAGTATGCTCTAGATGGCAGTATATTTTTAAACTATATTAGTTGAGCTGGGTACAATGTCATCTTGGTCTTTTTAATTGAGTTTTTTAAATGCTCTTTGCATGCCACTTGCTTTCAAAGTAGAAATTTTAAAAATTACTTAGATTTTACAATATGCATGCAAATACTAAGAAAAATTCACAGAAAGCAGCAAAGAAAACAATATTGTTTTCCCCTGCATTTTCAACAGGAAAATGTGTATATTGTTTTTCCTGTAATGAGCAGCAACACATGATACTTTACTATTTCCCTGTCGCCATGTTTTTGTGGAATTGCAAGTTGTGGAATTGCACGCTCCTCTTCTTCCAGAGCCAGGGCCTGCTGATCAGCCCACATCTCCTAGACTCAGCACAGACTCTACTTGCATCAATCAATGTCCCCGGGATGAGGGGCTGCCTAGTTGATAGAAAAGAATGGGGCTGTGGAACACCTATTTGCTGATTGAATTAGTCGGTTTTGGAGTTATTTGGGTTTTTGTAATCAAAAGTTAACATTCCCTGTGAAAAGGAGATGGAAAAAAATACATTGCTAACAGGGGTTAAAAGAAAATTTTAAATAAGCCCTACAAAGATTTAAAAAAAAAAAATAGTCAGGGCCAGAAGGATAATGCAGTTGTGGAGTTAAATACAGTTTTATTAGTGACACATGCTTCACGTACAGAAAGTGTATGCCATTCTCAAATTTACTCATCAAGCACCTGCCAGTCAGCATTGTTGATCAGTTCTATGCCTCACACAGTACGTCTGACTGAATCCAGTCTCCACAGGTCTTCTACAGCCCACTAAATGCAAATTTCTTCTCCATAGCAAGCCAGCACAGGTTCGGTGACAGACATACTGCAGTTTATTTGCACTTTCATCAGGCTTTCAATATGACATAAAATCATTGTAACATAATGCATTATTAAATGTATTTTCCAACTGAAAAAGATAAACTTGACAGACTGTCAGTGAACATTTTTATACTTCAGAAAAGGTTTGTAAAAATAAACCCTGGAGTATATCCACCCATTAGTGTAAGTAAAGCTCACCAACTATTCAGAGTAAGAAACTGCGTGGAATGAGTTTGCCCTTTGCCTCCTTCTCTGGCTTGACTATAAACAGAATTTGAATTTTGCTTCTGAATGTCATTTAGACAATGATTTGTATGAGCATAGTTGAGGCTATGGATTAGCCACAAAGCATTTACTTGGGCTGTTTGCTGGTTTTGGTGCTGCTTGGTCACCTCAATATAATGTGTTCTTTGCGCTTGCATGGATGACTGAGGATGTTTGTAGATGGAAAGAGGGGAAAAAATGAAAGTTTCTAAGAGTCTGTATGAACACTGTTAGTGTGGTCGTGAGGATCAGCTGTGAATTTGAGAGCCTTCAGGAAATTTTCTGCCAATCTTTTTTCCCCTCGTTGCATCCTTTATCCCCCAAAAACTGAAATGAAGAACTTTTGTGGAGCCAGGAGCTCAGAAATGCTTTACCAGGGGCCTCTGGGGCATACGCTGTCAGCTAGACAGAGGCAAGAAGATCTTGCTGGTCATAGCCAGCCAGGGCTTCACAAATGCCAGGGTCCTGAGACCTCTTTTGCGAGACGGAGATGTTGGGCTTCAGGGCAGTGTTGGATCTGCTTCTTCCCAGATGTCCTTGGCCTACCATAGGAGAAGTCTGCAGAGACCTCCAGACCTGGGGCAGTCAGCTGCATCTAAGATTTTTTTGTTTGTTTTAAGGAAATGAAGTTTTCTTGGTCCTGAGTAGATTCGGCTTTTTTTTTTTTTTTTTTTTTTTAATAAT
>WKFP01015264.1:335825-350430 GCA_011057875.1 Pterocles orientalis | reverse complement strand
GAGCACTGGAACAGGCTGCCCAGAGAGGTTGTGGAGTCTCCTTCTCTGGAGACATTCAAAGCCCGCCTGGATGTGTTCCTGTGTGATCTGATCTAGGTGTTCCTGCTTCGGCAGGGGGATTGGACTAGATGATCTTTCGAGGTCCCTTCCAATCCCTAACATTCTGTGATCCAAGTAGAAGGCTTTTCTTGTTGTTCCATTTTTATCTGAACATGCAGGGTTATTCTGTTAAACAGGTATTTTTCATTAAAATAATACATAAATATTTTATTTAATGAATTTGTGGCCTTGAGGCTTGGCTTCAGTACACATGAACGATTTTCTATTTTTTCACCAAAACTCTCGGTGAGCTGAATGAATTTCGTATCCCCTGAGGAGGTTCCTTTGCAGAAGTTTAAAAACAGAAATGTCAAATATTCTCTTCAGGTGCACATTTCTAGCTGTGATGGAGCACCTTGGGTCAGGATTTGGCCCTGAATACTCCTTTAGGCAGGAATATCAAAGAAACCTCTGTTGTACCTTGCCATACTCCTGGCTACTAAAAATGGAGCTGTCAGCTTCCAGTTGCTAATCCATTAATTTTTTTCAAAGGTTAGGGTTACTGTTGACAAGTGACAGAGCACCCTGGTGCAAACAGCCAGAACTGGAGGTTAGCATATTTAAAAAGGAGACAAAATTTTCTTAATGTTTTTTGGCTTCAATATAAATTGTTTTGGAGAGGGGGGGAAAGCTTTTATTTTGTAAAATGGCTGCAGTGTAGTCTACATTTGCTTTACCCTTGCTGCACAAGAGGCATTTGTTTAGCTGATACAGTCTTCTGTAATTACCTTTCTGGATGTAAATGCCCTGGAGGTGGAAGAGGAAAGGTCTTTCCTTTTCCGAACCTATAGCTCATTCTGAAATCAAATCATTCCTCATTGTGAAGAGCAGCCTCTTGGCTATACAAAAACCTTTTACCCAGCATCTTTCTCTGAAGATAACTTAATTGGGAAAGATTCATAACTTCTGATACAATCTTCTTGTCTTCAAGTTCAGACCAATAGTCCAAGCAAGTCATTTGAGATGAAGTTCCAAAATTAATCCTAAGGAACATGAGAAAAAGGAGTTCTTAGGCTAAAATTAATTGAACTGAATGCATTCTGTTCTTTAAAAACAGAGAAAAACTTTAAATTTTTTTATGTTATTTCTTATGCACCTCTTGCTGCTGATAGAGGGGAGGTTCAGGTGCCTGGACTACCCTGTCTTCTCTGCTCAGATGTTCAGCTTTGTTTTTTATCTCAATTTACTGCATACACTGGTGACAGAGGGACAATTTTCCCTTAGCTGAGGCTGCAGGTAGACAAGGTTTCTGAGCAGTGCATTACAGAGTGCATTACAGGTGTCAGAGGCAGTCCAGGGAATTTGGGGTGCTGCAGCTGATAGCTGTGTCACTGATTCCCAGGTAAGGCTGGTCAGGACAGTAGCAGTGATTTAATTTTGATTTCTGTGGCTGCAGGGTTAGGGAAAGAAACTCATGGTGGGACTTTGTCTCAGATTATTGTTCCATGGGAACAGAGATGGGGGACCAAGTTGGTTTTTCGGGTTTGTGTGAAGTTTTCGCAGGATTCTGATCCCAAGGCCTGGCTGTCTGTCAGTACTAAATGCATGGCATCTGCGACCATTTGGGTCTGTTAGGGGTAAAGAGGCCCCAGCGTTCTTGTCTGTGGGAGACCCCTGGTCTCTGTTTAGGATTTTAAATCATTCCCCACCTTGGAGAGTCACTGGGTAGAGATGTTGTATAACAGGGATATTGACACTTGTCAGACATCTCACATCAGACAAAACACTTTTGCTTTTAAAACTAGCTTGTTTCAGGAGCTAATTTTTATTAATATTATTAAATTATTTATTATTTTATATAAGCATCAAAGTGAAGCAGATTTCTAGGAAAAAAATCTGCTTTTAGTAACTATTATAGCTATTATAATGAAACCTGATGCTATTTTAGCAGTATTAGGAGCTACTGAAATACATGTCAACCATGTTCTGATACCAGGAAGGAATATAAAAGTTATTCCACAGTTACCTATCACTCCAGCGTTCACAGCTGAAGGCAGGACTCTAGGTTTGACACCTACCATCATAAATCATTGCCCTGATCTTCTGTGTCTCTACATTCCAGACAATAGAGGAGATTTAGTTGTTGTACAGTAACTTAGCATAAAGACTAGGTTTAATTGAGCTATTTGAGATATTAAATTTTTGCCACTCTAGAATGGCTTACAGTACAGTGTGAAGTCTATTCTTGAAGATCATTGCTCTAAGCAATGAGCAAGAGTTACAGCTCTTACATCAGAATAGTTATTTTTGTTTTGGTTTTTCCTGTTGTTAATCAGTTACAGGAGTATGCTAAAAATGAGATTGTACTGAGAACGAGATGAGGCACAACTAACACTTGGTATTTAAGCTTCTGACAAGTTTATCTGAATTTTTCAGGTTTTTCTTCAGTGGAATTGGGAAGTAAGGCTAAGCAGAGATTTAAGAAAATCAAAGCAGTGTTTTTCCCAAGGGTTCAGCCATTTACCATGTTTACTGTTATCCTCTTAAACATGTCTTTTATTATCTGTTACAATATATCCATTCAAGAGGACAGTTCTTCAGAACTCTGAACTAATCAGTACTCTAAGTTAGTTAATTCCTGTTGTTACAGAGAGTTTTACCAAACTTTTATTGAGGCGTATTATCAAATTGTTTTGCTGTTGTTACAACAAAGCTTAGTGTTGCACCTAAATTAAAAGAATTCAAGTAACCAGCTGTAGTATTCTTGACAAAAATATTATTTAATGGATCAAAGATTGTACTTTTTATTTTCTTTCTGAGCAGCAAGTTCTTTATGGCTTCTCTGAGAAATCAGAACATATTGGCAATCCAGAGGTTTATTTTGTCCCATCAAACAAACCTGCCAAACATAAGTTTTGCCTGTCTGTATTTCTACAAAGTTAAATCCTACCTTTCCCCTGTGGACCTCAAAAAATGCAATGAGAATACTCAAGATCCTGTCATACTCAGAAAACCCAAATTAAACATTCCCAGGGAAAATCTCTGCTTTCAAAGCTTATCGAGTTTTGCTTTGCTCATTGAGCTTATGTGTTATCTCGGATACTGTTTCTCTTTGCACCTCTAATATCATTGTGGTCTTGCACAATTGGTGCAGGTTTGTCTGGATCCTCACCTGTTCTATGTCGCTGTAGCATTCTAATCCCCCAAAGCATCTCTGAGACGCATTGGGTTGTTGAACAGAAGCTGCGTACAAGTTTGCCTGTTCAATGTAAGGGTTCGCCACATGCTAACAAAACTTAAAAATAACAAATTGAGTGACTGAAAGGTTGAAGAGAAGTTAGAATCAGTACGAGATTAAAGTTGACAGTTTTTCCAGGTGACGATAATTTTGCTATGTAAAGCAATTTATCTCCTGTCTCTGGGTGCACATGTATCAGGAAGGAAGAACAGACCAAGGAGTTGTTGAACATCAGTGCTTATCACATGCGGTCTATAAAGCTGTTTAAGATCTTTGTGCTTCATGTGTAGTATACAAACAGCTACATCATATGTTTATTTTTCTTTTTTTTTAATGAAAGGTCTGAGCACTTCCGATCTCCTAGCAAGCAGCTCTCCTCGTCCTCCTGGTTATTCTGCTTGGAACTTGACCTGGGTCATGAGAGATAAATCCCCTTTCTTCTCCCATAGAGGACGACACAGTGAGTAGCATTTATAACTTATCCTCAGGAGACTGTAGCTAACTGCCTAAGGATAGCAACAAACGTCAAAGCATTAATGATAAAATATCCATGCCGTCAGCCCCTGAGGGCACTAGTAAACATTACTCCTGCTTAGCAGCCTCCCCTGAGGCCCTTCCCCACCCTGTGCATGGGCCCAGGAGCCCCATTTCAGCCCAGCCTAGGGACAGGCTGTTGTCCCAACATGGTCTTGGCCCATCATTGTAGAGTTGCCTGATGACCTTGGCTGGCCCGGCTTGCCCTGCTCCCTCAAAAATAAGGTCCCAGTCTGTAATATTAGGGTGCTGTGTTGGAATCCAGTGATATAATAATGAGAGGAGCTGTGTACCAAACTTACTTCTTGCCATCTCCTTTCATAACTCCCATCCCTGCCAAAATCTGGAAATCTGTTTTTATCTCTTCTCTGGTATGACCTGTTTACTGACTAACCACAGCCATGCCACTGTGAAATACTGTGGTCGTAGTTAGGATCAGACCGCGTAAGGCAATATCTGATATACAATCCAGAAAGTGACTGAAGTAGAATATATCTACTATATATCTACTACCAGTCTCTATGAGGGGAGATAAGGTGCTGAGAGGCTAATAAGATTTACTCACCCCAAGCCTGTAATTATCTGCTTGAGGGAAAAGTTTGACCTACCTATATGAAGGAGTCCCATATTTCTTCAGATTTATGTTGCAGCCTTTTATGTGTGCAATATATATTCTTTCCACTGGCATACAATATCTGCTCCTAGCTGTTGTATCTGCTTGAACGATGAGGACACACCAATTTCATTTTGGAAGGGACAGTACAATCTTTTTTTTTCCCCTCACTTGGCTTTCTCAGAAGTTGCAAGGATGATTTTTAATTTATCCTTTATTACTTCTTCCTAAACTCTTTCAGTTTCTGAGTAATACCATTCCAAGGGAAGGCTTTGTTCTTAAACCCTAAAAGCATTCATTCTGTCTGACAGCATCACATGGAGATAAATGTACTGCATCTAAGCAGAAATGATTTATTATTATTTTAGCTGGTTGCACAAGACCAAATTCTACCATATTCCAACCATTTGTTTTGCAAGGAAAGGCAGAAATTTGATGAGGTGTTACACAAAACACAATCTTCACTCAGGACAAGTCTAAACCGTTCTCTCCCTCAGTAGGTGTAATTCAGGATGTACCTTGAAACTACTGGAGAATCTTTAAGAGGGGCAGGAATAATCTGTTGTTTTTCTAGCTTTGCATTTTAACATTTCCAAAACTTGCCAGAACCTCCTTTAAATTCAAGGAATAGCAGTAGCCCTCAAAAATCACACATTTCAGACTGGAACACCCCATAGCATCACTATGCAGACATAGTTCCTGCCACTGCAGATATGCAGTGTGTGGAGGACTGGCGTGGGTACGTGGAGTACAGCCTGTAAGCACAGCCCGAGCCTACGAAGGCAATTCTTAAAACTCTTCTCTATTCATCTGCATACCTACAGCTTATATGCACCTGAATGTTTATTAGTAAACTTCCCAAGGATCCAGATTTCTGTCCGGAACTGCTACGGGCAGGACAGTGCCTTTCAGCAGCTGGTTATTGGTTCTGGATCTCAGCAGCCCTGTGAAGGTCATGCAGGGACTCAGCAGAGCAAGGCAGAAGACAAAGTTAGACCATCCAAGCTCTAGGCATGTAACCTTGTTCCAAAACTACCTCTGCCTTCTGATTAAGTGGTTACTCCACAATCACACAATAAATCATTAGCAGAAATAAAACCCAACCAGTCCTTTACCACTAGAGTGTTTTTTTTCTTCTGTCAGAAGCTTTCCTCGCTGATGCCAGTGTGATTAAGGTTACAGAGTGCTCTATAAAACTTCTATCAAAACTTTGTTTGCCTAATCATCTGATGGGATCCATTTAATTAACCGGCTGACATTTCTGGATTGGGGCGGTATTAGTTGTCCTAATTACTTTTTTCCTGTGATCCATTATTGGAGAATTCTTTGATTGAAAGGCTGAGTAAATTGAAATGTAGGGTCCCTCTTCCTCTGCCAAACCAAGTTCCCTGCTCCTTCACTCAGAATTAAAAATTCTGACAGACTACCTCTAGCAGTTCTAGAAAGAACAGTGCTTGATGACATCTTTGAAACTTTATGCAGCAATCCCAAAAGATAATCACTGGCACAACAGGATACTTGAGAGTGATGCATTCATAAGACTTTTTTCTGTCTTGTCTAGAGGTTTCTGGATTTGTCTCTGTCCAAGCATTGATTAATCATCTATCATCTCAGAGATGCAAAATCCACCTGCCTTTCAGAAAACAAAGACTTAAAAAAAACCACATGAAGTCAAAATTACCTGGGAATTCAGCCTGCAGGGCAGGAGTAATCTTTAAATCTCCATATTTTTGTGTTTTCTTTTGTTCTCTTTGAAGTACACTCAAGACTATTTCATACGGCTAGAAAAAACTTTAATGCGTTCTGCATATGTGGATTTACAGGAGCATATTAATCTCCCATTTGCAGCGCTGATGGAACTCTGTCCTGAGGCTTACGTGATTAACGGCACCCGGACACATATTTCATTTCTTGTCCTGGTTGGTTGAATATTAATTTTCTCTTCTGTATAGGTACTGTGTAATCAATTGTCCACTGCATAAAATCCATTAAGCTTCTGTAACAGGGGTTCCAGACAACAGGTGCCCCTTAAGACCTGGAAACCTTCATGCAGTTCATACACCCCTCTCTTTGCCAGAACCCCCCGGTAGCAGCTGAACCCCCTGGCTGTTCTGAACTGGTTTTGTGCAAAATACCGAAATACCTCTCTCAGGCTGTGCCAGTCTTCTGCAATATGGTTTACAGATTTTTTTTTGCCCCCCAAGGGTTAAGAAATAATGGTGTTTTGGATTCCAAAGTTAACTGGGACTAAAATTCAAGGGGCAATAGCAGATTCAGGTACCGAATTACTACTGTGCTTAAAAATGTCTGCAAATGTTCAGCACAGGAGGAGCACATACCTTCCAGAGTGCATAATTATTCACTGCTTTGATTTAATAGGTACTAAAAGCATAATCCAAAGGATTGTCTCTATTAACAACTTATTAATGATTTCACTCAGCTCTGTGTCTTCAGAAAACTAATTTGTCAGGGTTGTTGTATTTTTTTTTTACACTTTCTAATGGAATGTAGTCTGTGATGAGCTCATGATTTCCTGAACTAGGTTTGCTGGGAAAAAAAAAAAAAAGTGTTGGTCTGATTTTGCAATGGAATAATTTGGGGTCATTCTTGCTGCGTATTTGATGCTCAGTGGCATGGCAGGTGCTCAGTGAGGTGTCAGATTATTAATTTTTTTTCTCTGGTAGATTGTGCACAACTTGCTGAATTCAAGTACTGGTGCATGCATTCAAAATATCATTTCATTCATGGGAGTTAGATGCCACATGGATACTGCTGACACGAAACTCAATGAGTCTGAACGTGAAACAAAAGGGAAGATGAAGAGAAAGAGGGCATCAGCCAAATGAACTTGTGCTACAGCTAGGTTCCCATGACTACTTGTTTTATAAATCTACAACAAATCAGACTAATAGTGCCATTTCAGAATGATAAAGCCATCATGATACTTGGTTCAGCACGGCACAGTGAGATGCATGGATAGGAACTAATTGTTACAATTTCTTGTTTTGGTAGGTGATATAAAGTCAGGAGAGGAATAAGGAGAATAATACTTTGTCCCAGAGGAAAACTGAATCAATGCTTTCTTAGTAACAATATCAGAAAAGTGAGGTACTACCTTAACTCAAACACATCCTTTTTGCAATCTTAGAAGTACCCTCATAGTTTTGGAAGTAGTGTGATTAATATAAGAAGGCAAGACTTCAATTAACAACAGTTACTCACAAGAGATTAATAGAATTGCTCCACATAAAATAGCAGATGCTATGACCCCATATGCATATGCAAGAATTCTTGTTTAACAATTAGATGGTATTTTTGCCATGTGCAATGGTGCTGAAATCCAGGGGGAGGAAAATCACAGGAAAAGCAGCATCTTCCTAGCTAAACTGAAGACTGTGCTAAGCATGAAAGAGGAAAAAGTTATATTAGGGAGAAATTTTTACTTTCTTTCAAATTATTCTTTGCCTTACATCCTCTTTCATTTGCAGATAATAAGCCAATGACAGCTCAACATTTTTTTCAATAATAAAATAACATAGACTAGGACAACACATTTATTTTCTCCCTGTCTCTGAAGGATTTATTTTCGCTAGAGATCTCTCAGGCTTCATGCAAGACGTCCATTGTACGAATTGTCAAAATATGACAGTTCATCCAACCACTGTTTTGTGCCAACTGGAGCATGTTTTCTAACAACCGCTGTTAGTTGGTACTTCAGCCTTTTGGCTGGATCTGGCAGTAGAAATGCACTTTCATTTATTGTTTTTGCTGCATGCATGGGAGACTTGGTGGACAAATATTTCTTGTGTGGAGGATGAGCCCTGTCACTTGTTAGAGCAGGAGAATAAAAATGAGAGCTATTGCTGGTTGTTCTCCCTACACCTCCTCCTCGCACCTCTCTCTCTCTAGCTGTCTTGAAAGACTGTGCTTATAACTGATTGATAAAGGAGTCCTGGCCCCTCTTCTTTGTAGCCTGATTTCCCCTGAACAAAGCAGCTGTCAAAGATTTTGGTGATTCAGTCCCTGGTGCCCACTGAGGAGCTGGGTGGATATAAAATATAGGCTGTCATTTTAAAGATTCTCTCAACAAATAAATGAATGGTTGCATTACTGCCGTTTTCTCTAAGCAGTGGCCCATCCAGCTGTGGCTCGTTCCCCAGAGGATTAATTTAAAGGCTTCTGGCAGGGGGAGAGCCCCGGCTCCCCAGGGAGCCTGCAGCTCGCCCCGCGCTTGGCACCGAGGCGCGGCGTTGATTCCCTCTTCCTACGGAGCAGGTGAAATTATGCCTCCTGTGGGGTTCTGCTCTTCTAAAACTTCTGCGCAACGCAAACTAATTTTAATAGCCTCTCCCGAGGGAAAACAGGGGGAGGTTTTCCTTTCAGGCAGGCGGTGAAGGAAGCAGCGGCTCCGGCACAGCCAGCCCTGCTCCTGCTCGGCGGGCAGCGCATCCCCCCGGTGCCGCCGCCGAAAGCCAGCCCGGGACGGCGGGCAGAAACCAGCCGCGTTGAAATCTTCCTCGCAGGGAGCAGGTGTTGAGCCCCCTGCCAGGGGCGGGGTAGCGGCCCCGGTCCCTCCCAGTGACCAGGAGGTGGAGGGACTGAGAAGCCCCTGTGCGGCGAGGAGGGAGGAAGAGGCCCTGGGCAGCAGCAGAGAAAGGGCAGGGCACTGCCTTGAAAGGCGTAGGGGGCTCTTGGAAAATGGGGCGAGACCTCGGAGGTCTGCCTTCCCTGAGTCCTGCCGGCACACCTCCCGTCCTCCCCCGTGCCCCGGCTGGCCGAAGGGACGTGTCCCCGTTTCCCCGGTGAGGGCCCGGCTGTCGCACCCCGCTCTGGGGTTTGGCCGGGGCTCTGTGCCCAGCCCGCGGGGTCACAAAGTGGCCGCCGCGTGGCGCGTGGGTGAGGCGGGCTGGGCATCGCGTGGCGGGGAGAGCGGGAAGAGGATCCTCGCGACCCAGCCGCAGCGCCGTGAGGGAATGGCGGGTTCCCGTCAGGAAACTCAGATCGGGGAGCTGTGTGAAGACCCCCTGGTGTGGAGGAGCGATGCAGGGCGATAAGCTAAGTTAAGCATTTGCTAGGGGTGGCAAGACCGGGGGTGCCTGGCAGGGGTACGCAGGCATCGCTGTTCCTCAAAACAGGCCAGTTTCCTCTTCCTCCATGCTGAGCAATGTAAGAAAGTAGGTGAAAATGTCTCCTGGCTTGCTTTCTCTGTAGGAACAAGGTGGTTAAACCCTGCAGGTGTTTCTGCTCTTTAATTTGCGTGACTGCTGACAGTGTGTCAGTTTCGCCTTGTGTTTTCTTTGGTGCCCTTCCGTCCTGTGGTGGATTCACGTGCTTTAGATTGCTGCCGTGCCTCTGGTTGCGCAGTGGGAAGGTGGCACTGGGGATCCATCTGCACAGAGCTTCACCCCTGCGCTGTGCCGGCGGGGCAGTGCTTGCTGCCAAGGGCCTGGCCTGTGTCCGGTGTGCCGCCTGCCGTGGGTGTTCAGCGGGCTGCTGAGCTGACAGCCAGAGAGCACCGTTTCCTATTTATGCTCCATTTTTGGGGAAATATTTATAACTGCAGGCTTCCTTATATCATCCCGTATGTCTACCCATGGACAGAAATTCAGAAGGGCACGATGAGGCAATCAAAACCCTCAGATTGAATCCCCAGTGCCCTTTACTGCCCAGAGGGAATAGGGAAGGCTTTAGGAACTGGCTCTGCCCCTAGGATTAATAACTGGAAAATCAATTTGTCATTTCCCTGCCATAAATTAAAAGCTTATAGGCCTTATAACACGAGTATAATAGAGGTTAGTGGGTATTGATGGAGGTCTCAAAGCTCACTCAGCAGAGCGTATCTCTACTATACAATTTAAATTATGTCTCCTCCACAAGGAATATCTGTCAATATTTGTATTAAAAAATCCTGCACAAGAATATTTTATGTGTTTCTATGCTGCTGTTGTGATTGTTGCTGCTGGAAGAGGTGTGTTCTTGAGGGAGGTTGTGGTCCCCTTTTGATCAGTGTAAGTGACCTCTACATTGTGCGTTTGTGTCTGTAGATGTAGTACAAATTAGTCATGTTTAAGCTGATGAGATGCCAGTTAAGATGTACATCTCTAAGCTGGTCCTTCTGAGAACAGGGAACCTCTATCCCATCCCTTGTCTATTGTAGCGAGGTGAGAAAGCAACCACACCTTTTCAAAGGGGTGACCAGCTGAGAGTAATGGAGTAGGAGTGATTTGTAAGAGGCAGCAGACCAGGAGTGAAAAGGACCCTTTTAAGGCAGACACGTGTAGAACCAGAAAGGAGCAGTAATGGTAAGATTTTTGTGGCTGAAATCAGATGTGGTTTAAAACAAATAAACCTAGTCTGTTGTTGGGCAGCTGAAGAAAGGGCAATCAGAATGATTTCTTAAAAGAAGAGGCTTTTTATATCTCTGTTTAAATTGGATTATTTCTGTTCTAAATTAGGTATGTTTCTGTGATGTGTGGCTACACAAATTATCTAAGATGATCCAAAGAGCAAATGATCTGTAATCTGACCTGTAGCAATATAAAAGGATATTTCCTACAGTTTACTGTGTTTTGGCATATTATTTATACTACTATTTTAAGTCATTTTTTGTTAGAAAACTCTAATCAGTTTAATTGAAACAGATGTAGTTGCCAGATATTTGTGCACAAATTATTGTTATTGAGTGTGTTAATTAAAATAAATAAATTGAAGCACTTGCAAGACCCTCACCGTCGTCACATACACCCAGATTCCACTGTCTTCTCAGTCAGATAGTAGCTTAATTTATTTCAGCCTGTGGTTAGTATTCTGTCTCCTAGGAAAAATATTTTTCCTGTGAGGGTGGTGAGGCAGTGGCCCAGGTTGTCCAGAGAAGCTGTGGATGCCCCATCCCTGGAGGTGTTCAAGGCCAGGCTGGGTGAGGCTTTGAGCAACCTGAGCTAGTGGGAGGTGTCCCTGCCCATGGCAGGGGGGTTGGAACTAGATAATTTTTAAGGTTCCTTCCAACCCAAACCATTCTGTGATTCTGTGATCTTCTTACATACCAGAAACTGAAATGATTGATGTCTACAGCCTTTCTTAAACAGATGTTTACCTTAATTTGATAATAAACATCACTTTTGTTTCCTCTTTAAATGTGTAGTGATGATTGAAATAGGCTTCTAATAAATTAGCTGTTCTATCTCTCCTAGTGTCCAGTGATTGCAGATGCAAAAGATTGTTGGACAAGGGGTTGGGATTTTTTGCAATGTATTTAAAAATAAGCTTTGTAATTTTCTGTAGTTTAAATTCCTATAGAGCCTTTAGAATCTATAATGTCAACATAGCTATGGCATAAATGCACCTATTAGATATAAATCTTTGTGACATCTCTTTAAAAAAATACCCACCAAAAATCACAAAAAAACCCCACTTTACTGACTAAGCACACTTATCAAGTCCTAAAGCTCTGTATCTAGTCAGTTTATATTGGTGGTAGGTTTAAAAAATAATCACTAAAAGTTCTGTTAGATTTAATTACCTTTCCTGCAGTGTTTGCTGTTTTTCAGAAAAGGGCAGAATGGCTTTTATTCAGCTTCCAGAGGCAAATGGCTCCTTCTTTATGTGCTTAGCTGAGTAAGAAAAAAAATAAAGTTGGTGTCTTATATAAATTAATCAAAATTAAAAAAGGAAGGATAAAGACCTTTTTTTATGCAGAGGTGTAAAAAAATGGCAGGTAATTTGTGGCAGTAATTAAAATTGTGAAGGTTCTGTATTTGTAGATATGGTTTGTATGGTCTTGTAGCAGCTACCACGCTGAGAGCAGCTTCTCAGTGAAATAAATTTATTTATTGTATATAATGTTTTTAAAATAATGTATATTACATTGTCAGTAGTGAAAGACACTGTGAAAGAAGGAAAGCTTGAGGGTAGGAAGTTAACGTTAGGCTTGGAAGACTGGATGCTGTTTGCACAGACTTTGCTGTGTTGTGTTAGCATTTCTTTGTCATAGTTTCTTTGTACTGAATATCATGATAGCACTGAAATTTGTGTCTGTTATGAGATTAATTTACATAAGAGCCTATGAAGAGTGCAGATATTCTCATGGTGTGGGGGGACTGTCAATTCCTGTAAAACATGCAAGTATGTTTTAATTAAATCGTGGATGCTGACAGATGTATGAGCCAGGTAGTCTCCTCCTCTTCAATAACCTGTTGTAAAGGCCGTTCAGCTTGACCACAACAGGCATGTTAGATCGTGCTTGCTACTCTGTAGGCTATTCATTGCAAGGGAAGGAAATGGTATTGCTACTTGCCTTTATTATTTTGCTTTTCCCCCTGCAGGCAGAGGCTTTGGTTGTCTGCAGGGGTCATAACACTAAATGTGACAACTGGTATTTAATTACATACCCCAATTAAGTTGTCCCAGATGTAGGTCAGAGGCCTGCTCTGTGAAGGACTCCACAACCGATGGATGCTCTCGTTTGAGGGGGAGAAGGTTCTGGAAAGTGACACTGAACAGGGGAGCTGAGCTGGCTATTGAGTGCTTGTAGGCACCATACTTGAAGTGTTGGGGGCGAGGACTGGAGGAGGAAAACAAGAGCACAAGAGGTACTTGTGGGTGTCCATGGAGGGCTTCGCTGCTTGAGGGCAAGCGGGTAAGAGAGCACAACGGCTTCTGTTCCTGGCAGCTGGATGGGAGATGAGTGGAAGCAAGCAGTGACTGCTGGAAAACTCACGAAAATATGAGAGACTGATGGGGGAGAGAAGCCCATGAAGAATGAAATAGTTGGTTTGAAAGATTGTTCTTGCCATGTATTTGGCCTGAGCTTGCCCTTCTGTTGCCCTGTGGGTTCCATCAAAAAGGCCCTTGCATGAGCTGGGTTTTTCCCCCTGCCCCTTTTCATTTGACAGTGCCTTGAAGCATGTGTTCCCTGTAATCATTCTATGATTCTATGATTCTATGATTCTATGATATCTTTTGTAACATGTAGTTGAGTGTTTGGTTGCTCTTTTGTCCATTTAGGCTTTGATACAAAGTTTAATAGACTATTAACACTTTATAGAGTTAAAAAATATTAGGTGTTTTTTTCTTTTTTTTTAAAGAACATCTAAGGGACTAGAGGAAAGTCATCTGAGGTTTGGGTATGATATTGCAGGAGTAAACTGTAGAATTAATATATCCACTGTTTGCTGCTGCCGAAATTGTAGTGTTCTTCATGTATCATGAAGTTTATATTGATAACATAGAGGCGTGAAGAGGGTAGTAACTTGTGCATTCAAATTTAAGCAAATATGTGTAATCCTTGTTACTGCTGCTTGTGGTGTGTATGGATTCCCTACATTGTATGGTTTCCATAGTGTTGTGAAGCATTCAAAATGCTGAGCGAATGAGAAAGCATCTGATTAAGAAAATCAAATATAAACTGGAAAAATAGTGCCTGCATCTTCCAGCTTGGTGCTAAAAAGGCAAATTAGCTGGGAAAAGTATAGTGAGAGGGCAACAGTATTAACCTTCAGATTAGAAGATGCTATGTCACCAGGAGAATTGTCTGAACTACATAAATCTATGCGTGCTAAGAAGAAATTAGGTGTTTAATAGAGAATGTAATTGAAGTTTAAAAAAAATTAGTTAATTTGACTAATGTCAATTCAGATTATTTGTTCCACTCGCATAGCTGTGGCAGGACAGTAGACAGTGTAGAAAACTCCAAAGAAGAGCTAGATTTTTCTTTTGTTAAGGTTTTCCAAATGGATCTAGCCTGTTCAGAAGCATTGAGTTAGTTCAGAAACAGTTTCTTTCCGTTACTGAATTTTGTGTTGAGTGCTGACTGTGGTGACAAAAGCAAATGTATACAGGGCATTCCAGAGAAATTAGGAATCTTGATGACTAAAAGTAAAATCTGTGCAGGTTATTACTGCATGTTGTATTAAGCAACTTGAATTATGGTGTGATAGTAAATTGGACATTGGGAAGTGAATCATAGTTGCACCAGCACAGAATCACAGAATGTTAGGGATTGGAAGGGACCTCGAAAGATCATCTAGTCCAATCCCCCTGCCGGAGCCAGAACACCTAGATCAGATCACACAGGAATGCATCCAGGCGGGCTTTGAATGTCTCCAGAGAAGGAGACTCCACAGCCTCTCTGGGCAGCCTGTTCCAGTGCTCTGTCACCCTCACTGTAAAGAAGCTTTTTCTCA
>WKFP01015264.1:284728-334097 GCA_011057875.1 Pterocles orientalis | reverse complement strand
TATAGACCCTCCTTTTACACTTGAGTTTGCCCAGCAGATCCCTGTTTAACCATGCAGGTCTCCTGGCACCCTTCCTTGACTTCCTACCCATTGGGATGCACCAATCTTGAGCTTGGAAGAAGCACTGTTTGAATGCTAACCAACTATCTTGGGCCCCTTTACCTTCAAGTACCCTGTCCCACGGGATTTCCCCTAGCAATTGCTTGAAAAGGCCGAAGTTGGCCCTACTAAAGTCCAGCGTTGCTAATCTGCTCAGGATTCTATTACGGCCACATGAGATCCTGAACTCCACCACCTCATGGTCACTGCAGCCAAGGCTGCCCTCAGCCTTCACCTCTTCAACCAGACCCTCCTTATTCGTGAGAATAAGATCTAGCATTGCTGCTCTCCTAGTCGGCTCGTCCACCATTTGCATCAGGAAGTTATCATCAATGCACTGGAGAAACTTCCTGGACTGCGGATGACTGGCTGAGTAGGCCTTCCAGCAAATATCAGGGTAGTTAAAATCACCCACAATAACCAGAGCCTGTGACTGTGAGGCTGCTACCAGCTGCCTGTAGAAGGCCTCGTCAACTTCCTCGTCCTGATCTGGTGGCCTGTAATAGACACCCACGACAGTATCACCCATGCCAGCCTGTCCCTTAATTCTCACCCACAAACTCTCAACTCGCTCGTCACCCACCCCTGGACCATACTCAATACATTGAAGTTGTTCTTTCACATAAAGAGCAACTCCCCCCCCTCGCCTTGCTGGCCTGTCTTTCCCGAGAAGGGTATAGCCACCCATGACTACATTCCAGTCATGTGAGCTGTCCCACCATGTCTCTGTAATTGCCACCAGGTCATGATCTCCTGACCGAATACGGATTTCTAACTCCTCCTGCTTAGTCCCCATGCTGCACGCATTTGTGTACAGGCACTTCAGGGAGCGAGCTGAGCGCGCCGGTTTCACCCTAGGAGGGTGGGAGGACCCCCGGTCCTTATCAACACTAGAGTGATGCCCCGCTGTTGCAAGCCCAGTTACAGCCCCATCTCCCTTCGAATCTAGTTTAAAGCTCTCTCAATGAGCCCTGCCAGATCCTGTGCTAGGATGCGTTTCCCTCTATGAGACAGATGAGTTCCATCCCTCGACAACAGGCCAGGGGCTGAGTAAACCACCCCATGGCCAAAGAACCCAAAGTTCCCGTCTCGACACCAGCCCCTCAGCCAATTATTCATGACTTGTGTCTTCCTGGCCCACCCCATATCCTGCACTTCCCCAGAAGGTATAGAGCAGAAAACCACTTGCGCACCTGCTCCTTGAACTATTCGCACTAAACCCCTGAAATCTCTTTTCATAGGCTGCTGCCTCAGTAAAGCTTTTCAAACCCAGGGGTCAGAAGGTTGCTTTGCAGGGTACAGTCCCTATGGCTACAAGTATGTCCCATATGTCCAGGATATATGATGTGCTTTGCCGAGTCCTGTGCTCACTGAGATGGAATATGACCGTGAAGCATGTTAGTAGTGTTTGCACTATAATGGTCCGGGTTGAAATTGAACCAGGATCCCTGAAGAGATTGGCTTTCTGTCCCATTTTATCAACTGACTAAGCTATTTCCCTTTTGGTGTAGATGATGCCTTTCCCTGATCTAGTCTGTGCTGCCCTTTTATCTGTCCTGAAGGGGAATTACTGGCTCTTGGGCCTTCGTCTTTATTTGCTGCTACCTCCATAATGACCCTCTCTGTGTAGTCCATTTCAGACACTTTTTTTGCCGGTCTGTTTATGGACTTCCTCCATTTCTTTCTACCTCACTATGGAAAAAAGCACACCCTAACTTACTTAAGTATAAAATGAGTGTGTATATACACCTTCCAGCACAGAGGAAGCTGGATTCAATTAACTTGGTATGTTCTCTGTCTGTTTTCTTTTTCCAGTATTTGACTGCAATTTTGAATCTCCTTGTGAGCTGGAATTTTCACTTACCTCAAAAGATCAGGAAGCCCCCAAGAATGCCTGGATCAGACTGAGTGCAGAGGAACTCTCACAGCTAAACAACCCGGATGGGCCAGAGAGAGATCACTCTGAGAATACACCTAAAGGTAAGGTGAATGCAACTATGTAATGCCTGCAGTGTAGTGGTTAGTTTTAAAAACAAAACATCCTCGATCCCACCTCCAAAAAAGTCCCTACCAAAATGCCCCAAACTCCCACCCAAACAAATGTGTACTCCTAAAATAGTTAAGACAGCTATAATCTTTTTACTGCAGCAGACAAGGAATACAAACAGTGTGACAAACAAAGGGAGTCATGCACATGAGAGATCTGTTTTTGTCTAAAGACAATCTGCATCACGTATGTGGGAAGCAACATTTCAAATATAGTGTTGTCTAAAACTGGAATCAGGCTGGCCCATGCCATGGACGGTATTTGGATGAGAACAGCACTATGGTGCCTATGCTTACAGTCATTCAATCTTTGGAAGTCGTAAATAAATTAGAGTCTGGTTTTAGTTCTGCTCTAGGTCCTGTTTACTACTTGCTTATTTGCAGACCATTTTAGGCAATATCCTTGTGTCCAGGGCTTAGGTTTTCTGTCTGGTAAGAAAAAAAAAGATGGGTTTTGTCATTAATATAATAAAGAAGTTCTTGTCTCTAAAGAGAGCTAGGAAGCCTGAGAAGAGGGGAGTGCAACAGACTTTTCTCTTTCCTTGGAAGAAAATTTGATTTGTTGGAATTCTTTTTCCTGATTATGATCATATCTGTGAACAGCAGCGTATTCCATTAAGATTATAAGTTCTAAAAAGGTTTTTATATGTATTTGTGCTCTTTTAGTCCTGAGAAAGCAGAGTAATTCCTAACATCATTCCTGCTATTAGTGACACTTGCTTGAAACCTCTCACTGTAAGGGTCAGGTGGTGTTCATAAGAATGGAGCTACAAAATGGAAGTGGGGGAGTTAGGGCTACAAGCTTTGTCCAGACAAACAAAGAGGTATAGGGAATGACAACAAAGATTATCAGGGATGTGGAACAGTTTCAGTACTATGAAAAACTAAACAGACAAAGATTCTTTATTCTGTCTCTGGGGCTTAGAGGTCTATGAAAATGCACATTGAAGAACAATGGAAACCAGCCACAAAGTTAGTGGGTGCCAGGTATAGAACAAGCAAGAGGATATATTTTCCATGTAGTACCTGAATAAAGTGTGGTAATAAGATGCATGAGTTAACATTATGGAGGCCAGAAGTATGCATAAGTTTAAAGAAAGATCAGATGAATTCTTGTAGAATACATTAATCACTGGTTATTTAATTAAATAGTCCGTTTACCATTCCTGACTCAAGTAGCGTCTTATACAGAAAGCTGCAAGTGAAAAGATCCTTTTCTTAGCAGCCAGTATCAGAGGTGGCATTTGACTTTACAGACCTGCAGTCTGACTGCTTGTAACGGTTCTTCTGCTCAGGCAAATACTATGGAAAAGTTTCAGTTCTGCTTTTGTTCAGATTCTTTAATTCTGTTTTCTCATCCTTATCAACAGTATAGTACTCTTCCCCAGATAGCCATTTTAAATTAAGTTTTAAGGCCCATTGCTTGAACACTGATTCATCAGCAAACCAAGTCATTTTGGTGTGTCATGTGTAAAGCAGATGGACCACATTTGTGATGCATGCAAATATCTTTTAATTTTCACATCAAAGAAGGTACATACGCATACTAAATTTATTTCTGGAAAGATACAGTTAAGCAAAAGTTCAAGGTAAATCAGAATGTCTGCTGTTGCTCTCCTTTTCCTTAAATTCTAGTGCGTGCTGACTGCTAATGAAATTTAGAAATTAAAACCTGCTTATTTTGAATTGAGAAGAGTAGTTGTCATTTTCCTGGACTACGGAAAAAAATGGAGAAAACCCATGAAGAAATAAATGTATTGTTTCATGTGAAGGGCTTGGCTGGGTAACTGCAGTGCTGCATGTTGTCAATGTACTTTTTTTTTTTTATATTATTCTTTTCAGTAAAATGACACCTTTGCCTGTATTCAGTTTTTATGTCTGTTATGCAGAAGAAGGGGAGCCTGTTAGCTGGCTGTGTAGCCCAGAAACAAGGGTAGTGTTGGTTGATGATTTCCGGTTGCCTGTTGGGATAAAATTCCATTTCTAAACCTAAAGTTTTGGGTATTTTAATTCATCTGGAATATAGGCAATTTAGGCTGAAGCTTGTGTTCTGCTATTCTCCCCTATTCCAAGGGGCAAGCACCCATTGTCACATTGAGTGGATTTAGATTTGTGGGATGTGAGGGGGGGTTGTTTGGGGTGTTTTATTTGCTTGTTTGTTTGGGTTTTTTAAAATTATCAGGCATATTGGACACAGTCAGTGGTAATTTTCTCTTGGGCCTCTCAGTAGAGCTGTAGGTCTGCAACTCATAGATGACTGTAACTCTTGTGTGTATAAAGGCTCATTTGAAAATCAACACTTGGAGCTAGCATCTCTCTATTTTAAATCACTTTAATTACAGCTGCTTGGCACAGATAGTTGTGTGGTCTGTTTCAATCTGAAATAATTAAGCACAGTAATTCCAGCCCCCACTGTTTCCTGCAAATTGTACTTCCAATTATCTCAATCTCATTTCATCTCCTTTGCACACAGTAATGCACAGAGATAAACAGATAGTATAACTAGATTTTGGGATGGTTTAGCTCATCCTTGTCACTTGGCTATCAAGTCATGTCAAGACATTGATAGAGACAAATGCCTTGGATATGATTCATTGTGCTTCATGTAAGTTTCTGTAAAAGGTTCAGTAGGGAATCATTGGTAGGTCTCCCAAAAAGAAACACTGGAAGAACTTCTGTATTTTTGCCCTGTCCCCACAGTGTGATACAGCTCAGTCTCAAGGGATCGGAACAAATCAGCATGGATCAAGCTACCTAGAGGAGGAACTAGTTTCACGTGTCTCAGCATTTCTTTACAGTCACATCTGAGTGCTCTGGTCACTTGGCACATTAAGGATGTGGTAAGGATGTGGTGTTACACAAATCATTGATCTTCTGAATAGAGATAGATGGTGAGGTGGCAAATTAAATTATTCAGGTTAAAAGATTGTAGGTCTGGTTTGCAAGAAATTGAAAAAAGATGCTTAACTGGAGAATAGTGACAGGTAGATTTTAGTGTAGATTATTTCAATTGAGGTGGTGGGAGAAACAATCGGAGCTTTGCACATATAAGGACAGATTCTGAGCTGTTTGTTATCACTTAAGCTGATTTTTGAGGTAAACATAGAACTCTAAAAACATCAACTCAGTAGCAGTCAGAAAGTAAATGTGATGTTGGGACTTACTGGGAAGGGAGTAGAAAATCGGAACGATTGCTATAGTATAAATGTGTGGGGCAGCTGTATCTGGAATACAGCATTCTCTTCTGGTTCCTATGCATCAAAAATAATTTACTACAGCTGGGAAAGTTACTGAAAGACTGGAAACAATGATGATCTAAGGTATGTAATGGCTGTCTTTTTAGGAACACTTAAATTAACTAGGGCTACTCTGCCTGCAAGAGACATTTAAAGGAATGTTAAAGTTTTATAAAAATCAAAGGATTTTATAAAATCTTTGTAAAAGAAGTATAAAGGTTTATAAACTCCCAAGACTTTATAAAGCACTGAAAGTGTGAATACAGAAGGAATATTTGTTATTTCTTCTAGTTCAGAATTGGATGGTATCAGATGAAATTAGTGGATGTCAGGCTTAAAACAAAAGGAGATCCTTCAGTATGCAACAAACAGTGACACTGTGGAACCTTTCCCCACAGGCTATTGTTGATGCTAAAATGTTTTGTGGGTGTGCAAACTGATGGGATATGTGCAAGGAAGAAAAGTAGTTACAGATACTAAACTCTCAAGACTAACTTTTCTGTCTCAGATAGTCCTTGCGCGATAGATCCCTTAAGGCCAGGGGTGGGGAAGTACAACTGTTTCCTCTCCCTGTTCATGTGTTCTTTCCTATGTGTCTACACCTTTCTGTTTTTAGAGCCGGATGACTGAAGTTAATGCATCTTTGGTCTGTGCTGGTAGGGCTGGTGTGGTGATGTGTCCCTCCCTCACTTCCCAGCCCAGTTTTTTCTTCCCTTTGAAAAGGAACATAAATGCTCTAATTTGGAGAGTCAGAGAAAAGGGGAAACATTTAATCTTATTTGCTGTTCCATTAAAACCTTGTGAATAGTATCAAAACATGGAAAAATATTGAGTATTTGGTAGGAAGGACTGCAGAACTGTCTGTCTATAGAAATCTATAAAGAGAGGCTTTCAAGGTGTTTTGTGGGCTGGTGTGTGTGGTGGTTTGTTTGTTTTTTGTTTTTTTAAATTTTGTCCTAAAATGACTAGAATCACTAGGGTATCTCTCAGCTAGGCCCTGCATGGTACATGAAGATCTGCTGGAGCTACTAATATTTCCAAGTCAAACTTATGTAATTTTCTGCAGGATCAGAGATGTAAGGTTAAAATTCCACTGATGTCCTAAAAATTGACAGGAAGACCTCCACTGTTGGGATCTGAATCAGGCCTGTATGTGATGTAATGAGTAGGCAGTCCATTGTGGATTAGTAGACTTATTTTAATTCATGAATAAGCAAAAAGATGCTATTAAAAATTTAAGCATTCTGCATCACTGACTGCATTTATTTATTTTGACAAGTGTGATTAATTCTTAATTATTTATGATCCTTGATAATATGTTATACCAGCAAATGTACTGCAGTCTATGGTAATGAAATATGAGGAACTGGAGATCTTGCAACTGTGGCAGTATTTCTGAAGCAAGCAGGTGAGACAACCCAGTTTGTGGTCAGAGTGACAGAGTTTGTAGGCCAAGGGGGTTGCACGTTGGAGCTGTGTGGACATATGCGTTTGTCATGCTCAAGTGAAAGAGTCATTTGCCTTTCTGATAAACTTCAGATGGGTTAAACCAGCCATAAATTCTGTGCCTCTTAATTCAAACACGGGGTTTTGTGTACTATGGGGGTCTCTTAAGATACATCTCTAAGTAGCAGGTGGTTTAACATCCATCAGAAAGTGTGTCTTTCCAGAATTCATCTCTGCTGCTACCTTGTCGCAGTGCTTGTATTTTCCTTCCTCCAGAGAAGCACTGGTTCAGCTTGCTGTCAGCAACATTGCTGGACTTGTGGAGGGCAATAGTTGTGGTCCCTGATCTGGGAGCACACTTGTGTCTTCCTTCCAAGTCAAATTTTACAAGGAAGAGGAAGAGCAAAACCACTAGTACAAAGTTAATCGTATGTATTTTAGGAGGAAGGACCAGCATCAGCTGGACCAAAACCAAGTACACACAAACTGGACCCAGATCTGTGCTTGATCGATTGTCAATGTAATCTGTTTCCAACCGTATGTGCAGTTTTAATCTTGAAGGATTAGATGCTTGACAAGTCCTGACTATAGTGATGCAAGTGATGCTCCTGTTTTAAATCTTATGATTCTAAAGTAAGTGAATTTCTGCTTCTGTTATCTGAAGATTTCAGGACCATGAAAGTATGCAGATACTCGATAAAAATTTCAGATGAAGAGAGAAGTTGAGGAGGTATGACTACCATTTCAAATAAGAATCAAAAAAGTAATAAGCCACCATGCAAATGTGAACACCAATTGAGACAACTCCTTAATGGAAAATGTAGATTAAACTTTCATGAAGTATGGCAGGGGAAGTGGGAGATGAATGAGGACAGTGTCTTAACAAGCCACTGATTAGTTGAAGAGCTCTTATATCAGTTCTAAAACAAGAAGTATCTGCACATTGCGTTAATGTGGTTTTGATTGCTGTAATTATTACTAAAGAAATGGAACAAGGCTAAGGCACTGAGCGTATTAGCAAATGGGAGATAATGAACTGCAGGATTATAAAATGGCTGTTGACTTTAATTCATGATTCCTCAGACAGAGAAAAATGGGGCAGATAATAAAAGATAATAAATAATATTTTGTTTCAGATTATCACTTTATTAACAAAACAGCAGTGTATAAGTCAAAGTGGGCTTGCAAGAAGTAAGCAGTTGAAGTTATTTTTCATGTAAAACTCTTAAGCAGAAAAAAGCAGTTACAATTCAACTAAAAATTGGGGAAAATAGTTCTCTGGAAAAGACAACTTTTTACCAGGGGAAAGAATAAAGGGTAAAGAGACCAGCTGAGTTTATGCTAGACAGACAAAAGTCTTCCCGTTACATTAATCCTTAAGAATGGTTTGAGGATATGCCTTGATCTCATAGAATTGATCTGTCTTATGTGTCTTTTAAACAAGATGTCAGAGTACTTCTTCTTTTCTTTAGTAAATCAATACATGGAGTTTGAAGTTTTGACATGGTGGGTCTGAAAAAATCCCCAGAATTGTCTTTTCAGGAGAATTTCTGATTTGGAAGAAAAATGTTTTGAACCTGTCACAAAGTTTGAAAAAAAAACTTTTCAGACCTGAATGCTTATGGCACTTCTCTTTTTAATGCTGGAGAAGAATCTAGATCATCCTAGTCTGCAAATATTGAATCCAGGTGGTTCAATAATCCTTGAAAAGATAACTGTTGTGGTATGATGCCACCCTAGTTTCATTACTTGTAAGCATTCAGATAAACTACAGGTGTCTTGTGAAGATTTGTACACTTTTGTTTAGTCAAAGTGGAATTCAGTTTTCTATTAGTTTTTGCCCTCTTTAAGATTTAGCCATTGAATCAGTGGAAATAATTGTTGTGTGTGAGTTGAAGGATCAGCTGTATACCACAAGTGAAATAGTTGAAGAATTAAGTGAGATCTGGAAGCAACACACAGACTGAAAATTATTCATCAATCTTATTGCAAATGAGAGATTTATGGTTTTGTAGGGATGACTATCAAGTTCTTTGTAAACAGAGAGGGGTTTAAAATAAAAAAAAAATATTATAACAGCCAGAACTAGTCACTGTAAATAGTTGAGATTTAAAGTTTGACACTTAACTTGGCCACATATACATATCAAGTGTTACAACACAGCCCCATAGGAATTTATGCAACATTAATACATGAAACATAAACCAACTTGCTTCCAGAGTCCATTGGGCTGTGAAAAAATAAAAACGCAGCCTTTTTATGATGGTCAGATTCCAGCTTGTACTCTGTCAGTACCAGAAATGGACCAGATGTTCTTGGCATTTTGCAGCTTGGTCTTCTCATTAGTACTACACTTGTGCTTTGTTCTTGCAAAATTATTTCATCTAATGAGCCTTCTCTAAAGAGGCATATTGTTGTCTCACTGTAGGACAGTGTGTTTGTTTATATACCAGGTATGTATTTGTACAGGCTATGGATAAGCATGCGGGTTTGTTGATTTTAGATATCATTTGTTCATTCCTTAATTCAGTGAAGACTTGCATGGAACTCAACATGAAGCAATCTGTTCCCCAAGCTGAAAAAGAAAAATTAGTTTCAGTAGTGTGCATCAGATGTTAGTATGCTCTAATGGCTTGCTGCATACCTGTGACTAATGTATTTCAACAAGTACATCCAGAAAAAGCAAAGACAATGAAGAATAAATGGGTTGTAAAATGGTCTGTTTCTCACTCTTAGAGATGCTTTCTCCTTGGCAAAAAGAGACATTGAAAGGACAGCTGGAGGGGCAGTCCTGCTCTTGACTGTGTCTGAGCTGTTTATAGGAAAAGACTTCCGGATTAACACATTTGTAAATTTTTTTCCTCTGTGATGTAGGGCCAGTGTTCTTTATCCCCAAATGCTTGTGTACATCCATGCGTATGTTGTGTTTGAGGGTTTTTTAATTGAACTTTTCAAGTCTAGAAGACTCATATTTGTTCAAAGAACATTCAATTAATTAATTGTTATATGATAATTTTAATTTATTTCTAACCTGCCTGCTCCCTCTATATTCTGTATATTTTTTTTATTGTGCAAATGACAGCTGTATGTAAAAATATAATGTATGAGAAAGGAGTATTGGCAAGACACTGTAAGCCTTGTAGCCACTTTGGCTGCATATTGCCACTCCTTACCAACCATAGGCTAGCTATATGCATTGCGAATTGTTACAATAACCTGTGCTGCTTTAGTATTTCACCTATGGGGCTCTGAGGATGTTCTGCAAGATAAGGAACTTCACATGGTTTTAAAGAGTTGGAAGAAGTGTTCCTCTGGGTCATCAAAAATAAACTAAAGCACAATGTGGTTACATGAACCACCCAGGGTGAGTTGTATTCCTACCTGTGCCAAAGGTGTTATACCTCTTGTGCTGTACAGTGTTTTGTCATGAAGTTGGCTTGATCCACTTATAGTAGACATGTGGTATTTTCTACAGACCTGTTCTGTGAAATTATGTTAAAAGTATCAGTAAATTAACAAGAACTGGAATATTTTCACTATTGTCTTAACACCAAAGATAATATATCTGTTGGTGTGTTGCAGTAGCAACAAGTAGTATATCTTACACACTTGTGCTTGAATTAATACATTGAAAGAGAGTAATGGAATTCTGAAAGCTAAGAGATTTTGCTGCTGCGACTTTTGCCAAGAACAAAGCCCAAATAATTAAACAGAAGTGAAAAACTGTTAATTTGAAACAAAGATAATGATCCAGTCAGGTTCTTATGACAGGCTAAGCTAAACCCAAGTACAGCTTGACCTTTTTGCCTAATCTAGACAGGTAAATTTGGGTAAAGAACAAGAAGGCCGATTTTTAATGTTTCTGTCCTTGATTTTCTGGTGCAATTTGAGTTTAGATGCAAATATGTAAAGGATATATGGTGCTAATGCTTGGGTAATATCTCATTTTTGGAAAGACACAATTGAATGTACTACTTCAGAGGTGTTACAAGAAGTGTTTCCCTAGACATGCCTTCACAGGTTACATCTTATTCCCAGGAATTGTTAATGTTGGAGCTGACCAAAGCAGTTGCCTTTACCTTTACCTTAAAGAGGAGGGGATCTATGGGCTTGACTGTATAATCCTTGAGTTTTCTCTTAAAACAGCTTAAATGGAGCATGCATATTTTATCCTACTCAAAGTAACCAAAGAAAAAAGTGTTAAAGATAGCGAGAATTCTGGTTTGTATCTTTATCTTAAAAAAAATAAAAATCTTAATACCGTGCAAGACCTGTTTAGGTAGCCCCAAGCAACTTGCCTAGATTCTAATGAGTAACTGTCCGTTCAATTATGAGTTAGAAGCTATCCCTGAAGTTTCATCTGTTTTCTTTGTTTGCTTGTTTTGAGAGCACAGTGATCAAACAGATGGTATAATGTACAAACATAAGAATGTCCATACTGGGAGAGCAGGAGAGGGAAGCAAACTTGTGGCCAGACTATCCAGAATATTCTCTCAGTCTCCAGATGTTCTTCTGTCAGGGACTGTGCGCTGAAGGGAGCAATATAGTCCTTTATGTTATGTTGTAAGTCTGCTGGGATACCGTACTACGATATCTTATTGATTTGGAATCTCCAGTCCTAGACCCCGTTCCTGAGTTAAGCAATGCTGCCTTTCTCTGCAGTGAATTACATTGTGCATCCCTCTCTGTAAAGAAATTGCTTTCTCTAAGTCCCCTTAAGTCCCGTTAATCTCAATGGCACAGTCTTTCTTGTCTGTCAAATGCAAGCAATCTAGAAATCCTTGACCTTTGTCTTCTACATGCTCTAAATAAACAGAATTTAAAAGAAGATAAATACTAGTGACTGTTTTGTTAAAAAGAAAAAAGGTTATTTTAAAAAAAATAATTTTGACATGGTATCAATGGATTCATATCACTTGCAAACCCATATGAAAGTTGGCTTTGTTAGCTGAATTGCTCCAGAGTCAGAGGAGAGATGAGAGAAGCAAGCACCACTTAATTCTAAATGGCATTTTCTTAGGAATTCAAGAAATGTAATAGTGGGCTTTTGGCCGTTGTTCTACATTTTTTTCTTCTTCCTGTTCTATGGCTGTGAGCAGATCTTCCCACTCTTCTATGAGAGGCTGTCTTTCTAAATTATCTGATGTAAATATGAGTAAACAAGATGATGAGTAGACTTCTCCAGACTTGAAGAGGTGTTCAAACAGCAGAACCAGACGGTTTGTTGCTTGCCGTTGCCTGTGTTAAAAGAATAAACCCGATGTACAACAGAACTACAATAACTTGCTTTGTATGCTGCTTTCAGGGTGGGTCATCTTGCTGCTTTTGTGTGTTTCCAGTGGGGAAGTGGAAAGGTCAGGCAATGAAGGGGAGCATTTTGCTATGTACCACAGATAGCAATCTCTGGCAGTCATGTGGAGACTTGCAAAGCATATAAACAGCATAATAAAGGTTAGATCACAACTCCTTTTCACCTGTCACAGTAATTCTGTTTATCAGAGAAAAGCCCAATCTACAGAACCTCTGGTATTGATTTTGAGCAGCTGAAGGTTCAAGGATGTTCTGGTTTCAAGGTGTTTATTCAGAGAGTTGCAGAAATAAAAAGGCTGTGTTAAAACAACATTATGATGCAGGTTTAATGCCACTCTTAGGGTTTTCCTGGAGGTGTGGAAGTATTTGGGGAGGAGTCAGAGGATGGTTTATGTTTGACTGCCCTAAAAAATTACAGCATTTTCTGGTTGCCAGCTGTGGATAGGGCAGGCTCTGCCTGTCTGACTTGATCCTAAATGTCAAGATCACTTCGTTACAGCCGAAAGTTTACTGTGATGCGTAGAACTCGACATTTTACATACTGAACTTTCTTAGATTGGGGGAAAAGAAAAAAAAAAATCATTCTGTTAGTCTTATTGCCTAATTACACAGTAGTGCAAAACCATTTCATTTCTGTAGTTGATGGTTTAGCTATCTAGCTGGCTAAGGGCAATATATTTAGTGTTATATCATTGTCAAATCAAGATTCCTGAGGAATTATCAATTTAGCTAATTTAATTAATCTTTGTTTTATCATCAATTAAGGGTTAAAAGCAAGAGTCCTAGAATAAGGACTATAAAATACTACATATCTTAATTCAGAAGCTGTGGCTTCCACCTAAAGTGGAAGTGACCTTTCCAATGACTAATCAAGCCAAAGGAGTATCTGTTAAGCAAGACTAGATTCTAAAAATGATGACTTAGTAAAGATGACAAGGTATTTGCAAATTAGTGGCAACAGTTGAGTTAGCATTTATGTAATAACAAGTTTTTTTTAGGACATTTATTGAAGTCTGACTACTGTTGTAGGATAGGTAGCTGGTTGTCTCATCTGTCTCTGGAGAAAGGTGAGTAGAGGTGTAGATGGAGTTTTAGCTTCAGTGAAGGAATTGATCCACCTAATTAGAGAACAGAAAATCTGGATCCTAGTTACCTGTAAACCTCCTGGAAAAAATAGTGATAATTGTAATGGCTTTGAAGCAAGGAATGACTAAAATGTACTCCAAGCCTTCTGAAGGTTGGTGTTTGACCTCCTGCTGCAGGTGCTTTTCTCTGTGGTCTGTGTGAAGAATGAATGGCTAAATGGTAGGTGTTTGCTGTCCAAGAGATGCAAGCGATCTTTGTCATATGTAAAGCTGCACTGACTATGGACTTCTGAAATATTTAGGGTTCTTAGATTCAGCAATATTATTCATGATTGCCTTAAAATCAAGGAAAACTCAAGAACTAGAAGTTAAAATGTTGACTATTTAGAAACTGAATTTGAGCTTCCATTAACAGTAGACCTCCTGCTTTGTTATATGGCAGGCAGGTGACAGGACTAAGGGGTATTTCACTGCAGAGGAAACTTTGGGGTTCAGCATTCAGGTTATCTGCATACAGATGAAAAACCCGGTTGCAAGGTCATACTAGACCTAATATGCTTTCAATGGTATTAGTATTGTGTATTTGCTTACATGTTTAGCCAAGATGTTTGGGGAGTTTGTGTCATGGATAAGTGCTGTGTGAAGCTGAGCACTTCCAGTTCTTTCCACTGACTTACGGTGAGAAGGTGTCTGTCTGGACAGGTAAGGGGAACCATAAAAATGTGCTGGAGTAGGGTCAGCACTTGAGTGATTGTTTTCCTGTATTTTCATTACAAAGTGACAAAGTGTAGTTGAAATAACTGAGCTCCAACCAGATGAGGTACATCACCTGGGTGTAAAGTACTGCTTATCTCAGGGGAAGAGTATTTTGCGTGGAGCAGTTTGTTTGGGATATCTGAACTAAGAGATAGGAATTAACTCTATGAAAAGGTTCACGTTACAGACAATGTCTTCCACCACTCTCTACTATTATTATTTTTTTTAATGTATCTGTGTGAAATGGTACATTTCAGAGTGCTTTGTGGGTGGGCAGGTGAAATGTACTGCATTAGAGCTACAAAATGATTGCTATGTGCGTTATTTAATGTTACATCCATTATTTCTTTGGGAGGGTGGGACCAAATGCTGACCCTGAATGTGAAGTGTTAATGGGCATTGCAGCAAGAATGACCTAAAGGACTTGCAAAAATTAACTAACTTGTTGGTTACTTGATTGGTTACTTGGTATACTACTTTTATCAGCAAGGCAAACTTTTTGTTTCTAATGAAACTGAGTTACTGAACAATTCTTTGTTGCTAAAACTACTGTTCATAATACAGACTGCAGCAACTTAAGTGAACTACAGATTACTCTCACTACTGCAATGTAGTCAAAGCATTGTTCTTGGTTTTTTCGTTATGTTTTCTGAAAAACGCCTTCCTATTCCCTATCTTTAGCAGGTATTGTCCTCTTGTTCTCCTTTGAAAGCTTGTGTTTGCTCGATGAAGGAGTACAGACTGCAGGAAGTGGCATTTTCCTAGGCCAGGTGTATTTGCAGCGGGCTAGCCTGTGAAGTTTCTGACGTATATCCAGGTTCTCGTTGTCTGGCTAAAAGAGCACGTTAAGCTGAAGAAGTCTGGGATGCTCCTTAAAGCCTGAGATTGTCACAGGGTGATACAGATGTGCATTGTGTCACTGGCAGTCTTGCTGCAGGTATGAGAGCAAGCATAGTGACAGTTTTGGTTTTGGTTTGGGGTTTTTGGTTTGTGGTTTTTTGTGTGTGGTGTTTTTTTGTTTTGTTTTTGGTTTTTTTGGGCGTGGGTGCAATGCCTTTCCTACCTTGGAGGTGCTACCTGGAGTGGTGGTGTAAGCAAGAAATGTTGTGTCACTTTTTCCCACCTCTGTATACTCAAGGGGAATTTAGTGCTTGTTATGTATGTGGATGTTATACACTTCCTGCAGGGGACAGGGACAGCAGAAAGGCCAGAGTAAGGTTTGCCTCTGGAGAGGGCATTTCTGAGTGTGATCCAGTTAAACATCTTTGATCCCTTACAGAGGTGGTGTTAGACCAGCAACTTAGACTAAAAGCAGCTTGACAACCTGTACTGCAAGTTGTGAAACCAGTTCAGGAGGAGAACTCTTTAGCAATTTGGAAAACTATATTAAAGAAGGGGTGGGACTCAGCATTTTATTTCTCTTCAGAATTAAAACCTAAACCAATGGCACGTAGCTTAGGGAGGGGAAAACTAGGGGAGAAGAAAACGGTACCGTATATGGATACTGGAAAAAATTCTGCTATAGGGCTCGTTCCTGCTAAGGACCAGTGTCTGGTGTGACAATAAAGTAGGTAAAGAAATTCTCTCTATTTTTTAGGACTACTCAAACACAGCCCATGCTTAAGGACTCTGTTAGATTGAAATACAAGGTTTGCCGCTTTGCAGTGTTGAGCTTACAGAGTGTATTATCTGTTTGATAGCATATCATCTCTGCTACCAAGACCTGCACTTTGGTCACCGCAGAAACACCACAGAAGGAGAATGGTGTTTCTACTGCTTTTCAGATGGAGATAACAACCCTAAGGAATTTTCACCTGCACCACCTTTGGTCTGTAAAGTACTAGACTGAGAACAGGAGATAATTTATCGCCTTTTCCATATTACCAGATGTCTCTTTAATCGATAGGAATCTTGTTACAATCACTTTAAAAAAAATGGCTTTTGAGGAATTTTTCCCCCAATTGACAGCAACTTCATGAGGGGTTGTGACTTTATAATCAATTTTAATTATTGTGTAGTTAACAGCGCTAAAAATAACAACTTCAACTGTGATATTGGATGACTGATTAGTGAAGTAACTTGTAAATTATTGATCTTTTGTTCCCTAAACGTTTTTTTGTTAATGCTTTTTTTAAAGTAAAGAAAAAAAAGTCAGGCAAATATTTCAGTAGCTAAAGCACAGATAATATAGTGTGCCATAGTAACCACTGCTAGTGTAACTGGGTTTCTATAAACTAAGAGCTGTGTGTTTTAATAGTTAAACCAGGAAACTGGAAATCAGTATTTCTAGGTGTTTCTCTCATTCTGTCACTGACTCAGTAGGATACACGTACAGCAGCCATTTTGTCTCTTACTTTGCCAATGAGCAAGAATAGTCAGCAGCCTCTGTCAAATGTTGTAATGCTAACAAAGGTCAGTTCTGATAGGACTATTTTACAATGAGAATAGAAATCTGCATCATCCTGTTATTTTAAGAATATGTGTGTTCAGTTTACAGATGACAAGATGGTTTGTTTCTGCGCTGATAACTGTCAATCTGAAAGATTGTTTTCTTCTGGATTTTTTTTCCCCTGTTGTCAACAATACTAGAGGGTCTCTGACTGGACCTTTGTGCAGCCTGCTCTTCTGTTGTTGAATCATAACTGAGAATTTTACTGGTAATATTTGAAGTGGGGGAGCACCCTTCTTCATTCCCATAAGTTGTCAGCCTTGTGGCATCAGATTTAAATGAGACGTTTGAACAAGCCTGTTTGCCTGCATGTATGTTAAATGAGGTGAGAAAGAACAAACCCTTTTCAGATCACGGTTGTTTAGAGTAGGACTACATTCTGTATGTTTGCAAGGTACTTTGAGTTCCTTCAGAGGGAAGGTGCTATAAGTTAATATTACTGCTCTGTGTGTAAGTGATAGTGGGTCGTTGGCAGTAATGGGACAGTGAAAATGGATTATCATTAATGTCAGCAAATACAGTTTTAACAATGTTAAACCCATATCTTTGTGAAACCAAATGAGATTTCTCCTAACACAGCTACTTATTTGTATTCACTCCGCATTGCGCAGACTACTTCACTATTCTTAAAGCAACTACCAATCACCATGAGGAGTCAAGCAGACGCTGTATTCTCCATAATTACAAGCAATTTTCCAATTGAATTATCCCATGATTTAATTCCTTAGCTTGCATCTGGAGAGCATCAGCAATGTGCAGCTGTTTTGGCTTTGAGAATTAATTGTTGCTAAATGCATTAAGAGTGGTCTTGCTGCAATGATTTCAGAAAAGAGTTAAATCCCAGCTCACTTCTGGATTAAACTTTTACTTTTGATTCACCGGTCTCTTGACTCAACATCATGCTACTATACCTGGGGCCTGTGTTGTTTGTCTTGGGTAGTTGTGAATCTTAAGTCAAAGTAAATATGTTTAGTCACTGAATTGAAATCATATTACAACGAAAAACAAAGTTTTATAGAACCATGTCAGAGTCAGTAAAGGCTGGAAGGCTGGAGATTAACGATAAATGATGTCAGTTTATACTGCTGGTATGACTGCATAGCTATGATTTGCAAAAGAAAGTGACTGTAATCTTGTGAAGTACAAAGTACCCAGTGAGATAGGTATGACTTTCCACATCACAGGGTTCTTTAGGCAGCCCAAGTACTTCAAATATAGGAAGAGCATCTTAGTCATTTGTCCTTGAGGAAAGGGTGGACAAGTATTTAGACTGGGCATAGCATGTGTCTTGTTTCTGGAATCAGAAAAAGAAATAGAAGGAATATCAAGAGCCTTGTGAGGCTAAGATTATAATCAGGGTTTTCCAGAGTCTGTTAGATTCCAGTGAGGATAGAATTTTTTTTTTTTTTTAATCTAAAGTCCCAAATTATCTTATTTTTTTTACATTAAGTATGAAGACTCCAGCTAGGGGTTTTAAGAATCCTAAAATACACTGGTATATTTTCATAACTGCTGTGGGTTGTTGAGAACATTCTTGAACTGTACCTACTTAAATAATGGTATGAAGAAGTGGAACTTGTAAGACATACTTTCTAACTTGGAGTTTTGTGACCTTTAGATTGGCTACTTAATGTCTAGGCCCCTGTTGTAAACAAATACCTTTTCTGAAATGTTTTTGATATAAAGTAAGTTCAATACAAAGTATTCACATTGTTAACTGGTTTTGTTGCATTAATTCAGATAGCAGAAAATTGTCTAGATTTTTTAGCAAGTAAATGTCACTGTTAAATTACTACAGTTCAAAAGATACCCATCGTTGATAAGTAGAGGTTATTTATCCAAAGCTCTGGAACATGATTATGTGGCTGAATATAAAAAATTGGCTAGTTTAAGAGTTGTGAGATCCTGTACGTCTGTTCAGGTGAAATGTATGATGTGTAACTCCTCTGAAAGCTTGTTTGTTTTCATCCACGTATTTGGACAAGTTTGGGCCATCTCTTATACTAAGTCAAACTAGCTTCTGGGTGACAGCATAAACTACCTTAAGGTAAGGTAACATAGCCCTCTTGAAATTCAGTGTTTTTTTCTGTTTATCAAGAAGCAGATCCTGAAGTAGTAAAGCTGCTTATGAAGAAAAATAATTTAGGGAAATAATTTACTTGATACCTGCGGGATATTTGATCTTACACTATGGTATAAAGCTTCTAATTGTATTAATGATGATGATGGAATAGAAAATAAGTTCTGTTTATGTGTTTTTTATATTTTCAATACATTTTAAATACACTGGTTTGTATAAAGCATTACTGTTTCAGAGTGTATACATGGATTATAACAATTCTGAATCTGACTTGCTTTCTCAAAGGCAGATGGTCTTTGCCCAATGATAAATATTCTATACTTTTGGGTTTTTTGTTAGACTGTAGCAAAGTAATTTCTGTTATGCTGACTCAAATACATAAACAAATGGAGCATCCTGTATTTTATCTTTTGTAGCTTTATAATAGAAGAAGGGGGGTAGCCCTCTGCTATAGACACTGTTTTTCAAACACCTTGCAGTGATGAGGACAAGTAGGTTCTGATTATATCTGAATAATATAAACATGATTGAGTTTGCCTAATGTTATGTCTGGATCATGATTTCTCCTTCCAGTGAGAATCATATTGTGCAGGTTTAATGTAACCAGGACACGAAGGCAACAAGCAATCGAATTAGCTGCTGTTTCCAAAAGTTTCTTTTGTTCTTGCCCAGAAAGCAGCTTTCTATAGGGTTTGTCTGCTAAAGAATTTCAAGCTTTTATTTTTGTTTCTTAAAGGAAGACTTAAATTGGGAACATGGACAAGTAGCAAATGCCCTGAATTAACAACTTTCTTACCTGAAAAACTAAATAAATTTTATCAGTTCTGGTCAATGGCTGGAGATATCCAATTCCCATACAAACAAAGCATTGTAGTTCAATTTGGAAAGCCTACGTGGGCAATTGTGGATTCTTCACAAGCTGAAGAGGAGGAGTGACAAAGGTGTGGGATTGTTGGACTAACCCGATAAAAGAATTTATGAACCATTGCCTCTAGACAGTGTAGGGAACACAGAAGCAGTGGGATAAACGTGGCCATGTAGGATTGAGAGGCATTGCTAATATAATACTGGAATAAAGTAAGAAAGAATGTGATACCTTTAGGACTGGAGTCCTGGAGGCAAAAATTGTAGCGGAAAATGAAAAATCTTGTACATGGAGCATAGTAAGAATTTCTGCTCTAAGCAGGGGTTTTATCAGCTGGATATAAAAGTATTAAGAAAGACCTGAGAGTTTCTGTTAATTGTCACAGCAGTCAGCTGTGAGACCGGTGAAGGTTTTCTGCAGAAGAACATGCTATTACCATCATATAAAACAGCAATAGTGCCTATTGCACAGTACTGCATGCCAGCATGGTCAGCTGTGTTTGAGAAAGGAAAGCTAAAATGGGAATAGGTGTAGAAAAGGGCTCCTAGCCTGGTGCTCAGGGAGCAGAGATGTTGCCACACCGGGTGAGATTACAAAATGGCCCTTTTTAATCTATGGACATGAGAAGTAGATATTGATGTTGATAAATATATTTCAAGAAAGGCAATTACAGAAGAGACCTTGCTGGAACAGGCTGCCCAGAGAGGTTGTGGAGTCTCCTTCTCTGGAGACATTCAAAGCCCGCCTGGGTTTTATCTGCTTTTCAAAAATCCTGGGTTTATGATTTTATTTTCATGTGGATCTGGATGTCTTGAAGTACAATCAATTTGCCAAATTTATTTTTACATCACAATGAAAGGGCTTCCACCACTCCAGAGGAGAACAAGGTGGCAGTGAGCCACCAGTGCTGTTCGCTTAGTTACACTTTGAAGAAGTAGCAGTGGGCACTTGGCAGCTACATTGGTTTACCCAAGTCCTCCACCAGTCAAGCACTGCATGCTGCACCATTTAGGTTTGGTAACTGAGCAGTTAAGGACGTTTTCTAATTACCTGGCCAATTATGTGCAGTGTGAAATTCCCTCCTAGTACTGCTGTGATAGCCTGAACTGCAGGCAGTCTTGTGATTAAACTGTCCCTTGGTGATGAAGTCGATAATTAACAAGAAGGCATTTTGCTGAGTAGTGAACAAAGTCAAAGAAAGAAGAGAATGGAGTTTTCAGTGCTGTAATATGGTTTTAATGGTGCTCTTCTCAGGGACAAGAATTGTCTCTGACCTCCCCTGAAATTAAAAATGCATACTCATGTGCAAAAATGTGGACCTGATTTCTTTATGCAGAAGATAATTTTGATGATGAAAGGGCTGGAGAACCTGCCCTATGAGGAAAGACTGAAGGAGCTAGGTCTTTTCTTGCTAGAAAATCCCAAAGTAGGAACAAGACATTTACTCCTCACAGTGTTAAGTGTTGTATGGATATGCAGTGAACTGGACAGAAAGCCGCACAGCTTGTCCATGTCAGCCTGGCATGAGCTAGGAGTCAGGTAGACAGAAGAAAGCTATATGACATTATAGCATTTTACTTTAACGGATTTTTGGTGAAAGTCTGCTGTGGAATTTATTAGTGTTCATTCAGGGCTATCCACTTAGAAATTTTAACCCTTGGGAAGATGTCAGCTGAAAAAAAATTGAAATACTCCAGAGACTGTATCTTTCTCCCTTAGAAAATTCAAGATATTAACAGAAGTAATTATCTGAATGAGCAAATGTTACAAGTTGCCCTCAATATTGTGAACATAATTAAATTACGGTAACTTGTTTAAATATATTAAACCTGGATTTTTTTATTCTTGCTAAAAGTTGTAGCAAGACAACTTAAAATAGAGTTGAACTTGTATAAAGATCCTTTGGCCTGCTAAAAAATAGTTTTGTACATGGAACAAACCATTTTCCTTAAAAGAAAAAATTCAGGGGAAAAATTAATTTCATTCTAAGCCCAAAACTTCTGGCAAAGATCTTTTGAAGACAAGAACAAGACAAATCAAGGACTCTATATTCCAGCTAATGTAGTTCATAAAAGCAGCAATCATCATTTGGTAATTTAGTGCCTGAAAATGGGTTGACAAACATGGAAAGTATAATGGAGTAATTGCATGGGTTCTGTGGGTACCAGGTTATTACGGCATTGAGATTATCAGCTAAATTGAAGCTGATTAGTTTTATGGGTTTTTTTAATTTTTTGCTTAGATTCTGAAAATGTTCCTCATGGTTGAAAAAAGTACCACCTTCTGTAAAAGGAATGTGTCTTCCTCTGTGTTTTTCTTTAGAACAAATACTTTATGAGTTCTTGTGTGTAGCAGCTTCTATTTTGATGGTTTTTAATGGCCTTAGAGGCATAGAAACTTGCATCTGAGATCTCTAAAGTCTTACTATGTCATTCATTGCTGTAGTAAAATTAGTGGAAATAGCAAAAGCTTTAGAGAACTTCAACCATTACAACAGATACACTGGCAAGCTTAACTTTCCTTTAGCCAAAAGCAAATACAAGTAACTTCCCTGAATGTCTTTGATGTTTGTGCATGCCAACCATGCATATGATACATGATATCAAAACAAGGCTGGACTTCTAAAAAGAAGAATACTTATCATGAATTTTCCACCGTCAGATCTATCTGCAAGTCCTGAAATCCGATAATGCATTCTTGTTCAGTTTCATTTTCCTTCCCTGTCTTTACCTTAGGACAGAAATGTGCAAATATGAAGTATAGTAGCTCAATTTGGTAGGAATTCAGGCTTTTCTCTAGAGATGTGTGAAAATGTCTGGGAGAAATTAGCATTTCTTAAGTTGTAGGAAATTTCTCTTGTTATCCTACAGATTTTCATCTAAGCACAAAAAAAATAAAAATCTATAGACCCTTAGACTTGTTTTCGTGTTTTGGTTGTTGTAAGCATATATGTTTAGGTATCTGTGGATTGTCTGGCTAGAGGAGCTTCATAAAATGACTTGTCCGCCTCTGCAAATTGTTAGGAATGAAGCTAGAATCTCCTACAGGTGATAATTTTGAAGAGGCTGAGAGTTAATGATGACCTCCATAAACTAACCTCGGGGGGGAGGCCCTAATTTGGGAATGACAATTAAAACATTTCTAATTTTGTTTGAGATTGAAAGTGAGAGCTCGATGCCATGAAACCATCACATCTAAGATATTGTTGCAGACACTGGTACTATATCATACTCTCTGAGAGACTGGTGCAAGAAACGCTCTTGTGTGTAGGTATGAAATAAACACCTAAAAACCAACTTCCAGACATGTCCAGCAGGGATGGCTTACATTGTCATAAGCAAGCATTCGTACCTCCCTAGAGCTGCAGATATTTTTTAGCTCTCTAAAAAGTTAGGTTTTTCTTTTTTTTTTTTTTTTTTTTTTTTTTGGTGCTCTTGGCTTAAATACTTAATTGCAGCGAGTACCAGAACGTAATATAGCATGTTCTATAAAAAGTTTTTCTTTTATCAGTTTTCAAACTGATACATTTGAATGGCTAGACTTTTCCTCCTCTGAATGTTAGTAGAGATTTATTTAACATACAGGAAATTATGTCCTTGATTTAAAAAAAAGGTGTAGATTTATTGAATTATTTTAAGAAAGCTTGCAAAATCTGACTTTTATCTCCATGGGACTGAGATACCTGAGCACTGTTAGGTACTTAACAGCCTGTAAAATATCTGTCTATAGCAGATGTGTACTATTTGTTTGTGCCATTTCTTTAAGCCTTTCCAGACTATAATTAGAATTTCACTGATTTGGTGGACTTCTACCATAGTCTGCAAAGTGATTTGTGCTTCCTTTTGGAGTAAGGCTTAGCAAATCTGATAAAACGCATTATTGTGATAGTTTAATGTGTACGAGTACTTCAGATTTGTGGTGCTTCAGAAGCTTGCTATTGAAGTAGTGTGGTTTAATTCACTTATTGAGTAAAATAACATATTACTCTTAGATCACTCTTTATTAACCATCTCTCAAAGAATACAGATAAAGACCATTAATTGCTTTTTATCAACAGTGGGATTTTGACTGGTCGTACTGATTATTTAACTGGTGTGTAATTTTATAATTGTCAGTATGTTTTTTTTATTACTACACAAAACTCAGTTGTAATTGATAAAAATCAGAGGCAAATGTGAGGGGTTTTCAGTTTGCAAAACTGCCTTGGAGAGCTCCTGCTCCTAGATAGTTAAACAAATGTCTTCCCATTATTCTAAGTAAAATGCACTTGGAAGGCACTGATGAGAGGGACAAGGAACTGTATTACAAGGGCTGCTGTTAAGTAGTTGTTGATAGACTACCACTTGTGCAGTAATTCTGGCTTTAAAACTTAAAGTTTTTAAAACTCTGTGGTTTTTCAAAATGGGGAGATGGGAGGAGGGCTGGGGATATAAGTAATTGTTTTGGTTTGTGTATTTTATTTTGAGCTTAATGATTGAAAGGACATGAAAGAATGTTGAGGGATGGTCCTAAAGCAGAAACCTAGAGCTCTGGTGACATCAAGCTACAACCAAGTCCTGTGCCCAGCACTTAGGTATAATCTAGAATATCAAGAACTCACAAGACTTGGCATTCAGATCCTATAATTTTATCTGGTGGTAAGGAGTAGACTAATTACACTGTGACCACAGAGAGGAATGAATCAACATATGAGCCTTGAAAGAGACAAGTAACTAAGTTGCTGGGGAAACTGGGAATTGTTCCTAGTAATCTTGTTTACTAGTAAATGCTGTAGTCTGTAAAAGCAGAAACATTTTCCTCTGCCAATACAAATTCATTAGTTTGCAATTTAGAGTAAGTTGATGCAAAGCCAAATTCTACAAGAGCAAACAAAGTTCATTTGCAAAGAGATTGTGCCCTTGGTATGGTAGCTAACTGCCTGGGAAGTGTATTCTCTCTTTTCTTGAAATTCTAGTTTGAAACATAAATAAATGCATGTGGATTTATACCTAAATAATAAGTTTTATGAACAGTACAAAGCGGAGAAAGTGGCAACAGATTTCCACACTCAATGTAGGACCAAACTGTATTTCTCAAGAGCTGTTCAAGGAAAGGAGGAAGCCTGGAGAGACAGAGGAGGGAGGCTGGAATCACAAACTGTGGACTCTTGTTTCTGCTGCCACAGCACAGAGCAAAGGAAATGGCCTTTAGTTTAAGAGCTGCGGATTTGCAAAGGTTAGGGCATTGCAAATGAAAAAAGGGGCAAGCCCTCTCCCCTCTGTGGCATAAAATAAGAGTAATGACTGTAAATGAACTGTTACAACTCCTTCCTGGGAACCTTCACTGGGATACTTGAGGACACATACAAAGCTGGAAGCATTTTAGGCACACAGCTTTGGACAAAAGTCCTTTATATGTCTAAAATGTCTTAGGAAATAGTTTTTGTGTTGTTTTTTGTTTGTTGGTGTTTTTTTTTTGTTTGTTTTGTTTTGGTTTTTTTTATGAAACTACATGTCAGAGTTTGGAGTTAGGGTGAAGAGACCCAGAAAACCTTAGATTGTAAAATCTGTAGTGAAACTGGCTTTTCTGGGATCCCTGTGTTTTCAGGAAATCAATGTAAAAACCAATTGTTGTGAATGGTTGAAAGTGCTTAATGTCCATACCTAGAACCAGAAGTCTTTCAAATCTCTGCCTGTAACTATTCATAGCTTTCATGTCCTTGGTATCTCTTTAAAACAAAAACCTCACATAACTTCTCTGCACGATCTGTTGTCTTAATGTTCTACCAAAAGAGTTTCTAAATGACTCTCTATGAAGTGAATATGAAATGGCAGAAACTTAAGAAATTCTTTGTTAGAGATGCAGGAAGGGTACAGTGACATGGATTTATTTTTGGTGGAGGTGAAACATGTTTAGGTAGCACAATCTACATCCTGCAGACTATATATATATATTTTTTTTTCTAATTCCACAAAATTTTCTTGTATTTTCTTTGCAGAAATATCTCTTAGGGTTTCACAGAAAGAAACTCTTTCCACTGCATTGAGTTTCATAGCAGTCACTATAGCAATACCATTCTCTGGTACCTTTCACGGGGCTTGGATTGACTTCTGTTTCTTGACTGAAGAGATGTGTAATTCATCTATTCTAAAAGCAGAGGGGAAAACAACATTTTTCTCCTTCTGTTTTTGACTAACAAACCCATCCCTGATAGAGAGACCTTCCCAGTGAAACATTTGTCAGATTAGTTTAGGAAGCATCCTGGTTTCAAAAAGACCGCAGATTTTAATTGGCTTGAATTGTTTCACTGAAGGTGTGTCGATCAATCTTACTTTGGACTGCCCTGGGGCATCCTGGGCACTCCCAAGCTCCTGCACCATCTCTCTGCAGCCAGTTCTCTTTTGTGTGTAATGCATTCATCATCACTGGGGGTTTTATGCTTATAATGGCAATTACCTGTTCTTGAGTTGAACTGTATTTGCAGCTTAATAAAAATTTATAATGGTCTAATTATAGTTCTAAGCTGTCTAATGATAGTTTAGAAAGCTTGATAGATTTCTGAGAGAAAGGCCCTTAAAATACTTTAAAAATTGTGTCCTTTTTACAAAAGAGAAGTGTCCTTTTCTTAAAGATTCTGTATCCTTTACAGAGAAAGTGCTATACAAGGGAATCATTGGACATGTATTTATTCATAGTTCAGAAGGATACACTCCTAATTCTGATCATAGTTCTGCCTAGCAAATCACAGTGTTGACGTATGTAATTCCATATTTCAGCACACTGGCCTCAAAATAAGAATGTATGTACTGGCATGGTTGGGATGTTACAGGACTAAACTTGGAAAAACTGCAAAAGTATTTTCATGGACATTGTTTTAAGTAGTGGAGAGCTTATGTAATATTAAGTTTTTACTGGATATAATTGCATCATAGAATCATAGACTGGTTAGTGTTGGAGAGGACCTCAAAGACCGTCTAGTTCCAACGCCCTTGCAATGGGCAGGGACACCTCCCATTAGCCCAGGTCGCTCAAAGCCTCACCCAGCCTGGCCTTGAACACCTCCAGGGATGAAGCATCCACAGCTTCTCTGGGCAACCTGTTCCAGGGCCTCACCACTCTTACAGTGAAAAATTTCTTCTTAATATCTTTCTAAGTCTCCCCTCTTTCAGCTTATAACCGTTGCCCTTATCCTATCACTACAGTCCCTGATGGGGCTTCCCCATCTCTTCTGTAGCCCTGTTTAAATACAGAAAGGCTGCTCTGAAGTCTCCCTGAAGCCTTCTCTTCTCCAGGCTGAAAAACCTCAACTCTCTCAGCAGGTCCTCATAGGGGATGTGCTCCAGCTCTCTGACCACCTTTGTAACCTCCTCTGGACCCGCTCCAACAGGTCCATATCTTTCCTGTGCTGAGGTCCCCAGAGCTGGATGCAGCAATGCAGGTGGGATCACACAAGAGCAGAGTAGAGGGGGAGAATCACCTCTTTTGACCTACTGCTAATGCTTCTTTTGATGCAGCCCCGGACACAGTTGGCTTTCTGGACTGCAATTGCACACTGCTGGCTCATGTTCAGCTTCCAATCAACCAATACCCCCAAGTCCTTCTTGTAAGGGCTGCTCTCAATCCATTCCCCATCCAGCCTGTATTTGTGCTGTGGATTGCCCCGACCCATGTGCAGGACCTTGCATTTGGCCTTGTCGATCTTCATGAGGTTCACACGGTCCCATCTCTCCAGCCTATCCAGGTCCCTCTGGATGGCATCCCTTCCCTTCAGCATGTCGACTGTACTACACAGCTTGGTGTCATTGGCAAACTTGCTGAGGATGCACTTGATCCTGCTGTCCATGTCTCTGACAAAGATGTTAAACAACACTGATCCCACTACGACCCCTGAGGAATGCAACTCGTCACCAGTCTCCACTTGGACATTGAGCCATTGACCACAACTCTTTGAGTGTGTCCATCCAGCCAGTTCCTTATCCATTGAGTGGTCCTGCCATCAAATCCGTGTCTCTCCAATTTAGAGACAAGGATGTCGTGTGGGACAGTGTCAAAGGCTTTGTACAAGTCCAGGTAGATGAAGTCGGTTGCTCTTCCCTCATCCAACAATACTATGACCCCACTGTAGAAGGCCACCATCGTTCCTTATTTTTCTGCATCTTTTCTAATGATTTCTTTGCAGCCTGGAAGTGTCAGACCTGCACTGTCTTTGCATTCTTATAAATCTGAGCAGTACCATTTGAAAATATTCTTATCCCAGATTTGAGGATTTACTCCCAAGGTGTTGCCAGTCAAATTCCAGGTACACTTTACAGAGTTGGTGGTACTGCATAGCATTTTAAATAAGATTAAGTATTGCTTGAGATCCTGGACTTTTCCCCCATACTGTGCTGCTGCAGATGTGATCACATTAGGATATCAAACCAACACTGTGGTTTTCTTAATGAGTAGGAAATTCTTCAAAGTTCCTTTAGGGAGACATTGCTTTTTGTGGTGGTTTGGTTTTTTCCCTTCCCCGGATTATAGGCTTAGCCATCACTTGCCTTTGTAGTCTATCAATTTCCTGTCTTTGTATGGTAGAAGGTTCATATAGCCTGTGAGTGGTAGTAGGAGTCTTATTCATTGTTAGAAAGTACTTTTGCAGTATGTATGCAATATTGAGAGAGAGTGCATTTGCAGGCTGTTGTTTTAAACTCAGGAAAAGCTTTTGAGTGACATGATTGTCTTGACATTTGATTTAATGTATGAGGTTCTTAAAACTGTTGTAAGTAGTCAGAGATGATAGATACAATGAAACTAAATGAATACCATCATGTACAGCAGCAGAGTAGTTTATATAGTGACAAAGCATCAAAATAGGTGAATAAGTTCAGATGAAAGGCTAGACCTTGTATATCTTAATGAAAGTTAACATTCTTTTCTCTAAACCTTTTGCTGAATAAGGTTGCTGATAGTGTAACACAGTAGCCTTCAGCCTTCTGGGAAAAACTGGTAAGTGACACTGGTAAGAGTTTATTTCTCATGGCCCAATAAGTTACTGTTGAATTGCATGCAGGACAAGCACTTTTCCTTTTTTTGATCTGTCACAGATGATACTCCAAGGGAGCTAGACCAGTGTTCACATTGTGTATTGTAAATCCAAGCTCCCATATTAATTACATTTACTTTGGACTTCTCCACCTTATTTAGTGCATCTTTAATCTTTTTCCTTGGGACAGCCTTTGCTATGGAAATACTGAGAGACTTGACATTTTTCTAATTGTTTTTGCCGTAGCTTTTCACATTGCAAAAGACAAAACATTTAAGCTAAGTATCAATACTGATAGTATGCTTGTCTGGGAGTTCCTCCCAGACATCTGTAACATCATTTCATCTTCTCAGCAATTCACTGCTCTCAGATACTACATTTTTATCCCAATTTAGACCTAAAGCAAATGGTATGAGTTGAAAACACATCCTAGTAAAAAGCATTTCCCTACCAAGGTGAGTTTCCTCTGCCCTTTCCTTGCCCAGGGTGGTAGACTGTTAAGACTGTTCTCCTTGGAGTCATGTTTGGTCATCTGTGGAAAACAAATTAGTTAATAGATTTTAAGGCCAAAGGAGACCGTTAGATCATCTGACCTTCTGTGTACGTATTACATAGAAATTGATCTAGTAATCTCTGTATTGATCTTGGTAAGTTATTTATTGAAAAAACACCTTGGTGAGAGATGGCTAGCATTTGCTTTGCATGCTGTGTTGAGTGGCAGTGTGCAAAACACATTAACATTGTCAAAGTCTTGAATTTTTTCAGTTGTTTGAAGAGAGAGAGGGAGAGTGGAAATACCAAGTTTCTGATAATAGCAGTACATTGCAATTGTAGTTTATGTGGGGAGCTCAACAGACTGACAATTAGGAAAAGAATTTTTGGGGTGGAAGGATTTTGTTCCAATTTTCCGTTATGCAGCAGTTATCCTGAGAAATAATTACTCAGATAAAAGTGTTTACTTCTGCCTTGTAAAAGAACAGTTCTAGAAGATGCCAAGTTCAAGACCTCCCTGTGTAAAAGGGTTTAACTGGCTGTAGTCAAAGTTCTTCCAGAGAATGCTTCGTCTCGCTGCCTGGGGTGAAAACAGGTTACTGATCTTGAGAGCTGTAGTCAGTTACTAGCTCCCTGACACTCTTCTACATGATGGTGCTTGGAGCCCAGCTCAGTCACCACGACGGAGCGACACAGGCTGGGCTTCTCACCACAGACAGTGGCAGTGCCTCACTCAGGAGTTCAGCTCACCATCCAGTGTTATGGCCATATACTTTTCAGTGCCACTGCTTCCCAGAACAAGTATCTTCAGCAGTCACAATTGCCATGGGTTTGTTCCTGTGTGTCATTTGACACTGAGCTTTACTAAGTATAGTTTGCTTGTACTGGCTTTTTTTAATCAATTGTTTGACCTTTTATTTATGATTACCCTACCTTTATGCCAGTTGCAGACTTTATTGCCTATTGTATTCTTCTTGATTTATGTTATACAGCAGGACCCGTTCCCCTCTCTCTTGTGACAATGTGTTTACTTAGTAATTATCTCCTGTCTGTCATGTTGTAAGACTTATCAGTCAGCCATTTAATCTGTCTCATGTTGATTCTTTGGTGTTCAGAATGTCAGGAACACCTCTTTAAACCTTTTAAAAATACTGGGGTAAAGCTAAATTTCTCTTGGAAATTCCCTGTTATGCTAAGAGTTATTAAAAATAAGGCCTAACATTTTAGAGAACTCCTTTGGCCATGTCTTTCACAATATGTCATTGTTATCCCAGAGTAGACTGTGTTTCTAAAAAAAAAAAAAGGGGGGGGGCAAAAAACCCCATGTGAGTTGAATGAACAGTGATTTGTTTAAAACTGTACAGTCACAGGTATTACCTGAGTTTACTAATAAAATACCTATGAATAATAAGAAGCCATAGCTGAAATATTAAAACAGTTACAAACAACTAGCAAACCAGTCTTTTCACATACTTCATACCTACTTTGGCACCTTAAAAAAATAAGCTGTAGCTCCTGTTGCTAAAGACTACTTCTGAATCACTGCTGAATATATTGGTTTTACAGTAGCAAAGTGCTCAGAAGGATGGACTGTGTCTGAACAGAGCTTTTGGCTCGCCACCATTGGAGTCAGTCAGCTGAACAGTGTCTTGGCAAGAGGCTTCCATTTTGAATGTATTTGAGACTATGATCAGGTAGTCCGGCTATGACAAAGTGAAATGGGATCTGGATCCCTGTCCATTATTTTGAACCAGAAATAACTCAGCTGCCCACTTGAGCTGAATTTGTTTTAATAATGTATTCTGCTTTTAAAATGCATTATGGCGTTTGGTCAGTCTGAACAGGAAAGATATTTATACAGTGTTTAGCAGAACCTTAGCTGCACACATGCTGATGCATCTTTTCTGGTAGCAGAACCTCAGTTTTAAGTGATTGCATAATGCTTGAATGGACATCAGGAAGGTGGGTCTTTAATTTCGGTTTGAGGTCATGAGATACTTTTATACAGTTTTAGATTAAATGGTGAGCATAGAGTTTGGTGGTTTTTTTTTTTAAATGCTGTGGTTATATTTGTATGGAGTTCATATGTGTCCCTAAAAGTAAATTGGATTCATTTATACATCACTGAAGCGTAAGAGCAGAATTTTGATATTTTTCAGATATTTTATGGTATTTCTAGCTTTAATAAAATGCCTGCTTCATAATATATTAGTGTTAAATTCTTGTAGTATTGTCTAGGGTTTCACACACCATACTTAATAGGTATGTCACTAAGCCAGCTAGTGTTCTTGTGTGTGTTACAATACAGTTCTTCCTTTTTTTCCTCTCACTTTCTCCTGCTGCTTCAAGATCCATGGTGAAGGGTTAGATACTTCACTATTTCATGATGGAATGAAATGAACACTTTCTGGAAGCTTTCAGCATTTTAATTAAACATGCAGATAGCTGAGGAGCAGTATATATTAAATTTTTTATTAAAAACATGGATAAGGTACAACGTTAATCAGTGAAAAAGATCTTGCCCTTGCTTTTCTTAATGGATTATATTAGTCATTAGATCATTAGAATGAGTTCAAAGCGCTCCCTCTTCGTCTCATACTGTCACTTTGTTAATACCACTCTCTTATGAGTCACCTTCCCTTTTAGGCAGTAATAAATTTTAGCTCTCCTCCCCTCTTTTTTTCTCCCCATCACCCACTTATTTGATTTGTTGTGTAACTTTCAAGGAAAGGCCGTGTTACCTGGATGAGGAGAGTGGGAAAGATGCAACAGAAATAAAACAGCTAGGCAGTGAATTAGCTTTGCCGCTTCATACTCTGCTTTGATTTATATTCTTTTAAATGATTTTGAAGCACAAATACGTGCTGGCCTCTGGAAATGAACACTTAATCTCATCCCCACACCCCCCAAGGTTGACATTAGCTATTTAAGCAAAATCTGATTTATGCAATTGGCCAAGGCTTCTGTTTGACACCTCTATCACTTCCCCAGTGGGGAACTTGAAACAAAACAAAGTGCTTGGAGAAGTGCTCTTTTCTTCCTTGCCAGTACAGCTGTGTGCTTGGGTGCAGAATGGAAAACTGATAGGACCTGTTTTCTGTCTTCACAACAATAAAAATATCAGTAAGACAGGAGATTGGTAGTGGGTTTAGGACCTTTTCAAACCTGGGTCACTGGTTCAAATTCAGCTGGTCACTGGATACTGGAAGTCATCACCATATTCAGGGTGTTTGATATCCAGAGGGAAATGTGTTGAAGAGCTCTTTGTCTTTTCCACCAAAGAACAGTCCCCAGGAGCTGGCACTGATTGGCCACCCCTGTTGACAGCTGTGGCAGTGGAGCCAAAGTTTCTGAGATACCCTGTCAGTCAGTCCTTAGAGTAAATTCATATCATGGTAGCAAGGTAGTACGTGGGGACGCTTTCTTAAATTTAGACCTGTAGACCTGTTCTAAGAAAAGCAATGATTTTCATACTTTGAGCTGGGAGATTGGCTGTGAACACTGCATTTATTCCAATCTCTTTCCAAAAAATACAGGATAGCAGTTTTCAAAACCTTTGTATTTTCCTTCAAAGCAACTGGAAAATGCACACCGCGCCATGCCAGAGCAACTCTGAGAATGACAAGAACTTGTAGCTGCATATCTGGCTAATGGGACTAAATCAGTAGTAGTCATGGAGTGCCTTGTAGGGTGGGATCCTGGTAAGAAGGATTTTTAAGGAAAACCTGTTGTACAGGTTCAGATGAATATTCTGCACCCTGGCTCTATAAAGGAGAGAGGTCTCCAGTGATAAGATGCCCATCATGTAGTGAGCAGTCTCTTACCTGGAGAACGTAGAATGAAATGATTTTACAAACACTATCTTTAGCCTGCTGCTTGCTCATCTAGAGATTTCTATTTGAAATAGCTTATTGGTATTGTGGCTTAACCTTCTCCTTCTCTCTGACTCTTCTCAGGAGTGAGCTGCATCCTTTATATTTTCTTGCTTTGCATAGAAGTGTTGTAGTCGGTCAGTCCTAGAAAGGAGTGTTGCCTCCTAGGAGTTAATGCTCATCCAGTCAGAGGGTGCATTTGCATTACAATTCAAACAGTGAATTATGAATATTGAATTCTCCAAGACACATACTACTTAAGCAGTTGAAGAGCACACAAGACACTCATCAAATAATTTCCAGTACAGAACATGTTTGTAAAAAACTTTCCATCTGTTTGCAGAGAATTCATGGCTAAATTAATAGCATATTCCTACAATACTCAGTTATGGCAATGTGCACCTTAGCAATGCCTTGATAAGATGTGCTAACAAAGACCAGCTGCATTCAAAACAAAACAAGACCCGCTGGATCTGGTGTTACACCAGAGGTACACTTCATGATTCATATTAACTGTAATATGGTGGTTTCCAGGATCTGTATTCCTGGGGAAGGGAAGCACAAAATTAATTTAAAAAACCCACTCCTATTGTAGATTACATGAAAAGGTTATTTGAAAAGCTCCTTGAAACTGACTAGAAGACTACAAAACTCAAACAGTGTAATGGAAAACTTTTGAATAATTTCAGTGCCCTTTGGATCAGGCTGAGTCCTTATTTTTTTATAAGATTGCATTTATTTATTAAGAAGTATTTCTGATTGCCTTTCAGTGTTTTCTTGTCATATGAAGTTCTTGAAAAATGTCTAGTTATGATTTCTACAGATTAAATGTGGGGGGAAAAAACCCAGCTTTTTCACATTCATACTTTTGTGACTGTTGCTGAGATACCGCCACCTTCCTGCACAATTTCTGTAGTGGAGAGACCTGCTTGTTTTGGCATGCCCTTAGTTTTACACGTTATGATTGTCTGTCCAACAACCTGTAAGGAACAAATGTAGCTGGGGATAAGTGCTCCTTTCTGCTGGGGAGGAAGGAGGACTGAGGCAATATTTGTGGGATCTAAAGTATAGAAAAAAACTTACAGAAGAAACTGGTCTTCTGGCGGGCTTGGGGAACATGTATAGTCAGCTGGAATTAGCAGCCTGATGGAGTGTCGCACAGACCCAATGTTGTCTTTCACTTGCTCTCTCTGTTACTGTCAAGTTTTTTTATCACCTCATTTAGGGCTTAATACAGTTATAAACTGCTGCCTCAGTTGCCTTCAAAAACAAGCAAACAGGAAAGTCCCACCAAAGCTCACAGTGTATGCTTCAGACCTGAAACTTGAACTGTGTGGTAGTTGTACTTCCTCAAAGGCAGTTCTTGCTGATGGATTTGCTGTGCTGAGAGCCAGATCACATTTGAGTTATGGCCTTGGCTTCTACACACTTTATTATGCATTTATTGGGCTGTTTACCCCTTCCAGGATAGCTTGGTCACAGAGATCAATTTGAGTGATTGTCAGACGTTTCATGATGTTCTCTCTCCTTTTTTTTTTTCTTCAGTTACACTCATTGCAGGCAAAGAAACATGCAGCTGTGATAAATTTAATCTGATGATAATGTGTATGTCTGGTATCTGATTAATCTTTGATTTCATGGCTGAATCCCAAAGGGAGAGAGAAAGAAATTAGTAGAGGATCATGGTGGCAAGCAGGATTTAGAAGCTGGTAGAGATGATGAAGTATCAGCAAGACTACTTGCAGCAGAGAGGTTAATAGCTAAAGAGAAGCCCTTGTGCACAGGATGGAAAAATACCAAAACTGGAGATTAAAAAAAAAAAAGAAAAAAAAAATATCACTGGTTTAAGGCTGAGAGTGTGAGTGAGACCAGCAAGAAAGCTGGTGTGTGTGAGCAGTTAGAGAAGAGAGAGGGATATGTACAGAAGGTTATATTCGTTGCAGGAATTTGCATTGTGTGACCAATCCAGCTGCATCAACAACGTTCCTTCAGTCGCCCTCTTTACCTCTCCTAGACCACTTCACAGAGTACGAATACCTTAGCTGCTGTCATTGCTGAATGCTAAATAAATAAGTTAATCCTTTAATAAAATTTAGACACGAAATAAATAGGTCAATCCATTTATTCTCTAACCAGAGTTCAGAAAGATAATGAGGTTTGGCTGGAGGCAGCATGGTGCCCTGGAAGAATATTGCTGTTTAGCCTGTTAATAATCTTGGTATGCTTAATGCTAATTCATTTTGAATGATTATTTTGTTTAGGCTTTTAAAAATTAGGCTTAAGAAAATACTAAAAAATAATATTTTGAGAGACAAGCCCACCAACAGACAAACCTTCAGTGTCTTGTACTTCTCCTTAGAACAAATTTAAGTTTCTGTGATCTTGGTTCTGTCTTGTTCTGTAGGTACTCACCTTGCACCCTCTCACGTTCGCTACCTTCTGTAATTTAGCTGTGGAAAGTCCTCAGATTACATGTTCGTGTCTGTGTGCCATGATAGTTTCATGTCTGTGTAGCCACTCCATTTAATTTTGTAGGTGGGCACATTTTTGAAGAACATCTCTATGAAGTGCGTTGGCAGTCAGAGTAATGCTCTTGGAATGACCAATCACAGTAACATTTTGTTTCATTTCCATCTTTCTCCCCAGGGCAGTATGTGTCAGTATGTAAGCTAGCGTGTTATGTACTTGCCAGAGCAAGGACGTGAGTCAAGAAGGTGGACTGCCTTCAGCAGCAAAATGGCAAAGTGTAAAGGTATTCTTCCTTTTTGAGGATTTGTAATCAAACATTTATTAGATTGCAAGAAAGTCTTATTTTGTTTGCCTAAGCAGCAGACAACTGTGTTTTGGTAAAAGATGGTTGCAAGTGATAGCTGAGATCTTGATGTTGGGGGTACATTCCTCTCTCTACATTTTATTTGGCTGGATAAGAGCTGCTTCATTTCTTACCCTATTTCGTAGTGTTACTTGACATCATTAGAGACTTGGTGGCCTTTTCTCAAAATGTGATGCTTTTCCTGGTGAGCAAATTAAATCCTTGTACGACATTTGCTTACATGAGGTAGGTACTGAGAATTAATATATTATGAATCACATTTTAAATCACATTTTAAGACTCAGATGAAAAGTGCTACAGAAACACAAAATACTTATTACGGTCTTTATGTACAATTCTCCTGTAATGTATGCATATTAGCTGCGAATTCATATTAACATTTATTATCCAAAAATTTTCAGACTTTTTTTGCTGTTAGTGTTGTAGGATTGATTTCAGTACTGTCTAGCAGTAGCAGAATCTCCCACTTCTTTTTCCTTTAATTGAATTTAGCAATTACACAGCCATGGCACCTATATGAACTACTACATGTTATTCATCTTTCTTATTGTTCTCAATTAGGGTGTTGTCTGGTATGGGGTTTTTTTTGTCTGCTTCTTCTGCAGTGATTAATATAATAGAGTTATAATCTCACTTATAATCAAACTTTCAGGAAAGCTTATTGCATTTGAGGTGACTTGTACGCAGGCAATTTCCCGACAGCCAAACTAGATATTGGCAATTTATGGGATGTCAAACCTTTATCATTACATGGCCAGATTAATAGTACATCTAATAGTCAGGTTTCTGGATTATTAGGGTTTGGTTTTTGGTTTGGGTTTTTTTATTTGTTGCGGGTATTTTCCATTTTAGGGTCAGTATCTGCTTCATTAACTACAGCGCAATTTTGTAGGAGGTCTTTTTTTTCAGATACTTTGTAATTGGCTTGTTATCAAGGTAGCACAAAGCACTCATCTGTCAGTGTGAGTGTTCTAGGCACAGCGAGGTCAGGAGCGCTGACTGGAAAAAATATTTGCTTTAATGAAAAAAACACAGATTTCTTTTTTCAACTACGTATCCTCTCAATGTACTAGAAATCTTAGATTTATAGATATATATTTAGAAGCTACCTTTGCAGGGAACAGGAAAAGCAGTACTAAGTTGTAGGTTGACACAGTATGCAAGTGCGTTTATTTCAAACTTTTTAACAAATCCAGGGGACAGATTAAAATGTCCCCAAACAGTGAGAATCAGAATTCTGTCTTTTAAGTATTTTTATCCCATCAACAAGTAGCAGCCTGGAAATTCTTCCTCTTGTCCAGGTACATGCTGTCGTGGTGTAAACCTGGTGGGCAGTAAGCACCACACAGCCACTTGCTGGGTAAGGGTAAAAGTGAGAAAACTCACAGGTTGAGATAAAGACAGTTTGATAGATATAGCAAAAACTGCATGCAGGCAAAGGAAAATAAGGAATTGAATCATTGTGTCCCATTGGCAGGCAAGTGTTCAGCCATCTCCAAGAAAGCAGGGCTCCATCATGTGTAACTGTTACTTGAGATGACAAACACCATAACTCTGAACATCCCCGCGTTCCTTCTTCTTTCTCCAGCTTTATATACTGGGCACATTGTCATATGGTATGGAATATCCCTTTGGTCAGTTGAGGTCAGTTGTCCCAGCTGTGTCCCCTCCCAGTTTCTTGTGCTCCCCCAGCCTCCTCGCTGGCGGGGTGCTGTGAGAAGCAGAAAAAGCCTTGACTCAGTGTAAGCACTGCTCAGCAATAGTGAAAACATCTCTATGTTATTGAGACTGTTTTCATCACAAATCCAAAACACAGCCCCATACCAGCTACTATGAAGAAATCTAATTCTGTCCCAGTAAAAACCCGTACACACACATTGTATGTAACCTCCTCCCTTGTTCTCTCCTTACAGTTAGTGCTGTGTGCATGGGAGGAGTGGTGTAGTTTCTAGGCTTGGTACTTTATATATGAAAGTACATGCTCAAACAGGGAGTGGGAAAGCGGGAAATAGTTCCTTTGGCTTGTAGAAGATAAAGCTTGGTTTTATTCAGGACAGAAGCAGGGTGATTTGTTACCTGTAGAAGAATAAAGGTTGGCCTAAATGTGTCTTTGTTTTCTCATTATATAAAGGTGGTCTTCTCAAGTGGACCCTGATAGTAAGGAACTATAATAGGGCATTAGTGCTTTTTCCCCTAAAACTGACAGTTCTTTTATAATTGAGATTCTCTTAAGTTTCACTTGACTTATTGAGTGCTAAGGCAAGGAGGGGTGATGTTCCTAATCTATCTGAAATAATAACTGCAGAGCTTAAGAAAGCATCAGCATCTGTGAGAGTCTGCATCATTGATAAAACAGGAAGGCAGATATGATGTGATTTTTTTTTTTGAAGCAGCTGCCTGGGGAGGAACAGTGCTACGTTAAAAGTATCTGAATTATAAAGGCCAAAATTTACCAGCTGTGAAGGTTTTAGGGTGGTCTACATGAAATAAATAGCTGCTGCGACTTGTTTTCTGACTGGGTAAGTATCCACATGACAAAAACCCTCAATCATAAATTGATAGCCCTGCTGGAAGTGTAGAGGCCAAGGAACAAGTTGTCACTGTTATTCTGTAAAGCCAAGATTATTCTGCATGCTGTAATGTAGGTGGTGCTAGCTTTACCCAGTACTTCAGCTCCCTAGAAAATATGAAATATTTTGATTCTTTTGAGTGGTGGTGTATTTCAGAATGTTTTATGTTCCAAGTGTTTATGAACAAGGATCCTTGATTGGCCTTCATCTCCCCTGCACAGGGTATTACAACCTGCAAATAGCAGGCTGATGTCAAACCCTTGAATACCCTTTAGTATTTTCAGCAATAGCATCAAATTGAGTTTGCTATATATTGCCCTCTTAATTTGGGGACTGCAGACTGAACTCTATAGGACCATGACGGTTGGCTTTTATGGCTTTGTATATCATTCCTTGCCACCCTGTTTGGTGTGTTTTGGGTCTTGTATGCTTCATTTACTACAAAGTTGATGCTTTTACGGTAAGGTGTCATCTGATTTCGATATACCTGTAACAGGTTAGCATTTTCTCAAGAGAGTGTTTTCGTAGCTTTGTGGGCTATGTGATGATGTAAAATGGCCACCAAGTCTTCATTGTCTACTGTTTCCAAATAAAGGAAGAAATTCCACCACTTAAAGGCATTCTGCAGTTTGTATTTGAAACCTTCAAAAGTGGTAAAGCTTATATAGCATTTTAAAGAAGAAAAGAATGTGTACAACATAATTAATAATTTGTTTCAGGGTCACCCTGAAAGAGTTTGTGGATTTTCATTAGTGTCTTTGCAAAATTAGTCAAATGTACCATGTTGATGTTTTTGCAAATAGTGCCTCTCACATTCACTAAACAAGTGTAGTGCAGGAAGCATTAATGAAAACTTAATTTACCATTATGCTTCAAACTTGTCTTGAGAAACCATCCTTACACTATCTACAGTGTGTGAAGGCCTTTATCCTTGAAAGAGTGCTAGAAAGGGATCTTGGGTAAGGGCCACTGCAAAAACCCGTTGGAATCAACTAGTTTTATTTCAACTTTCCACTTCCCATGTACAAAGTCCAGTGCTCATGCTGGACTTAATACTATTTGCTATGCAAATTTTTAAAATGAATGAAGACTCATGGATGCACTTATGAGTGTACAGTTTGGTTGCAGTCTGTAGGATAGCAAAAGACAGTCACTGGGAGCCAGGCCTGCCATTTTCAGCTGGCGTGTAGGATTGCTTAGCTTCTGGCAGAGGCTTTGAATATCAAGTATCTCAAAGCAAGAAGTCCCAAGATTCTCCATTTCATGTGTCTGTGCTTGAATGCTGAATTATAGCCCTGAAGAGAGGATACTGGTGCCATGCATCTCACCAACATTCTTGTCTCCATCTGCCTGTGTTCAGAGTTCCCATTCAGTTGATTTTCCTACAAGAATGCCAAGAGCTGAAAGTGACTACTGCACCTTTTCTCTTGATGCAAGAGGCATGTAGGTGGTAGTTGTTCAGTGTTGAAGGCTGACAAAAGAAGGCAGCTTTTTTCTGTTTCAGCAGTTGTGTTGTGTTTGTTTCCTTTTACATATTTGTCCAAAAGGAAAAAAAACCCTATCAACTGTATCTAGAACAAGGGCTACAGCCAGACTGAGACTTAACCTTAAGTACCTTGATAGCTCATCTTCAAAGCTGGAAATGGTTTGAAAACCTCCTCAGTCTGAAAGTCTCTGAAGTGTTCCCTTAAGGATCAGTTCTGCATTTGTAATGAACAGAAAAACCATGTTATTTCCTTTTTTTAAAAAACAGTTTAATAAAAAAACATTAAGACCTTGCCAGTTAGGATGAAAAATACTGCCAGCAGGAACTGTAAAAGTGCATGCTGTCAAATATGACATATATGCACAAATACCTGTGGGCTTATTAGTGCCTCTATAGTGATGTGCTGTCAGCAGCGTATTTCTACTGCATATGACCTTGCAATATTTACCTTTCTCTAAAAGGAAAATAAGGAGGGAGGGTTATTCAGTGAAGCTTGGGTATCGCCTGTAACCTTTATGGAGTCTCTGCCAACCACTTCATAACAGCCCATAGCACATTTGCTCTGTGTAGGACTCAGGTTATTGAAAAGCAATAGCGGTAAATCCTATGTGGCTGGATGTCACAAGAAATGGGAGAACTCTCTGTTTGCTCGTCATTGTTGTATTACAGCTTACACGTCTGCTGTCTTCTCTAGCTTTTTCCTAGGGGAGTTTATTTTCCATCCTTAAAAGAAGGCTGTCAGACTGATTTAAGGCCAGAAGTGATGCTTTCAAAATAACAGGGGTTTACTGAACCTTGGATCATTTGACAGGTGGTCATAAGGTTTTATTTGAAGTCAAAGAAAGGAGAATCTTGTCTGGATTTAAATAATTTATCCCTTGCCACAAGTTTTGGCAGCCTTGTGCTAACGATGGCAATTAGGAAAGGAAGGCAGCACAGTCATGCAAAGAAAGTTGACCTGCAGGTGAAATGCAAAATGTAGGCAAATTATGTGAATGGTGTAAAAGTGAATTAACAGGTAAGATCTTTCCTCTCATAATAATTTGGTGATTTACAGTACAGGCTTTTAGAAGCAGCCTTATTAAAATTGAGTCTTAAGCATCATTCCTTGTTGCTCTGTAGAACAACAGTGACCTTTGTGAATTTAAAGACAACATGGGTGGCTTCCCAAAAGTACCTTAAATTTATGCTGCTTATTTTTTGACTTTAATCTATACCATACTGCATAAAACACTACATCAGTTTACTGTGATGCATCCGTTTGTGAAATTAGGTGTTTCTACTAATGCTTCACTAGCAGGTAAGTCATCTATTGTCAGAGTGAATAGCTTGAGGGTAAGGATAGTTGCGTTAAGGCAAGCTGTCCCCACTCATGTGCCAGATGTCTTTGGACTCCTGAATCACTTCTGTGCCTCTTGCACATATGCTATCTGATGTACCTGTTCATTTCAAAAGTAATATTTGTGGGGTTTTTGCTCCATAGGGATGAGCACTAGGAGGCTTTTAGGGCTCAGTGCACATAGAATATGACAGCACTAAGGTCAAAATCCACTGTGTATCTGCAGTATGGGAACCATACAAGTTCATTACCACCAGAATGTCTTGCTTTGGTGCTGATAAAGGTAATGGCTTTGTGATGAGGACTCACTGAAACCATCAGCTGGAATCACTCTTGTCAGGCAGAGACAACTTCTAAACTCTTGAGTGCCATCCTGGACTGTGTAAAATCCATGTTATGAGCCACAATCCACTTCCAATTCATCCGCCATCCAGTCCTTGTTCTTTTATCTCCAGGCTAAAACCAGAGCAGGGAGACAGTCTTTTAATAAGACAGTAGTTCTCTCAGTCTACAGCCAACAGAAAACAAATTGAATGGAATTTCTCGTTTATGCTGTATCTTAGGGAAGTGAAAAGAGAATGGAATAATTGTAACCAAGATAAATGCACAAGTCATAACTTTCTTAGCATAACTACACCTGTTTCTAGAAAATTAGAGTGTCAGTCAGCTAAAGGTAATTTGTTCAGGAAGCCAACAGAATGATAAGTCTGTCTATTTGATTTTTTATTTTTTTTGTCTCCTTAGGTAGTTTCAGTAAGACTGAAAAGTGTATGTAGTTGGTCAAAAGATCCTTGTACCACTTTGCAGGTACATCTCCACCCACCTCTCCCCCAAAAATAATGCATGTGGCTTCCTCAGTTTGATTTGGAGGCAGAAATGCTTGGCAGGACTGTGATGACATTTCAGAGACATTTTAAGTATTGTTTTCTGATTGTTCCATGAAGAAGAAAACTTGTGTGATGTACAACAGTTAGTGCTGTTCAATTGAATTTCATGTAAAATTTCTCCGTTATAGCTAGGCTTTGTGCTGTTCAATTTTTTTTTTTTTTTAAGATAAACATTTGTCTTGACGAGTAGCTTTGATTTAAAAGGCATACTGATGGTAGGATTACAACGAGTGAGATGATTGGCATGTCCTGTTCAGTGGGCAGATCCCCTGGGGCTGTGGTTTTTTGGTTTTAGAGCAAAATTGCTGTACAGTCTTTTATCTGTAATCTTCATCGAGAACTTGAACTTCTACAATTTGTACTCAAGTGAAACCCGCACTGGAGCCCCATGGGTATTTGCCTGCAAGAAGGGTGGAGGGCTTGGTTGTCTGTGCTGGAAAAAGCAGTGTCCTTATTATTCCAGTCAGTTCATCGCATTCAGAGCCCGAAAGTGGGATAGGCGTTTTGCAGAATAAGTAAAGAAGAAATGGCTGTTCCTCGGTAGAAATGGGATTTCTGAGTGAATTGCAGTGCACTCACAGTAAGCAAAGTAAACTGAAGAGAGGAGGCACAGGAATTATGGATTGGTATTTACAAAAATATTTTGAGATACACATACGTGCTTTAGTGATCACTGTTGACATAACTGAAGCTCCTTTTTGTTTCCTTGTGTGCTGTTGTCACTGTTCATAGCAGCTGTCTTCTCCCTCATTCTTTTGGACTTTTTGGTGCAGCAACTGCCTTCACCTGTGCCACTATTATTAGAATAGAAAGGAGAATCTGTTTTATTTCACGAATGAGGCAGATTAGGTAGAATTTTAATTAACGAGCTAACTGCAAGCAGCAGATGAAATCAGCTCTTTCAAATTACTGTTGCCATTGCAAATGGTATTGTTGGCACTTGAGCAGTTCAAACTACTAATTCTGTGTGATGCCTGATTTTAGGACACTCACTTTTGTGTTATCTTTTCCAATTTGAAAAATGGATTTTTAGAGTCTTGAGGTTTTATCTGTTCATTTTTGTGCAACGTTCTGAATTTATAAAATGCTACCTAAATGTAAAGTTTAACTGTGTTGTTGGAGAAGACTTTTTGTAAGTGATCTGAAGGCCCAGGGAAAAGCCATTATGTGTAAGCTCCTGGATTCCTGTTCACTTTCATTGATTGCCACGTCATTTTTCAGCATGTCTCTCAACGCTCAGAGAAGCTCTAACCCACTGTCAGACCTGTGGGAAAGAATTGTTGTCCCCTCACTTGTCTGCTTCTTGACAAGTGGTGTGTGGGTGAAATTTGCTTTTTCCTATACATGAATGTCATATGGTTTTTTTGAGTCAGCAAAAAGAAAAGCAGCAGCCAGTGCAGTTTTCAAAGGAGAGCAGAGTTGTCCTCAGAAGGCTTCTGCCATCTGCATTTCTTTTCATCCTGTAATTGGTGTGCCAAGCCACTCTTCTCCCTTTTCATCCCTGCAATGACGACGTAGGAAAGCACAGAAAATATGAAGGAGTTCCGGACCTAAAAGATGAGTGGAAAGGGGTCTGCCAGACAAAACTGGTGTGCAGAATTGATGGCACAGAACTAATAACTGAGCTACTGAAAGGCAGATTTGTGATGGAAGTGGCATGGAGGCTAGAGATGGAGGAAGGATGACTGAGGCTCAGGATGGGCAAGGATTTGGCAATAGATGTTTTGTGCTATCAGGCATTCAATGAGCTCTGGGTGGGATCATCGCCTTTCCCAGTACTTCTGGAGAGAGTTGGCCAACTAATTGTCTCCTGGTACTGTGTGCATGGATGTACATGTATGTCTGTAGAGGAGAGGCTGACAAGGATGGATTAAAATGTATTAGACATTAAAATACACCATCTCCTCAGGATTTATCTTATTTATGTTATCTGTGGACCAATTTCACCATTCTCCAATGGTCTGAGTTATGACTTCTGTGCACTTAAAGCTGACATAATGGCAGCCTCTATGTGATGAGTTTAATCCTGGCACAGAATGAAAGAGGAGAAGGACTACACCAAATAGATTTAATTGTATGCTTTCTCCTGTGGCTTTTCTAGTTCTTCAGGGGAATAACTCGCAGTACTTGCTACTTGTTTAATGTGGTCTCTGATGTTACTGAACTGTTGAGTTTTTGCAATACCCATTCTGTTCCAGGCGTGTTTCTGTTCAGGTACTTGTGAGTCAGAGTCTTGTCAGACTTCTTAATTTTTAAGCTTCTACTTTCCTGAGTGTAATTGACTAAGCACACTCGAGAGCAAAGTGGTAACTAAAGGCACAGCATTAGGCTTCCTTTCACACCCTCCCCTTAACTAATGCACACACTGTGAAGTACTGAACAGACGTTCTGCCTCTCTGTTTTTATTGACAGAAGCAGCTTCCTTTTAGCTTTCCCTTTAGGTCAGTCTGTCTGTCTTGCTCATGATGACAGAAATTTCTCCCATCCTCTAGTCTCAGAACAGAGATCTCAAAAGTAACTTGCTACTTGCCTCTGTCAGCAGCAAAAGAGAAGATGCATATTGGTTAATCAGCTGTGCAGGGCTGAATTATTTAAATACTCTTTTGTCATTGTCTAGAAAAGATTTTAATTTGTGTTGAATTTTAAGTTTTTAATTGACTACTTTTTTTCAGTTCAGTGCTTTTCATCTGGGAGCAAACATTGCTGAGTCATTTAGGAATTGGGTTGTAACAGCATCTGGCTCTAGCTCCCGTTACAGAAGGCAATACCTGGAGCTTTTAATTGTTTTCTTCTTCTTCCTTCTGACTTTTTCCTTTTGAAAAATGGAATGTAAAATGCTTTGTGAGAAAAACATCTTTTATTGTTGTCTATCTAAAGTAAGTACTATGAGAGGATTCAGGTTTCCATATGGATGTGCTAGGGATTATTGGAATTAAAACTGATAAACACTGATGAAGTTTTATAATAGTGTTCCTTTGGACTATGTCTGGGTTTAGGGAAGCAACAGGGAAACCTATAAAAGAGCTGCATGAAAGTCACTGCTAGGAGATGGTTCCCGCTGCGTGTAGGGCTTCAGGGTTGCCTGTAAGAGAACAGGTAAATTAATAAAGAAAATTTCTGGAACTGGAGTGTGAGAAAAGGAAGGACTCCTGTCTTTCCTAACTTCAAGTTATGTTTCTATAGCACTGGTACCATTCCCAAGGATCCCAGTAAATACTGGTTGTTTGGGGGAGAAGGTTTTATATGAGCGAAGTCTTTGAATTTGAGAGAAATCATATGGGGCAATTTGCCCAATTCCTTAATGAGAGCACTAAATTTTACTGGTTTGTTTTGATGGATTATTTGCCTTCCTCTTTATATTTGGGAAATGAAAAATACTTGAATAGGAGGTAATTTTAAAGACCCTTGACTTGCAGATCTCTGCTCTGATACTGATCTTGGCCATGCGCTGTTTGCAGTTGTTTAATGTAGGCCTTAACTTGTCCATTTGTGTAACATATGACATGCCTGCAGGAGTTAGTATGAATTCATTAGTGTTTCTGAATTGCTCTTGCATCATCTACAGAAACATGCTCACATACCTGCTAGGTATTAGAAGTAAAATCCTGGTTCTATTTAAGCTAATAGCAAGAACTCTGATGGACTTCAAAAGACATAAGCTCTCATCCAATTACCATAATTAGATTGTTAAGAATTGTTCAGCTCCAAATTTCATAATAATTCAGAGGCTGTTACCTTCATGAATTTTAAGTCAGATGCAAGTACAGCATGTTGCAAATCTTCTGGTGCTTATGCAGTCACATTGCACTCAGCGCTGGAGACTGTTCACATTCTTAGTGTTCAGCACATTTCAGAGCCTCGATGAGGCAATTAGAAAATCCGTATAAATACGCCTAGAAAAAAGTATAGCAGTAATCTTTCCTTAATGGTGTCACTCAGATAATGCCCAGTTCTTCCATAGCTTTTACTGACTACTGAGCTCCTGCTAGGAGAGTTTTTCTTGAACAGTTAATTTGGGAGTGCAAAATGAAGAGTCCAAAGACCAGCTCTTTGGGATGTTTTGTGATACTAGTGGAAACGTTCTCTCCAGTCAGCATCTCCCGTAAGACCATAAAACTTGATTTTTTTTTTTCTACTGTACGATTCCCAATAGATGTTGACTGTTAATAGTTTTTACAGCTCTAATTTAATCTGGTGAGTATTGAACTTGTACGTGAAAGGTAATAAAATCCTTTTAGTAGGGAGATGGAGTTTATGTTCAGAATAACAATCTATCAGTTTTGCAAAGAATTGTTAAATTGCTGTTTTATAACTGTGATCAGATTAAGTCGGCCTAGATGTATTTTGAGCCTTGCTTTTCAAGAAGTAAGTTGAAATAACAAAACTGTGGTCTTTGGCTATTAGGGAAGAAATCTGCTTGAATTGGCATGAGGATGCTTTAATTTCCATCAGATATCTGGCTGTCTGTGTGTATTTTTTGCTTGGGTGTGTTGCTAAATGTTATCTTCAAATAATGTGAACTTCCTTCTTCATGAATTCTAATGCGTGCTACTTTTGTAACTGATTTTTATGTCCCGTTGCCTTGTTTGATGTCATGTCTTTAGGATCTAATTTGATTGTGTGATATCAGGTATACAGAACATCTTATGCTGGAAATCCTAGACCTCAGGTGCAAGTTGAGGAGGTGCCTCCATGTGTTTGTCCCAGAAGAGCTTGTTGCCATTTTCTGAAGTTAATGCTTTCCTGGAGAACCTTATTTTCTACTTTCCATCTTTCCTAGAGTGCTGCATCAGAAAGGTCAAAGGATGCAACAGGGTGCACTGACCTCGCTGGGCATCATGAGGTTGTTCATCAAAGAAAGCTATTGGGTAGTTGTCAGATGACCAGCTTTTAAAGGGACTAACAGCAGGATATTAAGTTTACCCTGTTCTTAGCGCCAAGCGATAGCTCTGTATTTTGACCATCTCAGAGTTGCCTAAGCGTTCTCACTGGCATGAGTTCCAGATGTTTTGTGCATATGTATCAGACAAGGATGTTGGGACAAAGATTGCATGGATGGTCTTCATTGCTGGTGTGGTTTTGAGTCTCACCAGTCTATGCCCCTTCATGCCAAAGCTTCTTTGGACAAATGCTTTATTTATAGTGTATCTGTACATGCATAATACGTAAGCATCCATTTTCTTCTTTACAAATACTTCTGTTACCTCACTAATTCTGAACAGTGCAATCTGGAGCTGTCTTCATCGTCTCAAAAACATCTTACTAATAAACTGATAAGCCATCCTTTGTTTTTTGCAATGTAAATGTTAAAATGTTGTAAGCAGGCTTCCAAAGGATCAACAGCAGTTTCTTCATGCAGGATATATTAATTTGTCTTGTAATATTCCTTTTATGTCCACTGCAATAATTCCCTGTGCTTAAGCATAAATACCTTTTCAGGTGTGTTTGTCTGAAGTGACAGCAAGTTGCCAGAGATGTTATCAGACAGTACGCATGAGGATCAGGAAAACCATTGCATTATGGCTGCTGGTGTTCAAAATGCAGGGAAAAATATTATTAGAAGCTGAGTGCTGTTGGTAGGTTTCTTGCAGAGTTTGTGAATGTTTAGGGGGAATGTGAAAAATGAAGTATTTGCAGTTCAGACTAGCAGATTCTAAAAACACCACATAGCAATAGCAACTAGTAGGGTTTCTGTCATATAATGCGAACACGGGTGTATTTGGTACAAAATACTGAATGCTGTTCCCTCCGCAGCCACATGGTTCTGCGTGATGTTGATGATGAATGAGCTCAGGATCCAGGAAGTGCTAAGTGCCTGGGTCTGTGGCTGTGTATCTAGTTACAATGTGATTATTTTAACTGCATCTCTTTAATATCAGGTTGTGCTGTGCAGCCAGAGTCCAGAGCTGATTTAAGGGGGAAGACTCCTGAAATCACTAATTGGTGAACATCCTTCTGAAAAGCAAATAGGCCATTTAGAGTGCTGAGCAGTAGAACATGACACTGGCAGTGTGTACTGTGAAGGGGTGTTTCATCTCAGCTTATATCCCTTGGTATCTAAATAGCAGCAGAAGTTTGTTTGAAGCTACAGTGCTTTTTCTAGCTATTCACCACAGAAGATCCCAAGAGCCTTATTAGAGCTGCCAGCTATCAGAAAATAAGGGCAAGGAAATTATATCTGGAACCTTACAGTCTTACGGGTCTACACAGGGATCTCGGAGTGCACCACATGGATTCCCTCCCGCTGGAGGGAAATATGAGTGAACACATATTCTAATTTTGCCCAGAAAGTCCATTGGCATGAAACAGAATATCCTTCTGTCTCATGATGTGGATGGGGAATCAATCTCCATGTTATCTTTTAACTCCTTCTACGTAGTGGTCTCTAATCTGATCCTGGGAATGTTGCTCATACTGATGTTCTGGGAGACTGTTGTGTGAAACAGTGGCAAGCAGTGACTGAGAAATTGTGCCTTTGAGGGAGGGGAAGAGAGTGAGGATTTGTGTTCAAAATGTTCCATTCAGACTCATTAATTATTCCTTTGTGGGGTTTGATGCCATTGATTTCAGTAGCGTAAGTCCTGTCAACTTTAATAAAAGAGGATTTCGGCCTCTGTCAGCAGGTTGTTGTCTGTGTGTATGGGTGCAGTTGACTGACAGATAGGCTGTGTGTGCTTTGGAGACAGCAAAGTCATGAAACTGTGTTTGTGTGAATTGATGTTTCGAGTCGGATGCCTATGTGGAAAAGAGTATGTGCGACATTAATACACACTATAGTTGTCAGGCCTGGTTACTATAGGAACTCCCTCATCTGCTCTGTAATAAGCAGATCTAACTTGTCGTGCATGAACAGGAATCTCCAAATTCTGCTGTGTGACAAGGTGTCTGTGCTTTCTGTGTGGTTCATAGCAAGTATCCCTCATTCTAGCTTTGAAAATGGTCCCAGTAACACCAGAGCCAAATGTGGCTCTGATAGTTCTTTCCTTAGCACTTACGTACTAGACGAGCAGTAAGAGCAAAAAGAGAACACCACAGCAGATGGGGCAGTCACCCATGAGATGGTTGAGCTTTCAAAAGCAAGAACAAAATCATGCTTATTCTCTCAATGTTCTTTAATTTAAAAAAATATTTTTTTTTTAATTAAAAAAGCAACAAATGTAAAAAGGTAATATGTCATAGCTCTACTATTTGCCTGAGTAGGTGATCTCCCCAAAAGCATGCACTAGGGTAACTTTTCACAGAATCACAGAATCACAGAATCACAGAATCACAGAATGTTAGGGATTGGAAGGGACCTCGAAAGATCATCTAGTCCAATCCCCCTGCCGGAGCCGGAACACCTAGATCAGATCGCACAGGAACGCATCCAGGCGGGCTTTGAATGTCTCCAGAGAAGGAGACTCCACAACCTCTCTGGGCAGCCTGTTCCAGTGCTCTGTCACCCTTACTGTAAAGAAGTTTTTTCTCATATTCAAGTGGAACCTCCTATGTTCCAGCTTGAGCCCATTGCCCCT
>WKFP01015264.1:210651-277501 GCA_011057875.1 Pterocles orientalis | reverse complement strand
CACCCCCCTTCTGATACACCCCAGGATGCCATTGGCCTTCTTGGCCACGAGGGCACAGTGCTGGCTCATGGTCATCCTGCTGTCCACCAGGACCCCCAGGTCCCTCTCCCCTACACTACTCTCCAACAGGTCAGTACCCAACTTATACTGGAACCTGGTGTTGTTCTTGCCCAGATGCAAGACTCTACACTTGCTCTTGTTAAATTGCATTAAATTTTTCCCTGCCCAAATCTCCAGCCTGTCTAGGTCTCGCTGGATGGAAGCACAGCCTTCTGGCATGTCAGCCACCCCTCCCAGTTTCGTATCATCAGCAAACTTGCTGAGGGTGCACTCTATTCCCTCATCCAAGTCGTTGATGAATATATCGAACAGTAGAGGTCCCAATACCGAACCCTGGGGGACTGCACTGGATACAGGCCTCCAACGAGACTCCATCCCATTCACCACAACTCTCTGGCTTCTTTTCTCCAGCCAGTTCACAATCCATCTCACTACCCGATCATCCAGATCACACTTCCTCAGTTTAGCCGCAAGGATACTGTGGGAGACAGTGTCCAATGCTTTACTGAAATAGAGATAGACCACATCTACTGCTTTGCCATCATCTATCCACCTGGTAATATCCTCATAAAAGGCTATCAGGTTGGTCAAGCATGACTTCCCCTTGGTGAAGCCATGTTGACTGCCTGTAGTGACCTTCTTATCCCTGATATGCCTAGAGACAGCATCAAGAATAAGTTGTTCCATCACCTTTCCAGGGATGGAGGTGAGGCTGACCGGTCTATAGTTACCCGGGTCCTCCTTCTTGCCCTTTTTGAAGACTGGTGTGACATTTGCTTTTCTCCAGTCCTCAGGCACGTCCCCTGTTTCCCATAACTTCAGTTTGGTCTTTCATTACAGGCTTCCCTCCATCACTAATTCCATAATCACGTTCTTGCTCAAAAAAACAATGTAACTTGTGGATCTTAGTACTGTTCACGTGACTGAAGGTAGTTGAGGCCTCCCTGAAAAGTGGAGGTGGGGGAGGTTCTCAGATCAGCTACTTCAGCAGAAATACCAGGATGCCAGCCTTGTTCAGATGTAGCTTCAGAAGACAAGATTTAAACTACTAGACTGAGTTCATTTCTGCTATCTATCCCACATTTCCTGCATGAGATGGGTGCACTGCCTGTTATGTTGCTGCTTTTCTCTATAGAAAAGAGTAGAGTAATTTCTCTTGGATATTTTTTGTTGCTTTTTAGATTGTAATTGCTTTATGTTAGTGGGACTTTGTTTCTTCCTACAAATCCTTGCAATGCTTTAGAGGCAAAGGGAGGTTGTGGCTGTGGCACTAACAGTCAATGTGATCTGTGATATCACCCCTCACTTAGGGGATGTGGACTGTAGAATCCGTCCACAGAATTGTTGGTACTGAACTATACATCTTTTTACTTAAACAGGCCCATACAAGCCACATAAAATAACTCTGCAATCCATATGTGAATTTTGGCATGTGAGTAGGACCTCTAGACTGATCTAGAGCCTTAACCAAACTTGAGATTCATCTGAAGACTTTTGTTGAAATATGTGAGCGTTTCTTAAATAAAACCAAGATTGAAACAAACATGCATGAGCAAGTTAGCCACAAAATACTTCTGCTCTGTATAGCCAGTACTTTAGTAGGCACATGTGTATTTCTGCAAAAAGCACTTCCAACAGAGAAAGAGCACGTTTTTGAAGGTGGCTACAAATCTTGATGGGCTATTCCCTTTCTGGCATCTACAACTTCACTTGAGATTGGTTGCATTGATAGATGTCAAGAAACATAAATGAAGGAGTCACTAGCATCTGTCACATTTGACCTTGGGGCTTGAAGTCTCAAGGTTATTTCTTGGACTAGTGTTCCTTTTGTTGTTCTTTGTGGTTTGTTGTTTTGTGATTTTTTTTTTTTTTTTTCCCATAGCTTCACAAGTCTGTCTCAGAGATCCATAGGCTTGGTAGAAGGAATTTACTTTCTTGGAACCCTTTAACCTTTGAAGTACCTTTCTCAGGTTAGTGATAGTATGAATTTGCTTGGCTTTTTTTTTTTCTTTGTGTAGATGGGATGGGGGTTTTTTCCCTTCTTACCCCTGAAAAACTACTTTACTAAGTTCTTGAGGGAGAAAAAAACTCTTCCTGTTGCAAATGCCTGGACTAAGACATAAAAAGAACGAAGACCAAAGTGAATGTATTTGGGATACTTGATATGAGCACTTAAACTCATTTTTAGGCATACAGATATGTCTCAGAAAATTTACAGCACATTTTACTTGCAGATAATTCTAAATCAGGAGTTTAAATCTTTTAGTCTAAACTATGCATTTGAGAAATTGATACAGGAACAGGTTGCCCAGGGAAGTTGTGGATGCCCCATCCCTGGAGGGGTTCAAGGCCAGGCTGGATGAGGCTTTGAGCAACCTGGGCTAGTGGGAGGTGTCCCTGCCCATGGCAGGGGGGTTGGAACTTGATGATCTTTAAGGTCCTTTCCAACCCAAACCATTCTATGATTCTATGAAAGTCAGGCAATCCTGGAAAATAATCTGGATTTTTGGATTCTTTAGAAACTAAGCTCTTCTGCCTTGGTGGCCAGGCACCACTAATGCTTGCTTTTAGAGAGGAAACTTCAACTGTTCTAGACAAAAAATTAGCACTTAAACTCTTCCTGTGCTGTTACCACTAGCCATCTTTTGGTCCCTTTCAGTCTGTCAAATTAAATGCAAAGTAAAAAAAAAGGTGTTTGTGTCTCTTTTCCCCCCTCCGCTTTTCAAAAGATTCTATCCTCAATACCTGTGAAGAATCAGTCCTTTTCATAGCATTGTATTTGGAAACAAGTTTTTAATCTCCACCTAACAAAACCTCAGTTCTTTCAGTGTCTCAACTCTAGATCCAAAGAGAGCTTTAACTCCGTTGGTTGTGGCACCTTGAGGAGTTTGTTGCTGGTTTGTTTTCAATGGTTGAAGAGATTTAAATCAAACCCGATCAGGATGTGTAAGGTGAAATAGAGTCCTTCAAAGCTTTATGAAACAGTATTGACCTGATGTACTAATGTGTTCAGATAAGGAAAGATGGTTTTCCCATTCCACTTGAGCACTAGATTCTGTAGATTGTCGCTTTAGGGCTAGAGGTAGGTACATGTCTATACATTTCTGCTTTAAACTTCCTAGTGGTTTTGCTGCTGATGAAGTGCTATATTGTTTCTTGAGATAAATGTGGATTCTTTTTGTAGATTTTTTGCAGCGTTGGTTTGGTTTTCAGCATGCCTTTGTTTTGCATGCAGCCTCAAGTACCAGAAAGCAGCAGCTTCAAACTGCTCCAGAAGGATTTACTGTATTGTCAATAGAGTTTGGACTGTAGCAGTTTATTTCCCCTTACAGACATGTATATGGAAGCGAATGATTTGTTACAAAGAATGATATATTAATGTTACCAGAAACTGAATTTTGATTGCCATTCACTATTCTGGTATGTCATACAGTAAAGCAACAATATTGTGCAACCTCTTGAATCAACCAAAGTGAGTTCAGTGATGAGTAGTTGCAATTACTTTTTTTAGCAGTTGATTATATGGCAGGGGTTGTGTATGGAATCCAAATGCAATTGGGAGGGCCAAAGTTGTGTGGTCTACTTCCAATTACAAAAAAGAGCAGGAAAAAAAAAGCAATTTTAAAGTTGTTATAAAAGTAGCAAATGAGGACAATTTTTGTCCGACATATAAAGATTCAGCTTAATACAGAAGCAAATTACTTAATGCACAAAGAATGCACCAGTAGAAGGAAAATTAACTCATTTTTCAGGGTAAGAATTCAGTTTTACAGATACTTAGTGGAGCAGCCTTTCCTGCTGCTTTTGTATAGCACTGAACACACTGTAGTGGAGGAGGGCTCAGGTGGTGAGCTGGATGCCCAGTGTGCCTGGCACAAGGATCATTGTGGCTTCCCAAATAATTGCAGCAGCTGTCGGCAACCTCCTTGGGCTCTGGGAGCTCCTTCTGTGCATGAAATCCCAAAGACTGGCACATCTGGACCCACAAAAATGAGACCATGCTACCATACCATGATAGCAAAGTTGGAGCACCCTTGAAAGTGACTGGTTTGGGTGTTTGTTCTTCTGAAACCAAAGATTCCTTAATATAAATTATTTCTTACTTGGCTGAAACAATTTATTCAGACCAATCTGAGCAGCCTAATCCAACTTTATACTGTCCAAATCCTGGGAAAAAAAGTCTGACATCTTAAACTTTTATATGTTGTGTCCTTCAGAGTTATTTGCAGGCTCCTCTTTTCTGGTTGTTAGGCTATTCTCACTTTCTAGTGTCTGGGGTTTGTTTGTTTTTTTCTCCCCTTCTCTCATTCGTTTAAACTGTTTCCCTTTCCCTTGTTTTATTCATCTCCTGTTTTCATCTCTACCTGAGGCTTCTACTTCAATTTTTGAAAGTCATCCCAAACTAATCTTTACAGCTCTGTATTGACGCTAGCCCATGTTGTACTTCATAATGGTGTAGACAAGCCGGAATGAATTTCAGTTTCCTAAAACCTAAACAAGCAACAATCTGTCACACGTACACACACCACCCAGCCTCCTCTTCCCAAGCACTCACACAGTTAATTTTGTCAGCTTTCTTTTCTTTTCTTGGTTTAGGTGTCCCTTCTGCTATACAGAATTGCAAGCAGTCTCTTTGGGATCCTTTGCTACATAGTGTCCAAGTATGGCACAAGTTTGGCTTTCCCACAACCAAAACACTTCCATCATATATTTCAAGAGACTAGGCAACACACCTCATTAGTATTGCCAACCTTGTTTCTACTTATTTTTCTGCTCCCCTCCAGCTAAGCTCTCTGTCATTCTGCTCTTGGCAAAGTTTTATAACTAGCCTGCAGTATAATTGCTTTCTTTATCTCCTACTTATATTTGACCTTGAAAACCTTCTGAGTTCTGTGCAACCTACTCTGCAGCCGCCCCACTTTGGAGCATGGTTTTGTCATTGTGCGCAATTTCCTCGGGGCTTTCCTTGCTAATGCTTAAGAATCTCGTTATCCAAGGAAAATCTACCCTGCCATAGTTAAGTACTACAGGAGATTTACAAGGTAGTACTCCTCCCTTCAAATTCAGAGAGAAATTATTGACTAGGTGCTGATAAACTTGCAAGACTTAAAAATATGTCCTTGACCTGTCCAGCTGCTAAGAGCGTTAGTGTAGCGCTCGTGCAGCTCATTCTGCATTCTAAGCCAGGTTCTGAGATATCACTCTTAAGTTACGTTGGTTCTGTTTCATGACTTTCATCAGAGGGTTCAAGTCCAGTAGGGCACCTTTGCACCCTCACTTCAAAGAGCGCTATCTATATTGTACCAAAAATGGTGCCCTTATTCTCAAATGTTGGTAGATCAGGTGTTTTCCACTCAAGAAAGAAGTGTGATAAACTTGACCATAACTTACAGTTTACTTCTGAATATTAAAAAGAAATCAAAGATTTATTCAACAGGAATTTGCAAGTTAATTCTCAATACATTTCCAAACGGAAAATGGAAGGAAATGAAGGCTAGGAAACTATTTAGATTCTGAGGCTTGCTGCAGTGGCAGATGGGGAGGCTTGGGGTTCTTTTCAATGACCAAGGAAAGTATTGAGCCGGCTTGCTTTCTGCAGGAATATGGTGAGGACTGTGATGTTTGTCACCAGTGTGAAGCACTTTGCAAAGCTTTTAATTTAGAAATCATGTACCATATTTTTTACCTAGTATTGTTAATACCTAAAAGCATTTTTGCGTCATTTTTCTGTCATATATGTTTTCTATGGCGCATGTCTGGAACAGTAGAAATTATATTCCTGTAACAAAATACTGTCTCAAGGGCTCTTTTGTACTGGCAGTGGCAAACTGTTAATGTCAGCGTCTGGTCTGGCAAAAACATGGGTTTGGGTTGACACCAACACCATAGGCACAGGTTTCAGACAGAGATGTCAGATCTGCTTTGTACACTGCTTTATACAGCTTATTTCTTGACTTGTGCACTGCGGCAGAAGGCTTTTCCACACACTGTGCTGAATAATGCTTGCTCTTAAAATGAATCAATACAGCAAAGCCACGAACCTTTGAGGCTTGCACAGTAGCGTTTGGGTATCTTGTATACAGAAATGAACATTCCTCCCCATTGCATTTGGAAGTACCTGCCTTTTCCCCACCTTTTTTTTGCACGGGTTGCGTTTGTCTGTTTTCCTTCATGGATATTGAGTTCTCTGAGTCATGGAGTGCAGTTGCCAGCTCTTTATAAACAGCAGTCAGTAACCTTATGATATTTGTGGCCCCCTGTATCAGGCTGATGAAATATGATTTTTTTTTTTATTGCAAATAGCAGCAGTGAAGTTTGTTTACTGAATGTAACTGGAGTTTTTCCTGATCATCCCTGGCTTGGCATGCCATTCATGTTGATGGATGAGGCCACAAAGATGCAATAATAAAGTTTGTTTTGACAAGACAAAGCTATTCTAATCTGGGACTTGAACCAGCAGCACCATCTGCCATTCTTGATGAACTTCGCATGAGGATAAGACTGCCGAAGTTCACTGTAAGTCTAAATCTTTCACTAGGCAATGAAGTTTTTATGACTCCACTTCATCTAGCAGGGAGGACAAGTGGTAGAGTAAATGAGATAAATTCCGCTCTCTTGTGTTCAGATCAGTGTCCAGTTATTATGGTGCCTTTATAATAGAATAAAATTACATGAAGTGGAAGATTTTATCAAAATATTTACATTGAAATAGTTTTTAATAAAGAAGCCAAATAATCTGATTTTCTCCAGCAGAAGAAAAATACAAAGTGTAGAAGAACTTTCCCTGTGCAGTGTGCTTGCTCAGAGATGTTAAGATAATTTTAGTTAGAAGGTTGCTGTCAGTAGGTTGAGTGTAATGGATGACCTGATTATTTTTAGGATGTTAAACATTCTAAGAGTGTCTAGCTGAATGTACTACCACACCAAAAAATAAAAACAATCTGGGTATTGTCTTAGTTTGAATGGAGACAGTGTTCTCAAATCTAGCAACTGTTTTTTGCATCTCTGCTCCTTTCCTTTCTAAATGCCTGGCTTTCAGGAGGCCACGATGTAGGAAGTGTGGGCTAATACTTTTGACAATTCGGATCCAGATCAAAACCATGATGACTGTTATCTGTTATTATTGCATTCCAGATGAGCTATTCAGAGGCTTATTTCTTAGAGGTCTCTAGATAACATCTGACACAAGTTGATTTTCTTTTTTTTTTTAAAGCCAGTTGTCTGGGAAGTTGGGCTCCTTTCATTCCTTAACGCAATTTCTCCAGGTCAAGGCTGGGGCATGTATCTGGACTGTTTGAAAAGGAATTGACTCTGCTCAGGCTATTTCTGTTTTAGATAGGAGATTTTGATGGCCAGTGTCAAGACAGTTGCAGTTGACAGTGCCTAGCAAAATAGCCCCTCTCAGACAATGAGAGATACCATTAACTTCAATGTTTGCCAGCAATCAGACCACCACCAATTTTAAAATGTTCTTTTCAAGAACATCTTGATTTCTCTTAACTTATTGCTTGCCACCAGTATTCTATTATGAAAGGGAAAAAAGTCATACATAATTTTTGTCTTCTTTCCTTAATAATTTGAAAACAGGAAGAGTAGTATTGTCTTTGACATTAAAGAGAATTTCTGTCTTTCTGTCATCTCTTTTATCTCTTCTCACTTATTCCTCCTTTCTCCATCTCAGCATACTCTTCCCTTCTAGTTTTGTCTTCCAGGCTTCTCTTTTAAATAGGCTGTCCCTCTCCTCAACAGGTCTTGTTCTCTCTCTCATCTTCACTCCATGTCTCTTGCTCCTGTCCTGCTTGCCTTTGACTCAGAAATTTTTATTCTTCCCATGTTCTGGGTCCAAAGGCTGGGGGAGGCATAGAGCAGCTTATTCTGTGTGCCCAGTTCTGGTACAGCCTGCTGCAGGCCAATGTGAGCGCTGATCACCTTCCCTCATGCATTTCAGCTTTCACTTCTGGAGGAAAAATTTCTGCCAAGAGGACACAACTGACCTCATTGAGGTGACTTTTCAGAGGAAGGGCCACACAAATGAGGCAAGCGATGCTATAGCTCTCCAGCAGTGCTTTCATCAAGTGGTCTGAAGCACTCTTAAAAATCTTAAGGCCCTGCTGAAGTAGGTGGTACTATACAGATGGACACAATCAAGCATTAGAGAGATATTCTAGCAGATTGTTAGTGAGGTCGCCATTCAGTAGAAGTGCGTTGCATTTATGGCATTATTTTTACTAGAAGAGTGCAGGTTTTAATGCAGAGAATTAATGTTTGTGTCTGCGTGTTGAGAGTCAAAGGGATTGATTCCAGCAGAAATGTTAATGTGTATCTCCTTCACTGCAGGTGAGTGGTCTAGCACTGTTTGGGGAGCAGGCATTAATATACTGAATTTCAGTGTATGCACAAAATATAGTTTCTGCATTTGTTGCAATGTAGAAATACTTGTAGGGGCAAAGTAAGGAGAAAAAAAATTATTCACAGGCTAGCAAAAATTCTAGCTCTGCATCTGCTCCTGAGTCCTCATCATGAGCAGCACACGGCAGATAGATTTTTACCCTCTAGGGGACAGGCATTGCACATAATTGTTCCATGTTCTTTTTCCTGTGCCCCTCCCAGCTCTTCTTACTGTGTGAACACTCCCCACTTCTGTGGATGTCTTTTTCTGACTAAATTGTGAACATTTCTTTCTCAAATTAGTCACTACCCAATCCCAATTTCATGTGCCTTTGATGCCTGGTTTTAATTGACTTAAAGTAGAAAGCTTCAATGAGCAGACAAATTAAAACTGCAAAATCCTCATGGCTTTTTTTTTCAGTTGAGTTTTTTGCCTCCACAGTCAACTTGAATAGTATGTGTTTTAGTTTTGGGGTTTTCTTTTTTTTTATTATTTTTTAAGCAAGTGAACGCCTTACTAGTTTTCTATTTCTAACAGAGCCGCAGGCTTAACTGCAATGGTTAGGCTACATTTTCCCTTCAGAACATTGAACATGTTCTGCATTGCCTATGTTCTGGGAGAGACGTTGCAAATCTGTGAAATGAACTGTCCCTTTTCTTTTGAAGCTAGATTTTACTTAGGAGGGAAACGGCCATTTGGAAAGATTGAAACTCCTCATATAAAATCGAGATGCAGGGATGTCATGGAGGGGACAAAAGGGGAAATGAAATATGTTGTGTCCAGCTGAAAAGCCAGAAGTAATTTAGGACAATTACATGATTTCTTTTATCCAGAAATTGTATCTTGCATGAAATCAAAAATTTCATGGGAAAGGTTCAATTTTGATTAAGGGTTTTCCCTTAGGGGGAGCTAGATTAAATAGTGGTTTATTGGACTGACCCCAAATACCCTCTTAGCTCTCTTTTCAGGATTACAGGGGATGACATTTTGCTGCCTTAGTTCATGTACAACAAAGTTTGTACATCCTTTTTCACAGGGGTTGTTCCTTATCCCTCTGATGAGACAGCATGTTTCCTCCAGCCACGGTGTGGCATGCTGTGGAAGTGGCATGGCTTGAGGAACATCATAATGAGTGCTGATGGGAAAACTCTTTGTTCAAGGAATAACACCACCATTTGAGTGTCTGTGTGTGACTGTGCCATACAGTCGCATGGCACCGTGAGGGGGTGTGATTGAATGATGAACTGACTCTGGGGGAAATACTGCAGGTCAGCGAGATACAGCAAAGTAAAACATGCTGATAAATGAATATCCATACACTGCTTTAAAAATGCAACTGTGATGCTACTTTACAAATTGTTTGGGATTTTTGAACTTAATGAAGTGTAATAGAAAGACCAAAGGGTCCCATGTTTTCTTTGACTTGAGTAAAGTCACTTTGTGGAGAAAAATTGCCCTGGTGTAGGACAAGTTTATTAGTTAATGAGTGAAAAGAAAGTGTCTATCAAATTGGTAGATTTCAAATCTGGAATTTGTTGGCTTTTACCAACTTGTTTTGTTTCTAGGACTTTTATGACTGCTTTTTCCTGGTATTGACTTCTTAATGACTTCTGCTTGTTGTTTTCTGTAATAATCTATGCCATGATTGTGCTCAGTTATTATTTACTGACTGATAATAGAGGTTGTTTTACAAACAACATTCATTGTAATGTAACTGTTCAGTACTGGCACAGCAGGCTGTGGTAATAACTTCTGCAGGTTAATGTCATTCTTTATTCAGCAGTTGCTCAATTATCTGCCAGAAAGTGTCTTGTTTTCTGTTCCTTGCCTGTGACAGCCCCAGTGACAGTGGTTTGGTTTGGGGTGGTGTTTTTTTTTTTTTCTTCAGTTTTTAGGTGTAAAATGGATTTTGATGCCTTTTTACCTCTGTGCATGTAATTTGTGTGTGTGAGACAGAGTCAGACGCGCATGTGCATGCTCTCATACCTTTTGCTTTCTGACTCTGTTTCGACAGTCTGGTTACCATATCTTCTTACATCCTTCATCCTGGAATGACTGCTGAAGGGTGCCTTTGCTGATCCTTATTCCCTTTTGGAAAAGCCATCAGTGTTACGCAAGTTCCATCCATTTGCTAGGGAATGCAATTTTAAAAATATTTTTTAATAGTGTAGAAGAGGCATAAGTTCAATATGTTTTCAACCATAGAAGGAGAAGGAGGGGAGGGCTCATTAATCAGAATGAAAATGAGAAATGGAAACAGCTTCCTAGTCATTTACTATTTGTTCCAAAGTAAATCTATCTAAATATTAGTGCACTAATGATAGTAAAAAAAGCGGGGTGGCAGGGGAGGCAGGACAAAAGCCTTGTTATTAGCTTGTCACGCTCTGTAGCAAGGTACATGAGAGACCAAAGATATATGTACTATGGCATTTCTGTAATGAAAACTTGAGCAATAAAAGTAGTTTCTGCTATGTTCTGGAAAAGAAACTCTCAGAGGAAACACATCAACAGTATTTCGCATCACAAATTATTGTTGCGTATTCAGCTATTCTTTCAAATTAGAATTGTGTGCATTACAGGGCAAGGGAAGAAAGATACAGTTAGTGGTTCTTCTGTAAGCAGACTTAAGATTATTTTTTTAAAATTTAAGTTAATACTTTCACAGAATTATGAGTTGGTTTTCCCTAGGATACTTGATGGACTTACACATGTAGTTCAGGTTGCACTAATAATGTATGAATATGTAAATCTCTTCACTTTCAGTGTGCTTAAATGGAAGAAGGTATTCCAGTGTGAAAATTAGACTTGCTGTCATCTACTAGATGTATCTAGTAAAGGGTCTTCTCCCACACTGAATTTGCAGACCTCATGTTGTAGAAGTTAGATATTACCAAACAGTATTTGTGCTCTGAGTTCAAATTTCATTTTTTCTCACTATGCCTAAATGTTTCAAATTAATAAGTGCTCTGTTTCATCCACTCCCCTCTCTCCACCCGAGAGGGGTGTGTGTTTGGAAAGCTGGTTATTTTCATTAACTTCTTACACTGTAATTAATTTTCTGACTTTGCACAGGAGGTCGCAGCTGTCTTCACAACAATTTGGAAAAAAGTTTAAAATATCATTGAGTTTCTGTATTAATGTATTAACACTTTGCCAGCAGGAGGCTGTTTCTGTGTTGTTAGAATGCTGATTTTCTCCATCCTCCTCTAGCCTCCTTCCTAAAGGAAGAAGTGTCCCTTCTTCATCTTCATCTACTGTCCACCCTTGACTGGAGATCCAAGCAGTCTACCACTTGGCTCCCTTCGTGCTCCCAAGAAACAGCCTCCGGCTCTTCCCTCTGAGCTGTGCTTAGTTGGCTCTGGCTGCATATCTCAGTTTCCATTTTCTGATTTCTGAATTAAATTATTGGTATGAACTTGCACTTTGGAATTTGGCTTCAAATATGTGTGAAAGTGTGAGAGAGAGAAATTACTTATTGTGTTAGTTTCAGGGTGTATAAATTGAAGAGTTTTTGGAGACAACAATTGTTCCAAAAGTGGTGTGCCACCGACGTTCGTGGTTCTTTATTTGCCCCCTTAAGCTGCAGAAAACTGGGTCTAAGGGAACTGGGCCCTATTTCCAATTTCTGCCTTAGCTTATATAAAGGCAGGAGGAAGACATGGTGTTTTATTTTAAGGTTCTTCAGTTTGGCAGACTGTCAAGCAGACCTAACATTAGATGGGGTCAAAATAACATGTTAACGTTTTGTCTGACAAATCACTCTGAACTTACAAGAAGACCTAGGCTGATGGTAGCAGAAACCAAGAGATGCAGTTAACATGGGTTTCATTCTACTGCTGTAATTAGTGCTTTCCAGCACTCCATTGCCTTACCCTGTTCACCTTTGCTGTGGCCTGGCAGGATGGGCTGCTGGACATAGTTGCCTTGGAGAAGGCTCCAAAGAAGCGTTGCATAAAGCTTGCCTTTAAAATCTTATATGCTGCTCGTGCTTGTGTCTTAATGATGTTACATCAAGATAGTAGGTTGTCTGATCCATATCAGCAACACCATTCCTTCATTTATATTTACATGAAAATTACATTAACAGTATCATTAACATCTTAGTGACATTATAGTATAGCCTTATCAGTGTATACTCAAAGTGCTTGTCATTGAAAGAGATGTGCTAAGTACTTTATTGCTAGCCAGAAATGGTTCTAGCAAACCACTGAAATACTTTCTAATTAAACGAAAGTAGTTAATTTTCCCTTTTCTTACATTGAGATTGCAAGCCGCAGTGGCACCCCCAGATATGCTGCCTCTGTACTCAAAATGAGAGTGAATTTTTTTCCTCTTCACAATTGCCTGGCAGAAGATCTCAGCCATGCAATTTACTTACAGTCTCACATGCAAGATACAAACCCCAAAAGTTCTGGAGAAACGAGGGTGAGAGTGAAGCACTGTTGCATAATCAGTAACTCAAGTGTTAGTTTGCCATGAGGTTGCCCATCTGAGGTAGGATAATCTTGGAGCTCAAGTGTGAATGAGGACATCTTAATTAACGCTGCACTGAAGATATACTGTGACCAAATGATGTAATTTAATTTTGCACAGGAAATGTGGCTGCCCAATGTATGATGCAAGTACAGCATATTACACAGGTGCTTGTCAGTGTCCAGCTGACTAGAAATAAAGTAGCTTGACTCAGAAAATAATCTAAGAAAGGTTTTTGTATTTCCTTCTTTATTTCCTTCAATATTTCTAATGTTTTGAAATTGTGTTTTCCCTGTGGTGTTCATTATTCCCAAAGAACAGAGAGACCAAAGTGGGCTTGTTATGAATACTGCGCTGTTTCTTTTAAAATTGCTCTTCCCTGGTCATTTGTAGTAGTAAATGTGTTTATAATGATATTTGAAGGAAACACACATGGAGCAGGTACAATGTGAATCAAAACAAACTGATTTTAAAAGATCAAATAGCTGCTGAAAACATACTTGTTGCTTTATTCTGTAGGTGATACTGTCAAGCATGGGTGCAATAAGGCTGAATTCAGTGATGTTTGCAAAACACTTAAAGAGGCTGGCAACTGGAAGAGTGTCATCAGGTGTGCGTAATAGCACCAGTTAAGTGGAGCATGAGGTTTATAATGTTTAGAAAAATTGGTATCTTACAGTGTATGTCTTCGACAAGGTAGTATCAAGTCTTTTCATTGCCTATTTCAAGCCCTCTTGATTATTTCAAGCCGCAAAAGTCAGATAAGTAAATTGTGGGTATAGATGTTGATTTTAGGAACTATGAATGATGGCTGCTAGCAAACTTCATCCTAGGAGTGGAGGGAGATAGTGTGAGATGTTCACTACAGCAAAAAGACAAACTGCTAGAGGAATAATGAAGTTATGCTAATATATGACACTTTAGCTATGTATTAAATACTTCAGCAACACCTTTCAGGTAAAAATTTGGAGGACTTTATCAAATAGTAAGTTTATTTTTTAGTGACATCTTTTCTGCTGTCTTGTAGATAGCTTATTAGCAATATTAATAGACTGCTCACAACACTATTCAGAGCCCAGCAGTCCTGTGTCACAGCTGTGTTTGGTGTTAGACTTCTTCATTTCCGAGCCATTGTCCTGCTGAAGGTTTGCTCTGAACCTTGAAGAATTTTTGCCATCATATTGTTCATACTTCTCTTTATTTTTTTGTGAGTGTTGTTTCTTCATCACACAGCCATATTGGGATCCCAACCTTCAGCTCTCCAGGTGCTAAAAGCAAATTTTTTAATGAGAGACTTTATGGCTTTAGTCTGGTAAAATAGAGCAACAGATGGAATCACGTTACTGTTCAGGATAAACTGTTTCCCAGAGCAGGTATGATATCTTAAAGTATCTTGCAGAGTTCATTGGGAAATAGGAACAGACATTTGTCTGCATGAAGGAAAACCTGCCCTAATTCAGAATACTGGGCAAAGCACGACATTGATAGAGGTTCCAAAATGTTTGATTCCTAGAGAGAGAGTTCAGTACTCTACACCGCCCCCACCACTGGGGCTGGAAGTGTTTTGTGACTTAGACAGACTAGAAGGGGCTGGAAGACGTGCCTGGGACAATTTCATATTTTGTTGTTGTAATCCTTCTATCTCACTATAGTGAGTGTAATCCTTTCAACAAACTATTGGGCTGGGGGGGGTGGTGGGACGGACACTTTTGCCAAGTCTGAATAGAGGTTGCCAGCACTAGTCAGTATGGCGACGTGGATAGAATATTTCCCTGTTAGTTGGAAACACTCACTTGACCTGCTGGGATGTGTTCTTCCTAGCATTGCTTATAACTTTTGCTGTTGCCTTGCATGAAAAAAATGGTAGTCTTCAGCTGTAAATACCTGATAGTTTTATAGCATAGGGAGGGGTAGGTCAGACTTGGGACCACTGGCTAGCCCTGTGTCCCTTTTGTACTCCTCTTTCTCCTAGCACTGGGAATAATTTTTTTCCCTGTCAAAATAACAAATAAAACTCAATAAAGAGACAGATCCTAAACATTCTCTGTGTAGTCTCTGCTGCTGTAAAGACAGTAAGATTAACCCAAATCTCTACTCGTTAAACAGCTATTGACATTTACCTCTCTCAGAAGTTGTTGATATAAGTGCCAAATCAATCCAGGTTTCCTTGAGTAGGACAAGTGGCAGGAAAGCCCTGTTCTGGAAACATAGGAAATATCAGTGGTGCAGAGGTACAGCTGTAAAGAATTACATTTTGAAGTCTGCTAAACTCTCTTTGTTCTTTAGCTTTTTTCACTCACTTAATTGTTATTGGCTTTCTAGTTCAGCATGATACTTAACCATAAGTTGAATCTTCACAGCACAGAGTGCTGGTGTTGAAAGCTTTCATGTCCTTAAGTTACATACAGTTTCTTCAAAATCTAGTGGTCTTTAGAAATTCGTTCATTAGGTGCTCCTGACTGAATTAGTGGAGATGTGTCTACTTGCAATCTGCTAAATTAGATATCCTGCCTTTCTACCATTTCCTTTCTAGTTTCTAGTGTATAGTATACAGATGTCCCACATGGCATTCAATCAGAAATACATACAGCAATTTTGGAGGGCATTTAGCCTTCTGTATTACGTTCTGCAGGCTGCCAACATCTTGTGACAGATCCAAGCACACAGGTGGTAGGATTGTGTTGATGTGCAATATGGCTTGCCCTGTTTTCCCATGTGGACTTGGAGAGTTGGCCAAACATGGGAATTGGCCCAAATGTGAAAGCTGGAACTTGGCTTTGAGAGCTGTTGGGCACACAGGCTAGGTTGGATCTTTCTTGGTCTAATCTTGTGTTTCTAGGAGTGGAACAGGCTTTTCAGAAAACTTTGTATTAAGTTGATACTGGTGTATTTGCTTTTCTACATCTTTAGATTTTGTCCTAGATTTTACCCTAGTATTTTCTGTAGCTAGAAACTGTTCTAGGTTTTGAAACAATCTGGTTAATAAAAGAACATCTTAGGAAAGTTTTTTGGTTGTCATTAATTCATTTTTTACCTTTAGTTGTTTTATGTTGTAACAAAGCCAACACCTTTTTGAGAGTTAGGTGTGTTTCCTTGTCAGGTCCTTCTCTTCTGCCCTGCAGAACCGCCTGGGATATATCCTGGAGCACATAGTAGACCCACAACTTAGACCACTTGCTTCACCATGGGTATCAGCCTTGCGATATTGTTCTATCTGGCTTCTAGCTGGGATTTGTCTATTCTGGTGGTGTTTGGGGTGGGGTGAGTATTGATCCATCTTTCTGCTGACAGAAATTCCACCATTAAATGAAAAACATTTTTGAGACAGAAGTATAATCAAAAATTTTATTCAGTTACATTTTCATTTTCAGATGAAAATGTCTTTAGCCAGAAAATTCCCAACAGTGTCTTCTTAACAAATTCTTTTCAATAATTTTAACATTAGATGCTATTACAAAGATTTAGTCCTTTTCTGACTGGGTAGTTTTAATGCCATGTATTACAACTGGCAGCTTCTTAATTAGCATTACTTATCTCTTAGCTTGTAATGTTTGGAAGTATGAATAGTTGTTGTTACAGTGGAAGGAGGCTTTGAGTTGTGATAATTGTTATAGCTGTGTGTTGGTTTTATAAGGAGTAAATGTCTATGCAAGTGAGTTAACAGCTTAATCTGCTCCCTTTCTCCCAACGTGACCCACTGGAGCATTTCTGTGTGCACTGCTGCCACCTCTCTCCCCAGTTCCTGCTTGATGGACATTAGTATGCTTGAGCTCTCCATACATGCATTACCCTCTCTGTGCCATACAACTTTTGTCACCGTGCTGATGCTGCTGGCTTTCAGAGTCTCATGTGAGATTCCCTTGCAAGAGGGTCTGACTCACAGACCCCTCCTGAGATCCATTTAACACACTAAATTAAATTCAAGTACTGTTGATGCTTGTTAGCATCTTCTGTCTGACTGGGATCTCACTCCTTAGTTTTGATGTTGTTTGTAATATTAGATGTGTACACGGTGTATCACAGATTGATGCCACTCCAGGGTCCCAATTGCTTTTTATTTTGGTGGGGTTGTTTTTGCTGACTGTGTCTCCATGAAGAGTTACAGAATATGTGGTTTCACTTTACAGTGTGTCCTTAGCGTGCAAACATTTCTCTACTTGATTTCTTAGCAATTCATCCTTTTGTAATAATGTATTGTGCTCTCAATTCTGTGTATGAGCAGTGCATTCCAGTGTCATTGACTGAGCTGGGAAGAGAACAAAGCTCTGCATCTAACTCGGCTGTTGACCTGCTGAACGATCCTGAGTGAGGCTTTTTATCTTTATTTCCTCAGCCTTGAGGAACATTAGGACCTTGTTAAAGAATATGTGGTGTTGGACCACCTGAAGTATAAACATTTGGCTGCAATGTCTTTTGGAAATGTTCAGGTACTCACATCTAGTTTTGAAATGAAGCCCTAGCTAGGAGTTACTTTTTGTTTCACAGAAATCATAGTCATGAGGCACTGTAAGCCACACCTTTGTATCTGCTAAGCCTGCCTGAATTTTTTATTGGCCAGGTAGCAATGCCACTGGGGATTTTCGCACCACTTCCACAAGCTCCAGCCTTGCTGTCCGTAGAGTGTTTCAAGGGCTTAGATTCCTTACACAGATGTCCCAAGTTAGGTTATATCCTAAGCTTGCGTCAGTTCTCGCCTTCAAGTGAAATTATGAACCCAAAATAGTGGGCACTTGTGAAAGCATTGACCTAAGTAATTAATCCAAAATCATATCAAAGCCCAGTTGGAAGTGAATGAGGAACAAACATGAAAGCTAACAAGAAGGTAATCTGCAAATACTCTAGCAGCACAAGGAAATTCAGCAAAAGTGTTTGCCTGTTGATAAAAGGAAGAGGCAAAAGCAGTGGATTTTTTTTTCAACTTAACTCTTTACAAGCAAATCCTGATCCCAGACCTCTGTGCATATTAGTCAGCTTGGAAAGGAAAATTGCAGCTGACATCAAGGGAGCAACAAGTCAGAGACTGCTTACAGAAGATGGATGCATTTAAATCCATGGAGCTGGTGTGCCCAAGGGTCCTGAAAAAGTAGGCTGATGTGTTTGTGGGGCTGGCGTATAGTGTCTATGACAAATTGTAGTTATTTGGAAGGAGGCTGGCAAATTCCTGATGACTGAAAATAGCAAGACTTAAAACAGTTTTTTGGAAAAGCAAGAGAGTGGAGGACGTGGGGAACTCATCAACTCCATTCCCATTCCTGGAAAGGGCATGGTGCACATCATCATAGAGTCAATTGGACTAGATTGCTTCCAACCAACATTTTTATGATTCTGTGATCTGAAAACAAAATCCTGAGCTCTGATTTTTGTCTCTTTATTTCAGCTAAAGCTCTGTTTTGTATCCACAGCTGTGTTCTCCTAAATGGTATATGTTCATGACGGGCCTCAAATTCCAGAGTAAAAATTCCTGTGAACTCTCAGAAAAGTTCTGAAGCCACATGTTGCAGCTTAGGTAGTTTGTATTTGGTCTTTATTACCCTTAGCAAACCAATATTCAGAAGTGAAATTCTTTCTTTTTGTGGTATCATTGAGTTTGGGTTCCTCCAGTACCTGGGAAGAGAATAAATACAGGGAATTTAATATCTTGCAGAGGTCAGAAAGAATTGATCTCTTTTCAGTTTATCATGCTGTAACAATTATTTAATGTGTTACAGGTTTGCTGTTTTTATCTCTTTCCCAAGCACTGTGTAGTGGCTGTATGCTAGAGGCAGACTGCAGAACTAGTGAGATCAATACTCTGGCACATCCGATCTTCAGGTGATAGGCAGTGTAATCTTGTTTACTGCGACTTTAGGTATAAAAATGTTAAGTTTAATTTTGCCAATTTCACCAATTTCATATTGCTAAATGTTTCGTTGTATACTTAAACACTAGCCGCACTGACATGAGGAGAGGGCTCACATTTTAATGAGAGACATTTTTATTGATGTTTGTACACTTTGGTTAAATAGAAGATACCAAAATTTAAGTCTGATTTTTATCTTTTTAGGATAGCATAATTAGCAACTATTTGCTCTTTTCCTAATCCAGTGAATAAGATTGAGAGATAACATTTGTGAAATGCCAGTGTTCTCAATGAAATGAAGCCAGTGTAATCACACTAAGAAGTGAATCTCGTCAGGACTTTCTGTTATTGCTAAACTACTGCCCCAACCATCTCACGCTGTAGTTCCTAAACCCCCATCTCTTACGCACATCTTTTACTGTGGTATGGAACATCAGGGGACACAGCAAGGTCGAGTCCTCTGTCATCTAAGTCAGAGCTAACCAGTCCTGGATAAATCAGACTGCACATGAAATGGAAGGAGTTAGTCCTGTAATGTAGAGATTCACCAGAAAAGTTGGTGCCAAAGTTGACTTTCATTCTTACGCTTCACTCCTCCTGTGCCCTTTCAAGTGCCTTCCTGCTCTTCTGCCTTAACACAGACCTCGGTAGGAGCTGAGTAACCGGAGAGCCCAGGCTCCACGCTGGGGGTGTCTGCTGCTGCGTGCCAGGACAGCCACAGTCTGAGGCGAAGTGCCATTACCACCATGCGGCATGGGACTGAGTCTTGCTAGCGCAACTGAGGGGACAGGTCGTGCAGCAAGGGTCTGCACAGGTGTGCAAATGACACCGAGCAGGAGTTAGCACATGCTGTGGCTGCAGCCCAGAGTGGATGAAGCTGTCATGCTGCAGTCCACATCTGAATGCGATGTGCTTGTTCTCTGGGAGCACAATTCAGGACTCTCACAGGAGTTACTGTACTAGATGTGTGCCACCTCTTGGCTGGGAATCACTCCAGCTGGCCAACTCCAGAAACTAACCTGCTGCAGGAGAGGAAAGGTACTGTTTCCCTACCTCCCGTGCAACTTCTGTGAGAGAGTGGCTTCATTGTTTGAAAATAAAATAAAAAAACCCAAGAAAACAAAAACCCCAGGAGCTCTGTGCTGTTATTGATCAGCTTCAGCATGATACCACTGCTGCTGGCTCTGTATTTATGTTTGCTCCCACCCCATATATTACAATTCTATCAAAAAGAGTGATCTGTGAGGATGCAGACATGGGAGAAAATACCCATAGGGTCAGCATGTCATTGTGGAGGAGACGGAATCATTGTGTTTTATCAAATCCTCAACAGCTTGGTCTGCTGGGGATGCATGTTTTTCTGTTGCTGGTCTCTGGAATCCTGGTATTCTTCATCCAGGACGATCCCATGGTGTGCAATTGAATTGAGATTCATACGTGTGGATTGCCATCACAAAAGAATATTTGAGGAGAATTGCCTGAAAAACTTGCAGTCTGAGGGGAGATGTTCACAGGATAAATGCTTTCTCCAGCCTCAATTACCTTCAAAACTAAGTCAAAGGTTGGGTATTGAATGTATCAGACTCTGTTGGGTAGCTGCCAGCATACTGGTGGTCTCGTTGCCCCTGCAGGCAGGACTCTGGCCTCAGTAACCATGACTTGGGGAGGGTCAGGCTTGGTTTAGTCGTGCTTTTTCTCTCCTTTTTCCTAAGAAGCCTTGGGGAAATGCTTTAAGCTTCAGATGCTCTAGGGCTGTAAATCGGTGCCCTTGCCACCGAGTTCTGCTAAAACCATCTTTTCAGGGGTGGTGGCAGAGTTTTGGTTGTCTTTCTTCTTGCATTGTTACAGAATGATCAAAATTGGGATATCAAACGAAAGCAAAGTTAATTTTCACACTGTGATTTTTGAAGAAATATATTATTCGCTTGCTTCACTAGCACATTTCAATTTGCAGCTCTGGAAGAAGAAGGGGTGGGAGCTACCCAGGCATCTATAACTAATGCCTGCTTGTGTTGAAGGTTAGTTGTCAGATTGCCTTAAAATATCTATAATTTATAATGATTATTAATAGCAAATGAAGCTCTGGTTTGGGTTCTTATTTATTATTATCTGCTCAAAATCTTTATTTTGTGTTCCTAGTACTCTTAATTAGACCATGAGCTTTAGAAAGCATACACTTTCATACTAAATTTCTTGCTTGTTTCTTTTTATTAGTCATATTTTTACTCCCTAGTATTCATAAATCTAGCTTGAAAATAAAATAATACTGTTGGCAAGTTCTGTTAATTTGCCTCAAGCTTTTAAAACCTTACATCACATTTTTAAACCTTTTTTCCCTAAAGCAATGACAACTAAAAACCTTCAGAGATAAATAGTTATTTGACATTGAGAAAGACATCGAATATTGCAAAGCTTGTAATGAATTCACACGAGATGGCAAGGCAGAGCATTTTGAAGGTGTAGATGACTATGTACCTATTACATCCACTTTTCTAAATTATTAGTAAGTAGCTGTGTACAGAAAGTGTCACTCAGTAGTTGCTCATTTTCACGTTCAAGCATCTGTCTTGCTTATAGCCTGAGGGGTCTGTTTTGGGTACAAATGAGGCTTCCACATTTGAAAGGCTCGCTGAAATCTATCATGCGATCAAGAACAGTATTTTCTCCTTATCATAACATAAACCATTTGTACATAGTGCCAGTGCTGTTGCTTCTACTTTTCTGATGGAAGACCAAACACATTAAATGATCAGCAAAGTGGTGTTCTTACCCTCTAACTGCGAAGTTGACTGCTCCCTGTGGACTGCAGCCCAACATGGTGTTTGGGCATTGTATCAGATGCCATTGCCACTGTTGCATCCCAGCCTTTCATCTCTGCTGCTGTCAACACATGACTGCATCTGGAAAGACCTAACATGCAGCTTTAGCAAAGTGTGCTTCAGTTCTGGGTTAGCACACAAATGGGAGTATATGCATGTGAATTTAGTGAAAGTCTTGAACCTTCTGGATCTCAATCCCAGAGGCCTGGAATGACATGGGAGGAGGAGGAGGAGTGCCTTAATACAGTGCTGTGGCCTGTAGGTGCTATAGCAGCACAAATCCTAGTGATTAAGTAATACTTCAAATGTTATGGTTAGCCTGAGGTTTACAGTCATTTCATGTGCTGTGTAAGGACTTATGAATTTAAGGGCAACACGCATTTTGTTTTCCAGCTGTCTGTCCATTTACTTGGCTTTTTTCTTTTTCCTAACTTCCAGGAAAAAGAAAATTCAATTTAAATATCCGTAATCAAGGAGATGTAGTTTTAAACATGATATATGAAATACATCGTTGTGAGTCTTTGCTCACTGGTTGTCATACGGTATTAGGCTACAGCTATGCCACCAGCGAAATATTTGCTTTTTCATTCTGTGTGGTGTCCAGTGTCTCCCAGTGTAGCCTGGTTCAAGCTGTAATGACTTAGGATGCTATCTAAAAATGTGCTGACTCTAGGTGCAAACACAAAAGACATGTGATTTAAAACTACCAGTAAGTGTTTGACTTTCTGTCCTTCCAAATAACCATTGAGGTGGTTTTTGCCTAGGTACCAAGACAGTATAAAGCTTATAAGCATTTTAGCCACCTTCTACAGACACCAGGAACCAAGGCACGAAAAGTAGAGGGAGTTTTCTAAGGTCCCACATGCTTGAATGAATACACTGGAATTGACAGTTGATTTTTCTTTTTTTTTCAGTCAGTTCTCCTTTCATAGGTCTCTGCTTATCTTTATTTTTGTTTTACTTAATTTTCTCTTTAATAGCAATATTTTTCTCCTTCAAAAATTGCTGAAGGTAGTGCAATGTTCTTGAACACATCAATGTCAGGATATTGAATCTCCTCTGAATTCCCCTTTAATGGGCCAAATCTGCACGTTCAATGAGAACTTCCCAAACTCTTTGATTGTATTTCAGTTTGCATTCAGATCAGATTGGCTATTTGAATCCTTCTACAGTGAAAGCTGATTTGCAAGAAACATAAAGTACACATGTCCAATTAAGCTGAAGGTATCATGCAGCATATAAATTGCAATCCATCATTCTTCTCAGCCTTCCTAAAATTCTCTGTCTGTATTTAACTCAAAGCAGCTATCTTGCTGGTTTAGTAACGTACTGCAGTAGGTCAGAGGAGAGATGACCAGAGCTCTCTGTGGTGCTTAGCTGTGGTGGTCTCAAAGTGATGGCTCTCAACGTTTGTGGTCAGCTTAACAGCAAAACAGGCAGCACATGACATCTTTCCCCTGCTTTCCTGCTGTGACCACGTCCTGTTAGCTGCTTCCTTGGGCTCTGATGGACAGGTATCTCCTACCTGCATTACTTTCCTTTATAGTTTGCATTTATATACATCCCAGGAGCTAAAGTGAAATTGTTACCAAATTTGCAATGTCATTTCAACAGCTTCTTTGCACTGCTTGCTAATGGTCATGAGTCCCAAGTGGCTTCTCAGGTAGGCATTCCAAAAATGGACTGTCATGCTTTTTTTAAATTAATGTTTTGTGTGAAAAGAGGATGAAGAGGAGATGACGTGAATCAAGTCATGCTAATGCGGGCAAAGTACCTAGCCTGGAGGGGAGGGCTGTGAACTGCTGTGATCCGTGCTCACCTGCGAGGATGATGGAGAAAACTGATTCTACCACATGTTCTTATTTCTTGTTTGTGTGCGTATTCCAGATGGCTTTATATTCCTGTTTCATTTAATGTAACTATTAATAATGCAAAAATTTACATATTTAAAAAAAATCCATCTAATCCAAATTGTTGGAGTCAGAGGCAGAGCTGTGTAATCATGATAGAGTTCACTCTGTCACCTGTTAAAAGAGGGAGCTTAATCAGAACAAAAAGCTAAAAATCTTTCTCCTGGCCTGTTGCTAGCATTTCCCTGGTGTGCAGTGACTGAGTACTTAGCATGTAGCAAACTTCTCTGAAACACAAGGATTATAGGACTTGCCCTGAAGAGAACTACTCCCCAGTCTGTAAGTGAAAGGTTCTGGCTCTAGTGGTCTGATTCATTGGAATATTTATAAACAGTAATTTAAGCAAAGTAAAAGACAGAAGGAGGAATTTTAGCCGTCTTTACATTTTTCACCAGCATGTTTAAGACAACAAACTGGGGCTGAGAAATATGTAAACTGCCTTCTAATTAAAGCAGTTCAATATACAAAGGCTTCCTGGTGCTGTAACTTTTAAGGCACAAGATGCATTTAGTTATCCCCAAAGCAAAAATGACTTTCAGAGTGGTGTAATTCTCCCCATACACAGAATAACATGGTTTACTGAACTGGACCAGGCTTTTACAAGGCCTGCAATAGCAGTAATTTTAGTGGTTCCTTGGAGATTACACAGTAAACATTTAAAAATCTCATTTATAGAAAATGCATTATTATAGTTCTGGTCAAGCCTAATTTATTGTCAACAGGTTTATTAAAGTTATATAAACTGAAAATCGTTCCTACTGGGTATTACGCACCCTCAGCTCCCAGTAAGGCTGACCAAAATTCAGCATCATCTTTTCACTACCTTATGCAGATGTTTAATACTCTCAGAAGAATAACACTTGATTCTTTAACTCTTCCATAAATAAAATACTTTATCCCAAAGTAGCCCACCTCTTGTTTGTTGTAATTTCTTTTGACTTGATGTTAGAACTAAACAAGGCGTGGAACATATAAACCTGTCTAATAGCAGTCATTATTTGATTTACTGTTAAGACTGTCCTTTTAAAATTGGTTGGATCTTTTTTGGAATTTAACATTTAATAATCACACATTTCAAGATTTTTCAGGAACAACCTCAGTTTGTCAAAACTGAGGCATAGTATTCTTTCAAATTCTGTTTGTACTGTTGAAGAATGTCTTTTTTTTAGGCAAAGAATCTGAATCTGGTTAAAAGCTGGACTCCTGCTGTATATTTCTGGGTTTTGCCCTTCTGTAAAATAACCTACAAAGCCTTATTGACTGAAGATGTGCAGAGCCTGGAGCAAATACCTTATTTTAAAGTATCTTAGTACTTTCTTAAAATTACCAGTAGATTTATTTAGGGATATCAAAGCATTCCATGTGCTGTATTTGTTATTTACTCTTTTCAGTTTAATTAAGGAAGGGGGAAGAATCAGAGGGAGAGATTTCTGAAGCTGCAATTCCCCAGAGCCTCGGTCACTAACCGATTGAAGTGTTTGAATCCTGTCTCTTCGTGGGTCCTTTACTCCCGGTTGTTCCTGAACTCTGTTAGTATTTAGTTTGTTCTTGCCAGCTGATCATTGGAGTAGTAACTTACCTAGTTACTTCTAGTAAGGTACTAGATAAGTCTAGTAACGTACCTTGCAGTACATTAATAGTAACTACAACCTGTCATGGCTGAAGAGGGCCAGACAGGGCCAGGTCAAAAGCAACTTTGTAAGAAACTTCAGTGCAAACTCAATCCTATATTTTGCAGAAGTTCAGGGTTTGCAACTGATTTTTTTTAAAGAGAAAATGAAGTTTTATTTTGGTGTTTCTGGTTCCTTCTGGGACCAGGAATTGAAGAACTCTGAGTTAGGACTGGGAACAGCTTATCAAGATATTTCCATCTCCATTTTACAAAACAGAGGTACTTGAAAAGGTTTACACACTTCTCAGAAGTCTTTGTTTTAAACCTGAAGCTGTGATGTATTTTAAGCTACTGATGTTGTGGTAAATGTTTTCGAGGTCAAGCCAATCTGCAGGAAGTTCTGAGCTGTGTGAAATTTGTTTTCAAAGGTATTTTCCCAAAATGCTATGCAGTTTGACCACAAGTTCATCTCTGACTTTTCCTTTGGAAATGATTAGTAAAGAACAGGTTATGTTGGGTAGTGGTGGTTTCTTTTCTGTTTTGGCTTCCTCTGAAAGTTCGTGTAGCTATTAGGACACTGTATGTTGCTTAAAAGGAAAAGTAGTAGGGAGCAGAGGTTAACTAAACTTTTTGCTACTTCTATTTTCATTTACACTAGTTATTTTATTCCTTTTCCATGGCAATGGAGTTATCCTGGTGGAAGGAATATGTGTCCTAGGTGTGGAAACTTATTGTTTGCAGTGTGTTGGTGATGCTTTGGAATAGAGACGACAGAACTGTTTAGAAATGAGAATTTATTTCTTCAGGGTTTGTCATTTGAATTTTGTATCAGACATTAAAATAAACAACCCGCAGAGCTCACAGCTAAGAGGCTGGCACCCCTCCATTTCTTCACTCTTCCCTGTGTTCTTCACAGGGAACATGCTCAGGAGTCTCAGTGTCTTGAATTTCTGGTCAATTGTGATATGTACAAAGCTGGATTTTTTTTCCCTGGTAGAAGGGAAGGAAAACAGCAACAAAACCCATTTGTGCTCATCCTGGCATTAAATAGATGATAAAATACTTATACTGAACTGATGAGTATTTGCAATTCTGTACAACAGGTTAGTAAAGTACTTGCTCGTGTTTATGTTCGTATTTTAATTTGGAATGGATGAATTTTCCGACTCGCTGTCTCTCAAACAGGCTAATCATCAACTATGGAAAATGGTCCGTAGCTCTTTGACTGTGCCATTGGTGTTTTTATATTCTAAGTGGAAAGTTCATCACCCTTTCCTCTTACATCAGGAGGAACACATGTGCACGCATACATATAAGCAAAAGTAAGAAGTAATTGTGATTTTTTTGTTTCTGTGAAGCTTTCAGAGTTATCTGGAATGTCAATATATCAAGGGAGGAAAAAAAAGCATATGACACGTTTTGTTCCCAAGTACTCTGGATACAAATATATAAAAAACATGCCATTAACTAAAGTTTCCCTGGGTTGCATTGGTGTGTCTGAGTTCTGTGTGGCTTAGTGTATTTTGAGATTAATTCCCTTGTTTTGTTAGAACCTCTGTGTGTTTGGTAATGTTACTGGTCTAATGAAAACGGATAAATATTAACCTTGAGAATGCAGCAAATGAACTGGTCATACAAAAAAACAAGTCTCCAGTTTTTCATTTAATTTCATTCCTGCAGTAACATTTAATTTGGATCACATCTTGCACATTGCATTCTCTGATTACCTGTACTAGGTTTTACCCCTCTCTGAATTTGCCTCTTGAGGTATATCTGCAGTTAGTTAAAGAAGTTATTTCTTTCACATGCCCCTTAGCCTGTTGTGAAGGGATCTAAAAGCATCTAGTGTGCTGATTTTAGCCTCTTCCTGCCAGTGGGGCTCTAGGTTCAAATCCATGTGCAGGTCACTGCATCTGAGGCTTTCCTAAATCAAGGGGATTCTGTAGCCAAATGACTGCTCTCTGAACCAAGTGCCGTCCCTTCCAAGCCATCAAAGAATGGGCACAATCCGCAGCATACCAGGGGTGGTTTGGGCACTTCTGGTTCAGCCACTTCTTCAAAAGAAAGCAACAAGGAGTATCTAATGCACACAAAAATAGCCTGCGAGCAGGGTTTCTGAACATGACAGTCCTTTAAGAAGTAAAGTAGGGCTCTGCCAGGGAATGACAGAAGACTGTGAACCTGCTGGCCCTTTGTCCAGCACCCCAGGGTCAGTGCATCACTCAGCTCTGCTGCCTTCTCCACAAGGCAGGATCCTGCCCTGCCCGCTGCAGGCTTCAGCAGGGTTTCCCGCAGCTGTAGCTGATGAAGATGAGGACAGATATATGACTGTTTTGCCGTCTAACAACTCGCAGTCCTTATCCGAGACTGGCCTGCCTTTCCCATCATTAAGCCTTATCCTACTGATGGGTCAGTTTTGTTTGGCAGGAATCAGACTTTGGTTCACAAGATCTGAAGGCAACCGCTGCCTTGTACTGCTAAATACCATGATGAACAGAAGAACCTAAAATCCTCTTAAACTCTGTCCACTAAAAGAAAGGCATCACTGTGAAGGGTTTTTCTTAGTGCATGGGTTTTGAAGGGAGACACAAACATATTCTACAGAGCTAAAAGTTCTAGTTTTTATTAGGGCTGCTCAGAAACTTTTGTACTCCAAGTTTTTGTGAAATACTGGATTTTGAGAGAAAAATAAAGGAGTTTGTGGAAGCTTTCAAAAAACCTGCATGCTATTTTTTGGCTGCCTGTAGTTTGTATTTAGACTAATGCAGTGCATCTTTACTGACATTTGGGCCACTTTCTGCAGTCCAAAACATTTGGGGACATTAAGTGATAAAATTTTGAAAAGCATACCTATCAGAGAAAGTTCTGTATTCTGAATCTTGTTTGAGCAGATGTTGGAAAATAATGAGTTGTGGCTGTATGAGACCTGTGCCAAGTGGCAAGGTCTGCAGTACAGGATGGCTTCTGTACCAGCAGAGATGGGGACAGGAGACATGGTGAATAAATAGTTTGTTTGAGTTTGTGTTTGAGTGGAGCAAGAGGTATGAGATACAGAACTGAAAGAAAATGAGTCTGGCAATGGAGGCTGGGAGCATTATAGAAACAGGATTTAAGGAATGAGGAGAAATGCCATTATTCTAAAAGTTAGATGTGCTCCCTGCCCTTCTCCCCAATCTCTAGCAGCATGATTAAGCTCCAAATTACAGAATTACGTTCCAATTAACGAAATTTCCCTATGTGATTTCAGTTCAGTGGGTGCTGATTTGACTCCCTTACCCGAGAGCAGGTGAAGTGATCCACATAGAGTCGGTCCTTGGATTTACTGGGAGAAATGTACAATACAAATTCTCAACAACCTGCTTTATCCCTGTGGTCTAGGGCCCTATTTAGAATAGGGTGGGGCTTCTGGAGTGAATTCTGGTTGGTTTGCTTTCAAGAGGAGGGAACCATAGTAACATCTTATTTTATATGACCATTTCCTGTGCAAGACAGGAAATTTAGGTTATTTCAGTAATATCTTTTTGCTGAATTTGTCCCATCTATAGTTTTCTGATGTTCTGTTGTCAAGGAACAAAATTGTTACTTTTTTTGCAAATGTGCATCTTAAGAGGGATTGATATTTTAAATTGAGGATGATGATCTTTTAATAGCACGGATGGATTTTGCTGGTGGGAGACTTGCTTCACTGCAGTAAGCTTGGCTTGGACAGCCTGGCAGAACGTGCAGGCAAAAGCCTTGGGAATTGGGAAGTTCTATGTTTTCAGAAGTGGAGAAAAGTCTACTTTCAGAGGTTTGGTGGAGAAGAGATCTTTTTCTTCGTGTATGTTATCTGCTTGCAGACTTTTCAAGCTGTCAAGACATAAATTTAAAACTTAAACTGGAAAACACCTGCATATTTTTTTTACCTGACTCTCAAATGATATTTCCAGAACAGATTACAAGTTTCACGCATTTATTCCATTCTCTGCCTTTGTACTGCTTTTTTATTTGGTTGTGCATTCTGACAAGGGGTTTTTTTGGGAGGATGGGTATTTTGGTTTGCTTTTGGGGTTGTATGTATTTAATTCAATAGCAACACTAGACACCCTAATCTTAACCTATTCAAATGTATCCAAGACTTTCTGTATTCCTGTCCTTAAATTTAAGTCAGCTTCTTACTCGTGGGTCTGCCTTGGCACAGCAAAAGCAGAACAGGGACATTTCTCTTGTTTTCAGGCATCCAAAAAGTAAAAATGGCTTTAATTCGGTTTTAGTCTGAGATGGCAACTTACATAAGGCATTTGCATTTTGACCAAAACCACCATGAGATCTCACAACCTCTCCTTCCTTCAGTGTGGTCTTACTCTCCAAACCTTGTAATTGAAAATGAGATTAAAATCTCTGTTTTCCTCTGAACATTAATGTTTATGTTCTTTCCTGCTTGCTGTAGTCTTACGTATATATGCACATTCAAAGAATATTACGGAAGGATAAAATCAATCATTCAAAATTTATGAAATGCCAGAACGTTTTCCTGTCCAATCTTAATTCTACCTCTTGTAATTACATTCATTATGATGTGGTCTTTAATTATATGAATCATAGTATTTTTAGTACAAGACACACACTTGATTCAGCAGAGAGGATAGATGATGCTCACATAATGAGTAGCTATGCAATATTTTTTTGGCTGTCATTGTTCAGTTAATGTCTCTGTGGTTTATTTACTGAAATGATTCAAACCTTGCTCAGAAGATAAAGTTGTTCATTTCCTTAGGGGTTTTATTCTTATCACACTCGCAACTAGAATTTTGAATACTTAGACACTGATTTGTTTCCACGCTATCCCAGTCAGAGGGGAAGATTATCTTTATTATGGTGTCATAAATCTGGTCATAAAACCTGCGCATGTTGCCATTTTCTATTGGCAAGCTGAGAAGAAGGGGGCTTCAAAAGTATTCACTGTTTTTTGAGAGTTTTGAGACATGTATAAACAGATTTTTACTATGTGACACTGAATGTTCAAAAAGTATCTTCCATGGATTTCCCCAGGACAGTGAAACACTGACATGACAGAAGGACAGTCTTTCTGCACAGTTTCAAGCTTCCAGCCTTTCCAAAAAACCTGCCCCCCCCAAAAAACGCAAACAACAAACCAGAGAAAATAATTAAGCTGGGAATTTTTTCTGTATTTGGCCTGAGGCACCTACTTACCGTGGAAGAACTTAGACTGGATGGTAATCTACCCCCAAGATTTCCCAAAATTAAAATTCACATTTATGGGAGATGTTGGAAAACATCAATAAGTCATTGTAGTATTTCTATTCATGGTTATTGTAAACTTTTTATTTATAGTTTCTGGTGAATGCAGGCATTACAAAAGTGCATCATATCATTCTTTTCCTCAGCTCTTGTCCACTGTCTTTGTCATTCTACAGTTTCACTTTACTGTGTCTTTTTTGTGTGGGGAGAAGGGGAATTTCTTCTTCAGAAATGATTCTGCCGGAATCTTAAAAAAATCCCAGCTGAACAGTGTGTTTATAGGAAAAGCTCTCGCTTAAACAGACCAGCAATGCTTGAAAAAAGATTAATTCTTAAAAAGATCTTGGCTGGCTGTATTGTAGAGTTCATTTGAACAAACAGCTCTATCAACAGGCTTGAGGAAGGACCAGGGACAACTCTTATGCCTCTATCTTGTTCCTTTTATCTTTTAATTGACTGATTGAGATTGCGTCCATGAGCTGTTCCAATATAATTTTGGTGTTGTAACTCATATTTTGATTTATTGAAAATGGTTACTTACCTTTTCCTTCACATAAAATTGACTGCTGGCATGGTGAGTAGTTAATTCTTTGTTTTTATTAGCACAAAAAATGCGCTGGTCTGATTGTGATCGTTCTGCTTAAACAAAAGTATGAAAGTCAATAAGTATCTTGAAAGAAAGGATGTTCAGAACTGCATGAGATTTTTCTTCATGGTGATACCCGTTTTCCCTAGAGCCACAGTTCTCTTTTTGTTTCTGGTACAGGCTAAATGCTGCAGTTTCTGCATAGGCAAAACACCAACCTACGCTACTTGGAATCCCTCCTGGAATAAAACAGAGTTTTGCTTAAAAAACAGAATGAGGTTTGTCCTGTACAATCTTATCTCAGTTTTCTCACATAAATGAGAAATAAATAAATAAATACATCTCTTTCCAAATCATGTTAATAATTTTAATTCTACTTCCGTAGTGCCATTTTTCAACTTGGGTGTGCTACATTTTTAAGTACAGCAATTCGTCATTGCTCTGTATGTTGTTGAACAGGTCTAAACCCAGACTGAATCAGTGAAGTTCGTCGGTCCTTTTTTAATGATAGCATGATTGAAAGCAGAATCTGCTGTGTTTTAATGCATGGCAAGGCCAAACTAGAATCCTTATTTCAATGTCTTAAGATTTCAGTAATGGAAACAGAAGGTATGTTAAACTGAAGTTTAGATTTAGATTAGAATAGATCTCTGCCTGTACATTTAGGACTACAAAATCGAGTAATTTTTGAGGCATCTATAATTCTTCTCCAATCAGGACACTTTTTTCTGCATTCTGTGCCGCTACCATCCACTTGTAACCTTCCAAAATGGGACTTGTCAACATTTTAGCACTAAGATCCCATGATAGGGTTTATCTAAGGGCTGCCAGTGAAATTTGCCCATCCTTTTTACTGCAGGTGCACACTTACTGACCCTATATTACTAGGAGATAATTTGTACTATTGTAAGTTCTGCCTCACCCACATTCCCTCATAATAGAATTTTGCTAGACTGACTGACAAAGAAGCATAGTTTTACAAAGTTTGAAATCAATGTGCATTAACAAATGCTCCCTCAGTTTTCAATGAGTGATTATTCTGACCATCCAAATGTTGATCTAAGCATTATCCTGTGGCCTGTATGTCCTATCTTTTCAGAACTCCTGCTGGGGGTGGAAACCTTTCAGTGGCTTTCCAGCATTCTGGTGTTCTCAGGAAGATGACATCATTTCTATCGGTAGGAAAAGGCCAGTATCAGAGACAGTGCAGTCTGCTTCAATGGAGTCCCTCAATGTATATAACTGGGTATAAATTTATCATGTATGTGCAAAGGAGCAGAAATTTGTGAAGGTGTAACTAACCTATGGCAAAGGACAGACTACGTTGATGTATGACTGTAGCAATCCCCTGTCCTATATTCTTTGTTGCATTCTTCAGCTTTTCGTTATATTTCTGTTACCAGTTGGTAATGTTTCTTAGTTGGCAACTTAATGATGATACCAAAGAATCCCAGGGTGTTAAGGTAGAACACTCCACATTGGAAAATCTACCAATTTAGATTTTACTAAAATGTACAAGGAGTAGATCAAGTGGTGGTATAAATCACACTGGTTTAGACACCCTCTGAACTTTCTTTGTGTTTAGATCAGTTTCTGAATTTCCTTGTGCTGCCCATGGAAACTATTCTTCCTTAGTACTCAAGTTTGTCATGCAAAAGGAGCTAAACTTTAATGATATTCTAAAAGGCACCCATCTATACCTTCTATCATCTGGTGTCTCCTAGACAACGTGGCACTCTGGTCAAAGTAGCTGGGACACTTCACTTCTGTTTAGGCTAGATGCAGAACCATTTTCTCAGGAGTTGAAAAGTTCAGAAGGAGAATTAAATAAGATCATTTTCCCTCTATACTTTACAAAATGCTACAAAGTAGAATAGACCTTTTTGCTCTTGCATCATTATGTACAGAGAAAGGTTAGGCTTTCACTGCAGACTTGCTCAAGGCACATTATGTGAACTCCAGAAGAATGTGTGCTTGAAATTGTCCGGCACGATTTTCAGGAGAGAACAGCAAGAGCAACAAGAAAGTAATATAGACTTGAGCAAATGCTAAAGCAATGAGTGTCATTCTGGGTTTAAAACCCTGAAGCAGACTGAGGTCATCAGTCTCTGCTTCACAGCCCCCGTCCACAGTGTCTCTTCATTTTACCTGCATCTGCACAGTAATCTGTGGTACTTGAGGAAAGGACACTAGAGAAGGGAGAACCCTGGCAAAATACGTGGGGTATGCTCTTAGACTGATTCTCTTCAGAGCTACGAAACTATAACTGGATCCAAAAAGGGAGGCGAGCGAGCATTCAGTATCACCTCTGTACCATGCAGATTTGGACACAGTGCAGGGACAAGCAGTGTGAAGACAAGCCAGGGCTCTCCTGGGAGCTTCCTGGGGCCTCCCTGTGCCTACAGCTTGTGTTGCTGGTGGAGTCTCCCCTCCACCGACCTGTTTGGCATGAGGACTTCTTGTCGCTGCTGTGCTAGCAGCAGCTCCCTTCTGATCTCTTCAGCCTCTTCTGCCTTCATTACGTCTCACCTCAGCAGCACTCAGGGATTATGGCAGGCATTGGATTAGGTCAGGGTTTTAGAGGCGGTCAGTGCAGAAAACGTGTTGCTTTATGTTCACTGCTTTTAAAATGGAATTTGAGTTCCCCACCCTCCCCTCCTGCCACTGTCTAAAGGGAGAGGTAGGAGGGTATTTCTGAGGCAAGAGAAAAGCAAAACCAAATCTTTTTTTTTTATCTTTTGGTCTGGAGGAACCTCCTTATCATAGTTACCATAGCTGGAGCTTCTTCAGCCTTAAGATGAATGGCAAGACAGCTTTTGCAAAGTGTGTTTTTCTAAACCTTGTTTCTCAGGAGTTGAAAATAAACCTTGTGTCTTCCTGGCTTACTATTCCCTCAGGGCTGCTTGTACAGCCAGGTTATAGCTTTTGTGGAGTCATAACCTACCACCTAATGAGCCTCCCAGCACAAAGGAAGGCCTGATCTACTTATAATGAAAGACAGGTAGGACAGAAGAAAGAAACAAAACAAAACCCCTGAATAAAAACCTTCTGTAGTTTCTCTGTTCCTTACAGAGAGATGAGTCAGTGACCAAACTTTTCTTTGCTTTCAACCTTTTGGATGTTGTAAAAAGAGCATGACAAAGGCAATGTCATAATTAGCTTTTAATAAAAATTTAAAAAGTTGGAAGACAATTTTATTCCCTGATCCTACTGAAGTGCTGATCCACTTCTTCTCTCCCTTACACCATCAACACTGGTGAAGAAGAGGACAAAGAGAAGGAAAATATTGAAGAGAAGACAGAAATAAGAGGAAGAACTGCTTCTGACAACCAGTAGCATTTTCATAAGTTACTGTGCTTATTCTTAGCTTCATAAATTAATCTGTGCAGTTTGATGAGGCATAACTATTTTAGAGAAGGTTTGTGTCGGAACTACAACTCTGATTTCTCCTGGCAGCAGTACCAGTCTGAATAGCCAGTATTGACTACTCACTGAACCAGGGATTGGTGACTTCCAGGTGAATATCCCAATCAACAGAACCTTTTTCACCCTCTTTCTTGCTTTCTCCTTGCATGTATTTAGTACATTATGTAAGACGAAGCAAGTACCACAGAGAGGTGCATTCTGGAATGCTCTCATGCTGGTGATTGAGGTGGGATTTTGATTTGACCTTCTAAACTGAAAAAAGAGTTTTCAATTAAAGTAATCTTTAGTCAGATGGTCCTTAGCATTAGTGAAAAGAGTGTTTTAGAGTTTTGAGCAAGAAAATTTTTTGAGAAACACTTATTCTTAGCCCTCTGAGACCCCAAGCAGCCTTAGTGTAGTTGCATGGAACAGACTCATTGTGGACCACAAAGTACAGTACCTTAACTCTATGCCTGTGTTGAAAGGGACATGGGCAAAATAGTTCCCACCTGCCCCTGCCTCAGTAGGAACACCGATTCATATTCAAAGTCACTCAAAAAGTGGAATGATGAATTAGACCTATCTGTAATTATTGTTAATTTTGTTTTTCTTCTTGCTTCCTGTTTTTCCTTAGCCTGAGCTACTAAATTCCCAAACTATAAGTAGAAATGCATGTTAACATTATTAATCTAAGGATTTACTTGCAAACTAAGATCTTCTCTTCTAGGGCAGCCTCCTTTAAGTATATAATTTGTACAGCACATTTTTTCCAACCTTTCCTTGGTAGAACATAAAATGCCAATTGAGCATTTGGCTTTATGGCTTCTGGCAGACCTGGGAAAAGATGGTAAACATTCAGTCCCATATTCTCCCCAAATCTAAAAATCCAATATTTTGCTGTGTTATGTTCTTGCTGTACTGTGGGAGATTTTGCTGTTAAAACCACAGCACACCTTCGGCATTGAATTTCTCAGTGTTTTCTTTTTCCTCTTTTAAAATGAAACTAAAGGTAACAGTACATGTTTACCAGAGGGAAAACAGTTTCCCTAGAAGTAAAACTAAATTTTTTTTTTTTAAGAATTCTTCAACATATGCTATTTATTCTGAGGGAAGAAAAGATGTAAAAATTTCATGAAGTAATCAGAACTTGAAAAGAGCAGAGCAGCATTGTCTGATCAATGGCTTTGAGAGCTGTGTTTGCCAGCACGTTCACTCACTCACTGAGTTTGTCACTGACAGCATGAAATTTCTGTTTTTAGGACACTGCCCTGAGGATTTAGCAGGATGTGAGTGTTACAGAAAGACATGTTCTAATGCTTTGTGAAGTGACAAAATTTGCTTTCATTCTGTCGAATTATAGTACTGTGAGCATTAGCTAACTGTTGTGGCGCAGGAGTGGATCCACATGGATAAGAAACCGGGATTATGGTCATGCCCCGTACTGAAACTTACGTCTTTCAGAGCTGTGGTTTGCGGCATAACACACCAATTAGCACCAAAGAGATTGGTAATCAGTGCTGATTAACAGCAGAAGGCTTTCTGAACACAGAATGTACAGGGGGAAACATGCCCAACAGGTGCCCTCTCTGATATTTAAGTGATTCTGATAGAGGGAGGTATTTACAGGTCTGGTTCTGGATTACCTACAAGGGGGTTTCTCACAGAAAATGTTTAAAAGAAAGCACACGCTAGTGTCAGACAAAGGTTAGGACAGTGGCTCAATGAGAGCTAATTAACAACCTGTGAGTGCTTTGCTTTTTCAGCCACACTGCCTAACATCGTGTGTGCTACTTCACTGCACAGGAACTTTTTTCTCTGGGCTGGAAGAATCTGATTCTTCAGTGTCTTAAATCACTCCAAGATACTGTTACTGTAAATCATAGTTTGCAAATCATCTTTGAGGCATTATAGAAGGTGTCAAGCCTATGACTAACTCTAGTTTTTTGGTGTGTGGGTGGATGCTTAAGTGCCATATAGATGTACGAGGTACTTCAGTTACTGGATTGATTTGGCTGATTATGGGTGTTTTGAAGTTCAGGATCAGGTGGTGTGCTATTCCTTGATGAACTAGGTTTGAGAAACCACAATTTAAATAGGACATTGAAATACTGTATTCTTTATATGAAGAAAATTGAAAGATTTGGAACACTTGATCATTTGTTGCACAGATCAAAAATTATTTTTGTCCAAAGGCCCTTCATTTTGTTTTGAAATGAGTTGGTGCACTTGCCATAACTCTTAGTGAACCCAGGTGGGATTTTCAAAAGTATGAACATTTGTCTGACTCTTCTCCCAGTGAAGCAAATGTGTTCATCCCTGCCTTCACCTCAGGTAAAGTTCAACCACATCTCAGTGCCTGTTTTTGAGAATCCTACGCTCAGTGCCCAGATCACAGCGATCTCCCTTACACCTGACAGTGCTTGGCACTCTTGTCTGCAGTGCGAGTGGGTAGATCAAGGAATAAAGACATTCTGGATACTGACCTTGCTTTGTGCTGCTTCATAAAAAGCTGCTGTTAAGGTCATAGCTGGGTCAGGCCGCTGGGCAATGAGGAAATACTTGTAGTGCTGCCTCTGGTCCATAATTGCTCTGAAGATAACCGGGCTTGTCAGTCCAACACACCAAGATGAAAATGATGGAGGTAGGCTGAGAATATTGTACCAGAGCTTGCACATAAAGCTTTCTTGAAGTGAAACTTTGCAAATTATTTTCTCCTTTCAAAAGAAAAAAAAAAGCTGGGGAAAGAGGAACATTAGGTTGAATGGATTTTCAAATTGGAACAGGATGGCTGATGAAAAAGTGAGAACTAGCAATGCCAACACATGCTTTCTGACAGTGCTGAATTGTCAGAGAAAGGAGAGCTGCAACCTTTTCTCAGCTCCTCCAAATAGTTCAAGCACTTTGGGACAGGTGGATCCTTGAAGTATCTCTACCATGTTTTCCACACAGAGGTGCCTCAGTCTTAGTTACAGCATCAAGGTTATTACCATGCTCGTAACAGAAATTAATTGTTCCCACCCTCTTGTCTCCTTACTTTGAAGACCATTTAAGATGTCTTTTGAGGTAGTTATAAAATCAGTATCTTTGGCTTGTTGCATGTATTTGACTGGAGCCAGACAATGCACTTTCCTCTTCCAAATGGTATTTAGATACACATGTAATACTTTTCAGGTTTCTTCTGTCAATTTTTGCAAGCTTTACAAATCTAAACCTCATTGTTATTATTCCATTGTCCTATTCCAGAAGAATAGGGCACAAACTCTTGGACTTGAGATACTGAAATATTTCTATGTCTATGCAGTGGTCTCAAGACTTGAATATTTTTATGTACAAGAAAAAAAGTACTTGAAAACAATGTTTAAGTATTTCAAGATCTTAGTCAATTAAATAATGAATTAAACATGTAATGAGTGTTTCATTTTTGGTAGATGAATGTAAGAGGGTCTCTGTTCCAAAGGTAATTGCTTTGAACTCAAACTGAAATTTGCAGTTTGTTTCACTTGTCACCAGATTTGCTTGTAGTTTACTGGTTAACTTCACTGAACCTGTTCTGATAAAGGTAGAAGTACGCTTGTTTGGACATAGATATACTTCATTTTTTCTAATACTCTTTTAAGCAAACAGAATAAGAATTACCATTGAGAAATCTGAATAACAGTGGGGAAACTCTGAAGCATCTTGAACAACAAGTAACATGTCAGGAGTTACTATGCATCTTGCCTAAGAGACAGGATGGACCAGGGACAGCCTAGGGAGTGATGCTTCTTAGCCACTGCACCTACCTCCGAGCTGTTTGAGTTACTACTGCTGCCAGTAGCCTCATGCTTCCTGCTGAGCCCATGCTGAGCATAGGACAGGTCACCCCCCTGGACACCTGCTCGTGTATAAAGTCCAGCAGCCTGTTGTTTCAACTGCATTTGGTCAGGTACACAAAGGTGAGAGGTTGTCCACCGGAGGGTGTGGAAGGTGAAACTTTTTCATAACCCAGCAGTATGCTCATACCCAGCGCCTGTTTGGAATGAGCCTTTGTAACTCTGGATGAAAAGCACCAAACAAATTTCGTAAACGGATATCTTGGCAAGCTAGCAAGTGATACTGAAGCTTTCCACATCAGCTTGTTGTTAAAGGAGAAGTCAGTGACATGAATCCTGAGTTTCTGCTCAGGAAATTGCTTTTCATCCTGCAGCATGGATTCTTGAGCAGAGGTGGGTTCAAACAATATGTTGAAAGTTATCTTTTCACAGAATTTTGATTCAAGTACGAATGTCCTTGCCTCAGGAAACAGTTTGCTTTCCCCTGAGAAGTGATGCTGGAAAAATAAAAAGTGTAAGGTCTGTTTTCTGGCCAAAATTCACCCATGAATAAATTGCATCAGAAAGCTACAAACAACATAACATTTTCAAAGACCATATCATGCTGTTGTTATAAGAAAAGTGATTTGTAAAACTCAGCCTTGTATGGGGACTCTTGCCATAATATTGTTATTAGAAACCATTAGTGTTTATAATGCAATAGAGTGTGAACATCTAACAACGTTTATTCTGATTTAGTGGAATCCAGAACTGAACCAAGTTTTGCTGGTTTCATGGTTTGCCTGTTGTGGAAGTTTCATGCAATTTTTTTCTGTGAAACTATGTTGAGGCCTTTTGTAGGAACATATCTATATTTAGTCATCTGTTGTTTAGAATGGAAAAAAAATAGCAATTGCCAGTACACATGTGAATCCTGAAGGGTCCAAAGGAACTATCCAAATAATGCTAAATGCCCACTGATTCATCATTTTATTTCTTTTAATTTTGCCTGTTTGTTACAAAGCTGAGATTCAAGGCTTTGATTTTGCTCTTTAATACAAATTTCTAGAACCTCATATGACAGGATGCTCTGAATAGTTGTTTGTGACGTGATTTTTTTTTTTTCTCTTAGAATTTCCCTTTTACTGAAAATACCCGCTTCTCATTCTTGTATGGAGTGACGCAGTTCTAAATAGAGAAACTCTGGTGAAAAATGATTCTGACTGTTTACTGGTTCTTTTTTTTTTTTTTTTTTTTTTTTTTTTTTTTTTTTTTTTTTATCCTGGCATTATTTTCACCTGTTTTCACATGCTGGTGAAGATGAGAATTCCTTTTCCCATCCAGACTCTCTCTGTAAGGGGGCATCTGCACTGCCAGAAGAGTTTCAGCTCAACTTTCCTTTGTCATCCCCTGAAAAGAAGGATGCATCTGCAGCTGAGACTTTTAAGGTGTTTGGTTGAAAGACTAAATTCTGCTGGTGATGGTGACTTCATCTCTAATTCCACACCAGACTGTAAGGTTTTGTAATACTATTGAAGTCCTTTCCCCAGTAATTGACCAGCAGAATCCCTAGTGCATTACCAGTGGGCTCGTTAAAGGAAAACTTTTCAAATGCGTGTGAAGTTTGGCTGCTGGCAGTTTTTGCTGAATGTTTCAAGTTGTAGTGCCTAGCACAGGCTGGACACAGCTGCTGTGCATTGCCAGCTTGCACATACTTTCTCAGCAGGCTTAGCTGAAAGAACATCTAAAAGTGCTGTTCTGGCCACCTGTTGCTTTCGTACGTTATTCCCACAGAAACTGGCTTCTGATTATAAACGATTCAACTGTAGTTCTCTGCTCAATACATGTGAAGCGAGATGAAGAAAATAAGCTTAATAAAAACAACTTAGGAGAAAACTCTGTTTCAGCACTCCAAAGACCCTATCAAGAAACTTTCTTTGAATCGGGGGTGAGGGTAGGTAAATCTGTTCAGATAAGAAAGAAGAATTTAGACAGGAATCTGAACCTTTATGGGAAACTTGTACAAACACTGGCTAAGTTTGTCATTAACCCACTTGTGATGGTTGATGCAATAGAGCATAGCTGGTGGTAATCCTAGGTCTGGGCAGAACCAGAGTCGTGCCCATTTTCATTATTAATCAGGCATGACTCTAGAAACTGCAGGCATTTAGTATGCTTCTGGCATTTTTTAGCTGTTTTTAATGCATTAAGTGGAATTAGCCTCTTTGGAGACTGTGTTCCATTTATTCAGAGATGTCTTCCTGCAATGCCAGCGTGCTACAACTATAAACTAAAGGAATAATTTTTAGTGGCAAGAAAATGATTTGATTTAGTCTTCACAGCCTGCACAGACTCCCAGCATGGTTTTCAAGAGAACCTCACCCTGAAATGGGGAAGGAATCGCTAGGGTGAGCATATGAATCTTCATCTTTTGTACTTTATCAGTTGTCACATAAATACGAATGCAGCATCCTTGACTATTGCAATTAGGTCTGTGGGTGTTACTTGTCCCTATCTGTAGAAGTTTTCCTTCTCTGTGTGCCTCACCTGACTTCTTTTGACTGTCACCTCAGCTGCCCTGGCCCCATACATACCTTTCTGTTGATACCTTGACTTCATTGCTGATGCATAATCCACATATTGCCATTACCTTTTCTTCAGGATGAGTTTAGAAATGAGGGATTATTGAACTTGGGTGAACCTTGTAGTTCTTTTGCATAAAAATAGTATTTTTGTTCATATTTAGCAGGTGGTTTTCAGTAGAATTTAGAGACACAGCTGAAACTAATCCAACATCCAAGTCTAGTTTGTCCTCAGAGAGTGAAAACCTGTATGAGGGTTGGTAATCTAGAGATTTGACAGTTAAACAAAAAATTAAAAAGGGGAGGAGGGAGGCTTTTACCCTGCTGAACTCTTTGAATCTGAAAAGCTGTTAGAAGCAAACAGCTTTTGATCACCATCAGCTTTTGGCTGAGTTTAAACGTATGACTTAAAATAAGGAACGTAAGACTGGGAACAATCACTAGGATTGCAGGAGCTGGAGTGTTAGTCAGTCTGTGCCTTTCTGGTCTCTCCACTGTAATGTAATTTTTTTTCCTCTCTCTTCGAGTGAACTGAAGTTCACTAGTCTCACCCATTTCTACACAGATTGCTTATTTCAGGAGGCTATGTCTTATCTTTAATCTCCTGTCTTCACCTTGTCCCCATTCTTTTTTCTTTTCTCCTGGGTCACGGTCACTGTCCCCCCATTTCCCAGAAAATGATGATGTTGAAATTCACTATTAAAACTGCTTTTGGTAGAGTATTTTTTTCCTCAGGCGTTTTTAGATAGGATTTCTGATTCAGTTAGTTATATGCTCTTTCTGATATTAACAGATATTTCTCTGAAGGTTGTAAGTATGGGATTATTCGTAAAGATGGTATCAGGAAAAGAACAGTAACTGAGGTCTCCTCTGGACTGTAATTTGTGCAGCTCAGTTTTCCGCCCTGGAAAGATCACACTTTTTTTTTTTTCAGTGGCTTTCTTCCCAAAATGTTTTGTAGATTGCCTGGTGCCCTTTAGAGGATGCTAAATAGCGCACAGTGCGTTTCTTTGCTCTTGACTCAGGGCTCTACCCTGACATTCCAGGAAGATGGGACAAAGAAAAGGGAAAACAATGCAAGGCTGAGGCAGAAGTTTACATAGAGAAAGAGTCAGTCCACACTGGCCTTCAAGTATTTAAATAGACTTTTGTTTGTCTTGTGCTAGGCTGTTGTTTTCATCCAGAAGTGTTCAAAGAGCGCCTGTTTTCCCATCTCAGGTGAACCACAAACTACAACCGCACTGAGAACGTGGTCACAGCCTTGGCTGTCTCTGGAGCATCATGTCTGAGGCAGCTCGTGCTGTTGCATGGCTTGTGACTGTCCTGCTCCTGTCCACATGCTCATCTGTAGCCTGCCTGATCATTGCTTGCCAGTGCTGTGGTTTTCCACCTCCCCCTGTGTCCTTCTCCTTGGCTCCTGCTCTTTGATTCACTTGCCAACAGATGAACTTTCTGGCCTGGATATGATCTGCCCATATTCCCTGGTAGCCTGTTTATGAAGACATGTATGTGTTTCAGAGTTTTGAATGTTGCCCTTTGCTAACAAAAAGTAACAAGAAGAAATAACCTTTTTCTCCTTTCTTCCTTCACTCTGTTCAGAGAGAATAGTGACCGGAAAAACAAAGTATAAGGTAAACTGAGCACAGACCAGAATGTCTAATAGGGTCTGAAGGGTTTCCCTCCAGGGAGTGGCTGCTTGAGATTTAATACCTTTTGCACATTTAAGAGGAAAATGGTTCTTTCACTGCGAAATTAATTTCAGAGGGGAGTGAGATTTGAAGCATTTGATGGAGGCTTCATTAATAACTCTTGATGCTCTTCTAGCCCTTGGCATTTTCAAGGCCTACAGCAACAGGAGCAAAGCACAGATTACTTCAATGAACTGGTAATAATATGCATTTCCTTGTTCATATATCCTGTTTCACTGCAAGTTCAACTGAAGCTCTGAGTCTATAGCTGAAAAATTGAAGATGCAGCTACTATTGAGCCTCCAGTACTATTGATCCAGAAGCACCAGTAATTCAGCATGCTTTATTAAAGAAAACAACAGCAAAGGTCTTTAGCTAGTGGAGCATCGTCTACCTATGTAGGATCACAAAACAGTTGAGGTTGAAGGGCACTTCTGGAAGTCATCTTGTCCAGTCCCCCCCCCCCAACTCAAAGCAGTGCCAAAGCAGGGTATTTGTATGCATTGATAAGATGCTATGAGCCTTCTCCAGGCTAAATGATCCCAACTCTCTCAGCCTCTCCTTATATGTCAGATGTTCCAGTCCATACTGTCATTATCTAAGCTATTCATCTAACATGTACTTGTCAAAGTATCTGGAAGCTATTCCTCTTTGTGTGACTGTAGGATTAAGAGATCTCCACTGGCAGATTTCATGTCTGCGTTAACTGAAGTGGCATGTTTATGGAGACAGAGTTCAGGGCTTCTAGCGGAAGAGGGCCTCCCCATCCATCCATCCTAGAAAGAGCGCTGCTGCTCAGACAGATTGCCACATCCACTGCCTTGAGATCAGGCTACAATTTCGGTGAGCCTTTAGCAGAGTCTTGTGCTGGACTCCTGTGCGTTACATCTTTACTTCCCCATTTTCATAACGAGTGGACATCATGAAGCTTTGTTTAGTGGTATGTAGTGGACTTCAGAGTGCCTTTCTCTGGCTCCTAATTCAGGTTCAGAGGATTACATTGTGCTACAGTGCTCTGTTAAAACACTGATGGGTCTCGTTCCAGAGGTGACTGCATTATGCTGGTATATCAGTATGGTGAGGGGAATAGAACTGACTTTTTGTTTAGTCAGAGTTTAGTAAAATTGAATTTGGTTTGTTTGTCCACTCAATTTTGTGTAGTTGAACACTAACTCCCTCAAGGGAGGAATCTCTGTGTGTGTTTTTGAACCAATTCCATTATTTTCTGTATAACCATTGCTCTCTGAGAGCTTAGATGTCTGACTAACAAAAGTTACAAGGCAAGTTCTTGAATTTACATGGTTCACATCAGCAGGCGTGAAATGTAATGCATAGATTCACCATTTCTCTTGTTGCAGTGGAGCGATGATTTACATGGGACATTACCTGCTTGGAAATGAACATTTTGCATCCACTAAGCGCCTCAGGATACAATTTTGTCCCTGTGAAAGTAGGAGGGGAGGGGAGAAGGTGCCTAAATTTTTTTTTCATTAAGTAGGAATTGCAAAGCATATAAAAAGCAGGATAGTAACGCTGAAGTTGCTTGTACTTGGCATATCTGAAAGGAGTTCGTTCACATTTGCAAAGCAAAAACAAAAATCTGGAAGGCTGAAACAGAAAATGACCAACTGCAACCGAAGTATTTGTTGCCTGTTTGCTCTGAATGTGCAATTGGCCTTGGTCTTTTAATTATAATCCACAAAGATGGCTCTGTTCCCTACTCACCCTTGGGCTTCCAGGAGCACTGTGTGCTTAGTGCTTGGGCTGCTGATGCTATAATTGAAACAGCTGCTCTGCTCTCTAAGTACTTTATTCATTCACCTTCAAAAATGTTGATGGATCTGTGGCGTGTTCTGGGCATTTTCTGTAGATGTGAATCTCAAACACAGCCACTTGCTAGATAGAACTAATGAAGAGAATTTGCTACGGCTTTTAGTGTGTTGTTCAGTTTTTTAAAAAGGGAAGAAAAAGGGAGAGGGTGAGGGGAAGTCTGCTCTTAGGCCATCAAGCTATTTGGACTAAATTCACTTTACCTACAAGACCAGACATCCTAATTCTGTGTTATTCTCAATGACTTAAAAGTGAATGTAAAATATTACTAAGCCAAAAGGTCATTATTTTTATATTCTGCACTGATTTTCAAATTAGTGCAGACAGAGAAGAGCCTCTGGGAATTGTTCTGTAAATGAGTGTTGGGAGGGGTCCACACTAACTCATGAAGGCCTCAGGCCAGTGGTGGCTCTACAGCCCCACACTTCTCTCCTGCCTTGGCACTGCAGCAAAAGGACTAAATTGCTGTTGCAGGCTGTGTTAAAGCCTGCAAACTTCAGGCAGTCAGCAGAAGCTCAAGTATACCCGTAGCCTTTCTTGATATACCTTCCTTTACGTGTTGTTTTTCCTTATCCTTGCATTCAGCCCATTCCTGAATTACTGTCCAGAAAAGAGGAGTTTGTCGTCACGTCTGATGAATGCGTTCAATCAGCAGAAATTCATTTTAGTGTAGGCTAATGGCAAAGCCCAGACTGGCAGTGGCTAACATAAATGTATGTGGTAGGGCTGTGGTGGAGATGGAATCACTGACTAAATGCAATCGCTTGACTACTCTGACAGAGCTTTAGCATAATGGTATCTTCCTTCTGTCCCATTGCTCAGCATATCCTACAGGCTCAGGCAGCTTTAACGTCCTTTTGACTAGAGTTCGGTATATCCTGAGGCAGTTCACCCATGCAAAAAAGGGCTGTGTAGGAGCATCTGAACTTCTAATTACCCAGGAGCTTGTTCACCCAAGAACAAGCTGAAACTGCATAAAACCTTTGAGCTAGGCGGAGGCAAGGGCCGCTGTGGTCCATAGGCTGGTTTTTATTCAACAGTATTGATTGATCTTGACAGATATGGAGCCTGAGAGCTTTGTGGTTATGTTTGTTAGGGAAAATTAGAGGTCATTGTGAGACTTTGAGAGTCAATAAATCTAAATTTTGATGAAAAAGGTAAAATCCCACTCTGAAGTATGTAGTCAGGCAGCCCATGTGGGAAAGCAGTGAGAGAGGAAAGAAAGGGCTGGAAATTTTACTGTGTCTTTCCCATCAGCCTGCAGCACTCAGATTATGGTTGTATTCTGTTCAGGAGAGGAAAAACAGCGAGGAACAGTCCTAAAAAATAGTACATTGAAAAATCCTCTTCACATGGCATGAGACAGATGATTAATGTCAGGAAATGCAGTCTTGGTGTTGCTACCCAGTTTATACTGCCTGACGGTGAGCTGACAATAGGTACCCCTGCACAGATACTTTGTGTACCTGCTGCCTTTGCTGTCTGAAGTGCTCCAAGGCTGTTGCAGGTTCAAATAGCAAAACTGATTTGCTTTAGATATTCAAAATAGGGTTTAAGTCAGGCCCTACGAACAGTGCCTGGATTAATTTGGCCTTTTTCACCAGGCTGAGTACTGTCAACGTAATCAAGCTTTACAGTATCCTCAGGCATCAACTATACCTTTTCATGCTTAAGTTCACAGAAATGTCATGAAGTTTCTGAAGTCACATGGGAATATCATAACAGGGACCTTTTGCCCCATTTCTGCCTCCAGTCTTTGCCTAATACAGGTGAGCTTGCAAGCAAGACTTGCTCTTTGAGGCTGAGCTTATGTTTCTGAGCTTTCCAGGATGCTGCAGTGCACGGTCTCCTTCCCAGAATGGTGTCCAAAGGCAAGAGCTATCCCAGCAAATGTTATTGAATTGCAATTACTGATCTTGTTTGGTTTTTGTTGTTGTTTTTTTTTTTTTAAAAAAAAAGGACTACTTGAATTTGGAAAAAAAATTAGTGTGATACTGAGATGAACAGCATTGGCAGGGCTGCTGTGTTTTGAGAATGCATGAAAAGGCTGAAGTATTTTCTTTATCAGTAAACACTGAAGGCAGTCATCGTGGTTTTGTGCTGTTTTAAAATCACTGTTCAAAACTACCTTCCATTTCACTAGCAATATTAAGGAAATTAGCTTCTTGGTTTAGGTACCTTTTTATTTGACGGTGAGGAGCCAGTAAATTATACTAGAACGTCTTGTGGAGTCTGTTTTCTATGCATGTTCGTTGTCAAGGCTTTTCTTATTTATACTAAAAGGAAGCGTGTGTGCCAAATGTTGAGACAAAGAAGCAAATGTGTGCCGAGCTAAATAAAACATCTCTGTGCTCCAAATTCTGGGGAGTTGAGATCCCAGAGAGTGGCTTAAACTTGTATTTCCAGCCAGTGGCAGATGTGGTTGGCTACTCTTGGCTTCCCTTCTGGATGTTCAGCATGGCCTGCTACGATTCTCTTTCTTGGGAATATCCAATACTAAATGAGGGAGATTAGATCGATGGGACAGAAACAGGCTCAACATGTCTGGCAAAAGTTAGTCTTGACTGTAGGCAGCATTTCTTCTATTTGGACCTACACAACAGATGTTTTCCCAATATCTATTCCAAATGTGGTAAGATAGTGAGGACATTGTTATCAACTATGAGAGCATTGCTGTGACTGCTGCTCTGGTGAAAATTATGCAAACCTCACTTTCATGGTGTTTCTCTCACTTTAAAGTTGACATTTTGGTTGTTAATTGGTATGATCTGTCTGACTTCTGATGTGCCATTTGCTCTGATGAGTAAATGTTGGCCTCCCAAGTTCCATTTCTTTGAGTACAGTGACCAGGTGATTGTTTTAGTGACTCTTTTTTTTTTTTTTTTTTTTTTTTTTTTTTTTTTTAAATAATCTTTCTCCATTCAAAATTGAGTCATACAATTCAAAGGCCCCCTTCCTCAACAGGGTAACTGTTAAAATACCCGCTACATAAGCAATAATGGACACAACCTCTCTGCATTCTGAGCCTCATCTTTCCTTATTCAGATCATTCCTAGTGAGTCATTTCTTTCAAAAGTCTATCTGAAGGAGGCAAATTAAATTGTAAGAGAAAGTGATACAAGTGATCAGGAAATACAGCTCTCGTCTTTACCTCTGCAATTTCCTTTCATGCTACCCCTCCAGTTGCTTATGTATGGCCATCTTCTGTATCATACAGTTTTGTGGGAGACATTTCCCATCTATTTATTTTGCACCATGTTTTATTTTTATTTACTTAGCTGCTTTACACTGCATATGGCACACCTTATGGCCCATGCAATCGTGTGCCTGCCTCTGTCTTGCAGCCAAACACTGTGAATGGCTGAAGTAATGGGAAAGGTGGCATTTGCTCAGAATTATCTGCCAGCCTTTTTGATTTCTGGGAATCTCTGAAAACCAGTCAGGCTATTTTTTTTTCTAAGTGACCCACTTTTATGGGGTTTGACTTGATTAATGGACTTTAGGAACCTCTTACAGGAGTTAGGGACTGTCTTGTGGGCAGGAATGCCTGGAGTAGTCGTAGAATCATAGAATCACAGAATAGTTTGGGTTGGAAAGGACCTTAAAGATCATCAAGTTCCAACCCCCCTGCCATGGGCAGGACACCCTCCACTGGACCAGGTTAGTATTATTATTAGTATTACTTATATTCTGCAAGTCCTTCTGAACCTTATGAACCAAATAGTCCTTCTAGTCCTTAATCTTTCTTTGGATATATTGATACTTTATTTTGAAGTCTAGGTTATTAAAGCTGTTAGATAATTGCAACATATCCCTAAAGGATACCGAGTTAAGCACAGCTGTTCTGTTAAGTAAAATCTTCCCTCTCATCCACTCTTTCAGCCTTTGAACCAAAAATCTTTCATGGCTTTTATTCTATCATATAGATGGTGAGCAGGCACAATATTTGTACTTCCCTCTAGCTGTCTAGTGAAAAGCGATTGCTGAGTGCTGAGGTAAAAATCCCCATTTAATTGGTCTCCCAGACATGGCTATTGAGAACTCAGTTATTTCAGAATACATTGCCACTACTGTTCTCTTTGAAAAGACATCCTGTCTTTCTGAAGCCTTGAATGTACTTGACTGTAATTAAGATTAGATTATTTTTTACTTTCAATATTTAAATAAAAAATGAAAACTACTCTTTGGCACACCTAAGCAGTGCTGTACATTGGTTTGAAAGGATGGAATTTCCTTCTCTTCCTCAAAGACAATTAAGTTACTCCCTGAAGCATGAAATTTAATTACCCTCATCAGAAGCAGCATGATGCAGTGGATTAGGACATAGGAATAAGAATCAGAAATTTTTATCTCTGATCCTAGTTCTGCCATCTAGTTATTGACTAAATGAGTCATATAACCTTCTTGTGCCTCCTTTTCACCCACCTGAAAAATGAGGTGTTTGATTTCATTGCCAAGGGGCTGTGAGGTCTGTATAAGCATCTGGAGATGTGATGGTTTGTATGAATGCTAAGTGTTGCTGGGATTGCCTTGGCTTGCATGCTGCCAGCAGTTATTGCAGTTTGGTTTCATACAGTGAAATCTCATTTTTTGGCAGTGGTAGTTTCATTAAAGGAAGTGTAATCAAGCTCATATGCAAATAGGGAGAGGACCACAAGAGGAGGTGACACTGAAGAGCCGTTGTGCATCAGAAAAGTATGCTGAGCTGTTGCTCTTTTCACATCAATTTCGATGCTGCACCTTGGACACAATTACTAATTGTAGCATCCCAAGAGTGCCTCCAACTGTGTACTTCTCAAGAGGTGGAAGAAAGTTCCACCTTGCATGGTTTAACTGGGAAACAGAAAGGAAAGTTCAGTGCCAGATGAACTTATTCCTTTGGGCAAGTTGTTTAGCTCCACTGTATTTGTAATTGCAGTAGTCTCTTACTGGAGTGATTTGTCATGTTGTGTCAGTGGGGAGCTCCCACAAAAACCTCGGAAGTGTTTATTGGATGTGATGAAGTGGCTAATTAAAATAATTTATTCTGTCATTTTAAAAAAACAACAAAGCTTTCTCATGTCTCAGCCCTGCTTGGCCAACAGAGCTTTTGAGGAGATGAGTTTCTTACCATGCGTGCAGCATTAAGTTTCCATTTCAGAATGGTCAATAACAAAAATTGTCCTGTATGTGTCTGGATTACTCTTTCCACAGACATTTCAGAAAGGAAAATTGAACTAATAATTACCCTATTTAGTGGACTACGTTCCAGTGCAAAGGTGCCAGATTACTTTGTTGGAAAGATGCTTGTCCTCCACCATACAGCATAATTTCATTGTCTGTCTTTGAATCCCTCTGCAGTTCCTGTGCTCTTTCTTCCAGGGCCTCTGTTTTTGTTAAATTCCATTAAAAGATTCTAATTTGTAATCACAAGAATTAGATTTAGTTGTGAGGCTGCAGTTCTTCAGTTACTTACCTGATTAAATTCTTTGCAATACTCAGATGTAAGTCTTCAAATTTTCAGAGCAGGGAATTTACTTTAGCCAGGTTAGTAAAGCAAAATCTTTGTAACAATGATTTTTCTAAGAGACACTCAGGAAAGAGATTAAAAAAAAATAACTCTATGAAAGTTAACAGGAAAAAAATATTTTTCTGTAGATTTTATCTTCTGCCATTTTAAGAAATTTTCCCACATAGAGTAGTTGTGTTGTGGTCTCCTTGTACCATGCTCTAAATATAGGCGGAGATCCTGTTACCAATGAAACTAGTGGCTTAATTGCAAACTTGCATAGTTATCCAAAAATAAGTATAACATAAAAATATCTTTTATGGGCTACTTGTGTCTCACTGAAACCTAAAGTGATTTCTGCCATAGTGAGATATCTCCCTGGTTGTGCAATTCTCAGTAGAGTAGCTGTACGAAAGAGCCCAGCTTTGCAATCCCAAGAGGAGGGTAGAGTTAGCTTCCTTGACAGCACACGTGAAGCAATATCACTGCAGTCTGGAAGCAGAATCTTGTTGGTCTCCTCTTCTAGGCAAGGTAATTCCACATTGTCTGACTCATCAGTCAAACCTAGCAGAATTGCAGAGCATTTTCTTGGGGTGGAGGTAGGGTTGGTGTTATTAGTTTTATCTTAAAAGCATTAAAAGAGTAAAAGGAAGGAAAATCATTACCATTATTTCATCTTTTTAATGGAAAAACTTTTCTGAAGCCCTCTTCTAAAGGCATTTTGAGGGAAGGGCGGGGAAGCATTCTTGGAATCAGTCACAGGGATGTTAAAGATCTAATCCAGTGACACTGGTAAAGGTCTTAACTGTAGTTAACCTGTCACCAACAATTACATCTTGCTTATGCGAAAGACCATAGAAAAGGGTAGAAAGACAACTGTCTCTAAATTTCCTTTAGTGCTAAGTAATCTCTTGTATTAACATACAGTAACATTATTTGTTGCCTTATTGGAAAGTAGATCCTTTTCAAGACTATATCATCAAATTCAGGTCCTGATGTTTTTAAGTAATTTTAAGAACAGTAAACTGAAATTTATTTAAAGTTGATAATTAAAACTAATTACAAGATAGTGTATTGTATTGTTTGAACTAATGAGAAAAGAATTTACACAGCCTCCTATGGGTCATTTTATTTTTTTTCTCCTTCTGTCTCTTAGAATTGTATTGGCATCTTCTTTAAAACATTTTTTAATTTTCTGTTTGCTGCAGCCTGAAAAGGTCTAGCCTGGTTCTTCCTTTGTGCGGTGTCCAGTAATTGCTGAAGCAAAAGACTGGAGCAGTATGGAGGCAAGACTAAAGCCTTTATGCACTCCTATATAGTTATATGATAGCATGCAGGATGGAGAAAGTTATGTTCTTTCACCGATTCATCGAGTAAAGGGGAAAAATTCTCTTTTGGACTCCTACTGGTAATTTTCTATTCTGCCCTTAACAAGGTTTCATTCTCAGAAATCAGCTTCTAATTTTTTCACTGCCTTTATTGTACCACAGATGGATTTTGATGTGAAATACTCTGATGCAGCTGCTATTATAACTATTTAATTTTGTACCCAAAGGTTCACTGAACCTTTTATCAAAGAGATAAAACTAAGTTCTTGCTGAGATACATTGCATTTTCCTCCCAGGCATACCATGAGAAGTGCTGGTAACAATAGGAGTATCAATAGGAGTATTTTAGATGAGAGAGAGCCTGGACCTGGAGAAATAAAATCACACTGTAACTCAGGTATGAGGAGTCTGTTAAATTCCACATTTTTTTTCTATGGAAAATGGAGATGAGAGAGCAAAACACAGCTTGAATTCAGAGGGCTTTTTCTTAAGGCAAAGGGATAATTTGAAGTTTTTGTCTTTCCTCAACCTCCTGTTAGTAGTTGCTGGGAGGTCCCAAGCTGAATGGTGACCCAGGAGGGGCCATGCAGCTCTTCATTTCCCACCCCACAGCTCAAGTGCATTTAGCCCTCATCTACTATATATAAGGCAATAGAATTTAAGGTTTTTTTGCTAATTGTTTCCATTTTCTTCTCATATGTTGGAGACTTTTGCTTTCAAATTGACCTCTAAATGCGAGAAAGCAGTGGCTTTATCAGAGCCAAGCCAGGATAGTATTCTGCGTGAAGCTTAACCTATGCCGAGGGGCTGGTACAAACCAACAGTGAGCTGTACTGAAGACATAGGTGGCAACACAGGTGTCAGGCTGACTGACAGCACAGAAATTAATCCTCCCTTCTAGATGTAGGTGGATGTCTGGACAGTGGTCACAAACATTGCTGTACATGGGATGTCAAGACTGAAATCCCAAAGCTTACTGGAATCAAGTATTTTGAAACCACTCTTTAGTGGGATGAAAGAGCACCCAATGAGTATGTGTGTGTTAATTGGATTCAAAAATCGTTTATCCATGAAGACAGACAAATGGAGGATGCAAGTGTCTGGCTTGAGATTTTACTTGAGAGTGCTAGCACATATGTTTGGTTTGTTGTTTTTTTTTAATTCACTGCCTCTGCTGGCATTACCCAGAGGAGCATGTAAAATAGCATCTAAAGCATTAGTGTATTGATTAGAATTAACCAGGAATGTGTTCCTTCTGAAGCTACACACTGTATGAACAACTGAAGAGTGTCTGAACTATAAATATCTCTCAGAAATTAAGTTTCCATGAAAACTGGATTATGGCTTCTGAAACTGGGTAACTGCATGTGAAACAGAAGCAGGGGAGCAAAACGTTGTACCTGACAGACTGAGTCATGGCTGGGAGGTTTAAGAAAGGTTGCAAAGAAGTACTTTGTCTTGCTCAGGATCTAACATGTAACCCTAGCAAGGCTGTGCATGGCCCGGGGCGGTTTCTAGAATACCTTCACGTTAAGGAGGGTAAATGAGTATACAGAAGGTGGTTTGAAAATTCAGCCTTGTACTGTGTTCAGGTTCTCTCAGCAGCATTTTCTGTTTTGGAGAAGAGCAATACAGCCTCGTAAGAGGTGTTACCCAGGCTTTCTTGAAGCAACAAATTTTCTCTAGATAATATATCCAGGTCTGAACTTGTCTAAAATCTGAAAATATTTGGATCTAGGATTTTGAGCTACTCTGTCACTGAAGGCCATGGTGTTATTATTTTCTGTCAAAATCTATGTATATTGCGGATTCTGGATATCTGAGCCAACTTCTTTCTTACTGTAACTTCAGTGAAGATCCTGGTGGATCTGACCTGCTGTATCAAGACACTGAGCAGTGCCTAAACAATACAATATAGTGTGTTGCTTTACAACATAAAGGATTAAATGAAGATGTTGAACTGTGGTGTTTTTTATTGCTTGAGGCACTATCTGGAGAGATCATCATCATTATTGTGGCCAATTTGTGGTAAAAATAGGTTTTGATGTTGAAGGCTGTGTGGAGATGATAGCTATGTGCACAGTAACTGATGCCTTTGTCCTTGCAGTTGTCAGCTTACCAGTCTGATTCATCACTCTGTGGAGTGCTTGGAGGTTATGCAGAAGAGAACAGGAGCAATCTGTTACCCGCTGTAATTTGCTTTTGGGACCTAAGTTTCACAGAATGTCAAAATGGTTGAGGTTGGAAGGAACCCCTTAGTAGTCCAACTTCCCTGTTCGATGCAGGGTAAACTAGAGCAGGCTACCCAGAGCCATCTCCAGTGGGGTTTTGAAGATCTCCAAGGATGGAGACTCCATAAGATTTCTGGGCAACTTCTTCCAGTGTTCAAACACCCTTAGAGTAAGCAAATTTTCTCTTGTGTTTAAATGGAATTTCTTGTCTTTCAACACAAGCAAATGTGCCTTGTGCTTGCCTGTTGTCCTTTCATTGGATACTACTGTCTGATTCTCTCTTCTTTCCATCCTCCCATAACATATAAACATTGGTATGGTCCTTCCTGAGCCTTCTCTTCTCCAGTCTAAATAATCCCATTTTTCTTAGCTTCTTCATGTGTGTTGGATGATCTAGTCTCTTAATCATCTCTGTGGCTGTTTGCTGGACTCACTTCAGTAAGTCCACATCTTTCTTGTGCTGGAAAGTCCAGCACTGGACCCAGCACTTCAGATGTGTCTCCCCAGAGCTGAATAGAGGAGAAGAATAAACCCTTTGATCTGCTGTTCCTAGTGCAGCACAGGAAGCTATTGACCTTACTTGTCATTGAGGACATATTGCTAGCTTATGTTCCATGTTTTGTCCGCCATGACCTGCAAGTTGTCTTCCACAAAGCCACTTTTTGACCTGTGCTTGTGTGTGGGATTGTTCTTCCCCAGAGGCAGCACTTCTCATTCCCTTTTGTTGAACTTCATGGGGTACCTGTTGGCCCAAACATCCAGCCTGTCGCAGCACCTCTCAGTGGCAGCGGCTGAAATCTTGCCGATGGTGCAGCTCATCCCATTATTCAGGTCGTTCATGAAGACAGAAGACATTATTGGCCCCACTATTGACCCAGAGGTATACCACTAGTGACTGGCCTCCAGCTGGACTTTGTACCACTGATGATAAAACCCTCTAAGCCTGGCAGTTCAGCCAGTTTTCAGTGCACCTCACTGTCTGATTACATAGTCTGTACTTCCATCAGCTCATCAGTGAGGATGGGATGGGAGACAGCATTAAAAACCTTACTAAAGTCAAGAGAAGCAGCATCTGCTTCTCGCTTCATCCACCAAGCCAGTCATCTCAGCATAGAAAGCTATCTGGTTGGTTGTCTTCAGTAGGAAGAGGTTCCACACCTGGTATTTCTCCATCTGTCTCAAAAGATGACTGAAGGAGCTTTTCTGTAACTTGCTAAAATGCTTTCTAAGATTAGGTTCATAACATATAGGCCACTAATAGAAATTTAATAAAGCTACTACTGATTAACATCTAGTGCATATCAGTTATGCTGAAGTAGGTCTTGCTGCTGCCAGGCAACCTGTAGTACAGGATTTGCAAATGAGTATGGGTCTGTTAAATACACGGTGTTGTATGGAAAGGTCTGGAGATCAGAGTACCTATTCTGCCACAGAATGATGGCAGAATCGATTCCCATCCACATTTGCCCATGGGTCTCTACTGACCCCACAGTTATTTTTAGTGTCCCTGATAAATCCACCAGTTAGTGTCATCATTAGGTCATTTATTTTTGTGTCTCTGAAGCAAAAAGCTGATACTTGGGATTTCTTTTCACATTAGTCTTTGAATCTCAGACAACCTATTGTATGAATTTGTACCACAAAGTATGAATATATTTTGTAATGAATCTTGACTTGAGTAAGTCTGCCTTTTCCCTTGTTGCATTGCGGTGATATAAAATACCTGCTTGGCAACAGCTCCAGGAGTTAATAAAGCTTCTGTGGTAAACTATGAGAGGCCTGAGAATTTCAAACTAAAGTTATTGCACCAGTAACTCAGAAAAGCAATTCCTAAAACTCCCAGCACATTTATCCAGAGGGTTAGCAGTAGCACAGAAATGGAAATCATTGTTGAGAGCCACTGCGTCCTTGGAATTAAAATCCATCAGTCTTCTGAAGCTGAGGAGAACAATTTTCATGACATACAGATGCTTCTGTATTTCATAACAAAGATTAAATCTAGGCTGGTGTTTTACTCTATTTGTAGGGAAATTTGTATCCTCTAATCCCTCTAATATGCCTAATTGAAGTGACATCAAAAGAAATAATGCACACAGAAGCTAGGCTTTTAAAATACTCTCCATGCTTTATTTTATTTAATTTCAGTAAAAGCATTATCTGTTTGGGGCAGTGGGATGGAAAAGGAGCGAGGATGCCAACATCCCTTTCTCAAGCGGGAACCTTGAGCACACAAGTCAGAAGATGGGATGTGGAAATGAAGATAACTGTAAACAAAAAATGAAATTTAGCAGTCTAGTTTTACTCTCCTTGCTGTGAAAGGAGGTAGGAAGAAAGCTAGTAAATCATTAAAAAGCAGTGTTTACTTTTCTGAGTTTCAGGTTTAACTGTGTTAGCTGTTGGCAGGGTCTCTATGCAGCCCTTGCTTGACTTTTCCTAAGGTCCTTAACATACCTGTTGGCAGCTTCCTTGCCTGCTGGGAATTCTGTCCAGTTCAGCAGAGCATAATGGCACCATTGTGTCCCTGATGAGGTATGTGGTGTGTCTGCCTCTAGAGCAAAGACAAGACTTCTGGTGGGTAGCAGTATACAGTCCGCGATTTGGGACTGATCCATGCTTGTAGCAGGCACAAAGTGATGGTTGATTGGTGCAAATGTCATACACATATGTTGTTATATTTCCTTTCAGAAGTGTGTCTTGACTTGATAACATCCAAATTTTGGCATACTTCTGGACAAAGAGGTTCTTGTTATAGATGCAAGATAAACTGTGTAGTTTCTTTTGTTCAGAACATCTGTTCCAGCGGATTCCCTCCCCGAAGAAAAATGTGTTCTTGTGCACAGCCCACATACAAGCACAAATCCATATACTGGGGGGTGACAAGGGTATGTTTTTGTAAGAGAAATGGAAAATGTGTTACCCTTGACCCATTATGTCAACTAGAAATAGTTACAGTCTTTCTCAAAAATGTTTAATATTGGTGGCAACTTAAGGAAACACAGTTTTTGTTCTCATCTTTTAAAAATTGCAGCTGGAGCTGTAAAGACCATTTCCTAATAGGCTTTATTAGACCCTTGTTGTCTTGTTTGGCTCCAGCTGACCAGTTAGAGTACACTAAAAAGAGTTTTTTAATTTTTTTCCTTGGTGCTGCATCTTTTCCTGTAGCAGAAGTGTGAATAAGTGGATTAGTAGTGACTGAGTGGCTTTACAGAATCTCTCATCTCTGATCATGTTTATGGTTAGTGAGCAGGCACTGAGTAAACAGGGGTGAACTGGAGGATGGGCTCTTTATCACTGCCAAAGTTATACACACCTTTTGGGAAGCAGCCCTTCACAAATGGTGTCAACAAGTAGTTTTACTGGCAGCCTGTGCCCAAGCATGAAAACTTAAGTCAGCCAGAGCATGTTATCATACAAGTGTTTTGTTCCTTAAAGTTTTCTGTGCAGATCAGTATTCTGGTATATTGGGGAAAAGACAGATACTTATATTTTTGCTGTCTACCTTTAGATATATCTTGCTGGACAAAGACTATTTGAATCTTAAATCAGATGTGATGTATAAAAGCTGAGGGTCTATGAGTAGTTAAAGACAGTCAGTCCTTGATGTCTTGTACCATCTCAGAGTAAATTAAGCTCATAGAGTCTTTGTTCTCGTTTAATCTTGACAACAAGCTGACTAAATTGAAACAGTCTTGGAGTGTGGATGATAATCTGCAGCACTGCTAACCCAGTTCCTTGATTCACTTGGTGAGATTTTCTGTTTGTTTGGGAGGCGGTGAGGAGGAGAAAGGGTATGTTTTAGTTGTAGTGCTTCATGTTCCAGCCAGCCACATTAGAAGCAAAGCGTGTTACCTTAGCCAGCACTGCGAATTCCTGCTACTTTGCAAGCCCTGGAGACGGGCTCATTGCCCGAGTGACTGAGGCACTTTGCTGGTGAGAAGTAGGAGGAGTATTTAGGGAGGGTGTGCACGTGCATTACAGATCTCACAGCTTGCTTTGAAAAGAAAGTTAGGCTTCTTTTAAACAGGAGGCAGATATCTCTGAGAAATGCCGGAGCACAGAAGTGTGACAGAAGGGAGCAATAAGCTGCTATTTATCTGAGTTTTCCACATCTTAGCTGGGTGGAAATCTTGGTGCTTAGAAGCTTGTTTTTTCAAAATCTATGGGAGGGAAAGGCCTTGACCATGGACAAGCATGAGGGGAGTGATTGGGGGAATTGGTCCTTGTAAAGTAGCCTTTCTTACCGCTCTTCTCCTTTGTTCTTTCCTCTCACTGTTTGATGAGACCAGATGGGTGTTGCTTCAAAGGAGAGTTGGACATCTAGAAAAACCATTTCGGGTCTCACTGGAGTATGTTGCTAATGGGAACAAGAGCGTAGCGGCTGTGGATTCCTTTGCGATGAAGAACTGCAGTACAGGTAACGTAGACTATTTTACTGCTTCTAGCTCATAGTCTTTTGGTGCATTTTTGGAGAGGAGTGTGATCTCTGGATGTTACAGAACCTTCACAGAATGAAAACTTCTTGTCAGATCAATCATTTAAATAAAAAAAATAGGGTCCCTTTCAGGGAAGAATTTTAATGTTGCCTTAGAAGTTTTTAACTTCTTGAAGGAAGCAAGTTGATTTTTTTTCCCTTGTAAAGAATTTTTGGGAAAATTTCATTTTAGGAGAACCAGAGCAGTATTCATCTTGCCTTGCCAGATGCCTGTCCTGATGACTTCACTTTCTGCAGCAGAAGGTAGAACAGATGAGTGGTTCCTAGACAGATAGCTTGCAAGTCATTTTTTTGATGTTCCTGATAACAAATTTCAGGGTTGTTTTTTTTTTAAACAGTTGTGGAAAAATTGATTCTAATAAAGTATGCCTTTCTTTGGCAATGTTCCAAAGGAGTTATTGCTGAGTAACGCCTAATGCTCAGTGTAGTGCGTGGAATTTTAATAATGGACAACCTTAATGGGGGTTACTTTTTTAAATACAAGCTCTATTATCAATTCAAGTATGTAAATTCAGTGCTTCATGTCAGAAGCAGCTGCATTTTAGTTCTACTAGCTTTATGGAGCTTATGAATCATACTGAAATCTTTAGGTGGCATGTCAGTGAAGAATATTATTGCTTATAGCACTTAACACATTACCTTTTGTCCATTTTATTTGTTTGGAGTACTGCTGAGTTGAGCTGAATGTCCTACTTTTCAACCTAAAACAGGGAAATCTGCTGGAGAATATACCTTATTTTGGTTATGTTGTGCTTCACAAAGGCTAGTTGTATTAAGGGGTTTATTGGACTATCCATACATGAAGGTGATGTCTAAGCTTGACATTGTGCTGAAAGCCCAAGGCGCGTTCAGACAGAATGCACTCATTCTGCTGACATACAGAACGCATCTTGGTGTCTCTCTGAGGCTGAAAATGAAGGTATTTCAGCTCCCCAAAACAAAGAAGTGAATGGGACAGAAGTCATTCAAATCCACAGTGCTTTAGGAATTCTTTGCAATACATTTTATGACGGACTCCAGGAGACACACAGCTCTCATGAAGGTACATGGCTTCTTCTCTTGGGAGCACTTGAAGGAGAGCCATAGGTGACAGAGAGTCAGCTGAGTGAAAGGATAACATTGGCTGAGTGAGCTCATACCAGTGCTGGGCATTTTTCTGCAGATGACAGATGTCAGTTGCTGAGGCTATTAAGATACATTGTGAGCAAAAGAAGGAACAAATCTCCCATTTTGTCTACAGATTTGTAGCAATTCGTTGCTCCCCTGCTCTGCTTACAAGACATGGCATATGAATAATAGCAACAGGGAATAAAACTGCTTTTTCTTTTTTCAGTGTTTCTAGCAGGAACAGGGAGGTAATTGTCCCCCTGTACTCAACATTGGTGCGGCTGCACCTCGAGTACTGTGTTCAGTTTTGGGCCCCTCACTGCAAGAAAGACATTGAGGCCCTGGAACGCATTCAGAGGAGGGCCACGAAGCTGGTGAGGGGTCTGGAGCACAGGCCTTATGAGGAGCGGCTGAAGGAGCTGGGATTGTTCAGCCTGGAGAAGAGGAGGCTCAGGGGAGACCTTATTGCTCTCTATAACTTCCTGAAGGGAGGTTGTGGTGAGCTGGGGGTCGGCCTCTTCTCTCGTGTAATCAGTGATAGAACTAGAGGGAATGGTTTCAAGCTGAGACAGGGGAGGTTCAGGCTGAACATTAGGAAGTATTACTTCTCAGAAAGGGTAATCAGGCATTGGAATGCACTGCCCAGGGAGATGGTGGAGTCACCGACCATGAGAGTGTTCAGGAAACGTTTGGATGTTGTGTTGAGGAATATGATTTATCTGGGAAGTATTGGTAATGGTTGGACTAGATGATCTTCTAGGTCTTTTCCAACCTTGATAATTCTGTGATTCTGTGAAACCACTAAGCCTTTTGCACACAGCTGAGGATGTTGTACTGTGTCCTTTTACTAGAAAGAAGGTGGTGATGAGCAGCCAAGGGTGGCACTTCAGGCTTGGAGGACGTAGGGAGAGCAATAAGAAAAGATTAATCTCAGTCTAATTTTTCTGCAGCTGTTAGAAGACTCTGAGCAGCTTAGCTACTTGGATACCTTAATGTCACTGAAACACCTAAAACATGGCTGAATTTGGGAAAGAAACATCTGAGAAACAGTGATGAGCCTTCAGTCTAATTTTTCTAAGCTTTTGAAAGACCATATACACAATTTAAAAATAAATTACGGAGCATAGACAATATTAGGAAATTAGGCTACCATGTCCATAAGTGGATACAGATTTGGATCTAAATTAGATGCCAAGAGGGGCTTGAAGCAGGTAGAAGTTTGAGGCTGCTATTAGCTTTTGAGCATTGGAAATTCAGTCTTTTGAGTTCTTTAATCATGGAAAAGATGGGATTTTTATTGCATTTGAACTGAAAAAATAACAGCCAATTTGGAGGTGTTCAAGGCCAGGCTGAATGAGGCTTTGAGCAACCTGGTCTAGTGGGAGGTGTCCCTGCCTGTGGCAGGGGGCTGCAACTCTATGATCTCTAAGGTCCCTTCCAACCCAAACCATCCTATGATTCTGTAATTCTATGAATGGTAAATTAAAATTTAAAAAGTTCAGATGTTGGAAAAATTCTGAATTTTTTAAACTTCTAAATCTAAAAAGTCCAGATTAATATCCTATCTAACTAAAAATTATTGAGTGGAAACATAAATTTATCATTGCAACGTCTTAATTGTGTTCCCTTTCTTTGTTCAACAGTGCCACAGATTAAAAAGACAAAGTGATTTGTCACTTGAATATCTTCACATTTCCCAGTTCCCATCAGTCTTGTTTGGGTTAGCTTGCTAAAAAGAAGGAAAGAGGGGTTTCATTTGGTTTTGGTTTTTTTTTGGTTTGGGGTTTTTGGGGGGTAAGGTGGTGTGGGTTTTTTACATGCTCAGGATTGGCCAAAACTGTATTTTATGTATCTCTTGTCATTGCTGTAGTTCATCACCGCAGTTCTTGTCACACATTCCATCCTCTGGCTTTAATTCTTGAAGGGCTTTTTAGCACTTGACATATGCTAAGTGGTTTATTTTTTTTTTACAGAAAGTTTTCCTATACCACAGGATTAGATTCCAATCAGAAGCTCCTGCAGTCAATAGCAAGGCTGCTTGGACTTCTATAGGTTTTGATCAGGACAGTTAACAGGTAGCATTGCCCATCATCCTACAGCCAATTGACTTTCAATTATTGTCTTAAGTGTGAAGCAGATTGTGTTTGTCAGTATGTAAAACCTAAACTATTGATTGTCTAATTTTCTTTTTTATAACTTACTATTTAAATAAGTGCAATATCCGAAGCAAAAAAAAAAATACAAATTGCGGAGAAGTAATGTATTAATTTAATAATGTCAGTTAAGAATGTGTTCCTTCTACAAGTAAAGTAATTGGTACAGTGGCATTTTATAGTGGATGGTAATTTCTAGTAATAAAAATAGAGTTAATTTCCTAAGTAATGTATTGACTTATTAATGATATTTAATGGGTTTCTTACTGATTTTTTTATTGCAGCTGTAAATTAATTAATTTGCTAACTTGTTTCCAAAAGTCTTAATTAAAAGTACTTAAGTGTGCACAAGTAAATGACAAGACATTGTTTTACTTAGCAATGTTCGATTTACCAATTCTAAGTGACTTTCTAAGTAAGGGGCATAGAGACCAAATGCTTCTAAAATGTGTTAAAGCTTTAATGATGCTCCGAGGCTCTTAAAAGCAGCTATTTCCGACATTCGGCCTGTTCAAGAGGAAGTGCTTAGCTTTCAAGTTTTCAAGCTCAGTAAGTAACACAAAAAACATATTTATTTTGGAAATAAATAGACTGTTGTTGCTGAATGCTCCTGTCCACTCAGCAAAAGCTTTTGTCAGTAAGTAACCGAAAGTACATAGAAATACACTCATTGTCTTCAGAGCTGGTAAGTAGATAGCTCTGTAATGATCTCATGATTATAAGACATACACATATTTCTGAAAGTTGAAGCTAAGGTGGTACTAAAAGCAAAATCCTTGATCCAAAGCAGAGGACCTCTCAGGACCTCAAGGCAATTTTACTGGAAAAAGAGATAGTGAGGCAAGAGTAACAATATGGACTTGCATCATGTATGAAGAAATATGAGCAACTGCCAGATAGAATTTTTCATTATTCTGTTTGATAAATAGGATAGCAACAGATTTATGAATCAACTGAAAGAAATCAATAAGGGCTTTCTCCAAACAGGATTACTTATCTATCTGAATCATTACTAAAATGATGGTTTTGTGTATTCAGACAAAACCTGAATATGTATCATTTCAGTTTTCCCACGTATGCTCAGTTTCTGCAGTTTGTCTTATAAATTAATTTGCTGACAGGATGTTGTGGTTAACTGAACTTAATGAAATACCTTTTCAAAAAGAGTTCTTGCTGCTTCCTACTGGAAAATTGCCTAGAAAAGTAAACCTCTTCCAAACTGAGAACTATTATCAGCGTATCTGATAGAACAGTAGAACAGCCCAGGTTGGAAGGGACCTCAGATCATCTGTTCCAACCTTTCATGGGAAGGGGAGACTAGATGAGATTATCCAGCACCCTGACCACCTGCATCTTGAAAACCTCCAGTGGTGGAGACTCCACAACATCCCTGGGGAGGCTGTTACAGTGATTGATTGTTCTCACTGTAAAAAAATTTAAACACAGGTTTTCAACTGAATTCTCATGTTACACACTTACAGCTCATTTAGATGTTAATAATGAATTAATAAAAAAAATTGTCTACCTTTTAAGTAACTTTCACTGGAGTAAAACTGCAAGATGTTTACAGAAGATTTATAAAGCAGCTAACTTAATTGTGTCAATATTTTTTAATTAATTATTTGCTTAGTTGTGATTATGGGACAGTGGAGAGAAGACATGTACCTTCAGTGGAACCAGCCATGTCATTTTATATGATCTGGAAATGCACCACTGCTCAGAAATTGAGGGGAATGGGCAAACAGAACAATGAGCACAGTCAATATTGTGCCGTTGTTCTAAAACTGAAAAACAGACATGATTTTAGGGGAGAGGAAAAAAAAAAGTAGTCTTAAACTTCAAAAGTAGTTGTCTCTATCTGAGGTTTAGGACCAACGTTTGCCATAATACTTACTTGGCCTATCCAGGTCATGTTTGTGTAAAGGAAGCTGGAGAATTTCTTTTGGTATTAAAGCCATGATTAAGAAGCTTACCAAGCCAGAGGATAGATTCAGAGTTAATTGAAGTCAATGGGAATTATTCAGTATGTTTGAATTAAGTTCTGAGCATCTTTCATTTTAAAAAAATATAAAATTAGGCAGATTGGCTGGATTTTTCTTGGAGTGGCCTATGCTACTTATACAGTTCCACTGGGCCGGTTTTCCTGTGGATCTAATTTCACTAAGTAGACATTTGGAAAAGCTTTACTATTTTAAGAATATTTGCCTCCAAATGCTTTGGCAACCGCCTTCCTCACCATTCACCTCTGCTCCCCCATGAGGTATGACTGATTATTCTGACTTCAGGGTGTGTGCCAAAAACAATCTCAAAGCTGCTGGTGTTTTAATCCTGTAGGGATCTTGTGTTGGACAAAAAACTGCTTTACAGATGAGTGTGGTGGCTGTAGTAAAGGTACATTATTTTAAGGTAATTCCAAAGTGGAAATTATTTCACTTGTGGTTTGTGTGCACTTAAGTAAAATAAATTTAATGCACTTGTTATGGAGCTTATCTTTGTTTGAATTTTTCATTTTTGTATATTTTAAATTAAGTTATGGTAATGGTAGGAATAAAAAATTTAGTAAATTCGGTCTTAATATTGCTTCTAGAAAAGGCACAGTAACTCAATTAGTGGTAGAATAACTTCTTACATTAATGAATTAGTGATTATGCATTTCTGTTGCTGACTGTGAACACCTACTTCTTGTGGAGCCAAATTTAGACAGTGATGGCTATGTTAAATAATTTAATCTATTTAGAACATTAGTGTCCTCGCCAAAGGGGAAGGGGAGATGAATCTGCATATCTGGAGCGTTTGGTTTTCATAGGTCTGTCATGCCAGTATGTTGGTGAATGGGACCTAGTGTTCTGTTGTTTTATTTAGTAATTGACGCATTATATATTTTGGGTTTTAAGATATGAGGTAAAAAGTAGTGTTTAAGGTGGTGTAATAATGCTTGTAAAACTGTCTTTAAAATTGATGCACTCATACAGAAGGTGGAAAGGCTGTAATCTGTCACACCAGGACCAAATGTGAGTGTTTCTTAGACAAAGTTACTGTTTTACCAGAGTGAGCAGGTTCATCTACTCTAATTCAAAAAAGGTTAGGTCATGTGCGTGAAGAAACAGGATTGAGAAATCTCAGCCTTTATAATCCAAGGCTTTAATAATCAAAAGAGAAGGGCCTGCTCACAGGACGTACTGGAAACTGCTTGAGAGACACTGCAAATCCCTCAGTTCACCTGCAAATGTTGGCAGTTGTGGGCCTTAAGTACTTTTTAACATGTTGAAGAATTGGCCAATACATTATCTTTTTAATGCCGTATATGATTTTTATCCTGACCTTCTCTCTTAATTAAGGCTTATTTCAACACGGGAGCCATTGATTCAGTGAAAGAAAATGAACTCTGTAATCTGCTTTCCCCAAATTGAACTTATTTTTATTACTATTAATTGCTGCCACTTAGTTTTTGTGATGTTTTAACTGCTTGGATTTATTGGAAGAATCATAGGATTCACTATTATCACTTGAGAGATGAGGAGGACGATGATGATTTACAGATGACCCAATGGTTTTAAACCAGTATTACTCCAGATTCAAAGATTTATGCAAGCTGATTCCATTGTTCCTTAGAACAATCACTTGCTCAAAACCTGAATGCTAAGAAAACTCGAGAGGGAATTGATTGTGACAGGGAACAAAGGTTTTCTTTTGGGTGGTGTTATTACTTTTTTTGAGTAAATAGGAAATTGTATATCCATCAGTTGCCGAAGCGTAGGCTCAGGTTTTGGCCCAGCTCACAAACCTGCCCAGAGGAGTAAAGCAGGGATATAACGTGTGTGGGCTCTTGAGATGACATGTGGCACGTGGAATGAGAGTCCAGGATGTGACTTTGTGCTACGTCTCCTGTCTCTCTGAGAGGACCAGAAGAGGACTGACTCTTGCCAATGCTTTCAGAGCATCCTGTCAGCACATGCTGCATGTGGAACTGCAGCTGTAGCAGAAAGGACACAACAGATGGGGCAGTGGCATGGGTAAAGAGGATGGTTTCTGCAGGACAGGGGGATGTTAGCAGAAGTCAGTTGAGAGAAATCAGATTGGTTTGTATTTCAGAGAGAAAGCAGATGTAGCAGGTGTAGAGAAATGCAGCAGAAAGGTAAAATGTCTGAAGATCTGCAGTCGCTCCTTTTCTGGTACAGTAGTTTGGCTTCTCTTCTAGGTTGCTTCTGTGGTAGAGCCTCTCTTCTGAGTTATAAGTGAGGGTTTTGGTAGAATTGTGACACAGGATCTGTATAGCATCAAGAGATGTCAAAATAGATGGAGTGTAAGAGTTAAACAACACATACTTACATAAATAATGATGAATGAAGGTGGTCTTATGCTCTCCAAGATAGAAACACCACAGTAGACATCAGGAGAATAAAATGGACCCTTACTTGCTTTTTATTTAATCTAAGCAAACTGGAAATGTTAAAAAGTGATTGCCAGCAATTGGTAATAGACACCGTGTGGTATACAGTAACAAGCAGAATTGATGGACAAGCATTTTCTTTCCTCGGCTTTGGGAAGCAGTGGTTGTCATTGCCTCTCCATTTTCTTGATGCATCACACAATGGCGGCTTTTGTCTCTGGTTTGTAGACCCAGAACATTCAGCGTTGAGCAGACCTTGCTCAGCAGAGGTAATAACATGGTCAGGCATGCAGCTGAAAGATCAAGTTTAAAGTAAAAAGCAAGATGCCTACTTGCTGTAAGTCTGATAGACAAGGGGGCTGTGAGGGGTTTCACACTGGCCTACGGGAAGATCATCTTGAGCAGCTCTGGGGAGAGTGAGTGCATGTTACTGACACCACGGCTGATGTGAGATGGGATCATCATGTGGTTAAAGCACTAGACTGGGACTGGGAAACACCTGCCAGCCCCACCACAGACTCCCTGAGTGGATGGGGAGTTATTGCTGCACCACTCCCCTCCTGGGAAAGTGCAGAGACCTTCGTGCTTCCCCGCTCACGTGAAAGGGTTAAAGAACTACCAGCTATCAGGGCACTTGGCAGATATCAAGGTGGTGGTTGCATCTTGTGAAATGCTGTTTGTGTGCAGTGGAGGTATAGGCAAATAGCTTCCGTCAAGTTAGAGGAGGGAGCCTGGGAAGGAACGGGGAGGTGGATGGATAATTGGGCTGCCTCAACTCATTCCCGGTGCCAGCGCTGGATTGCTCAATGGCCCCGAACAAAAATCACGTTCTCAGGCTGTGCCTTGGTTTACGTATCTGAGGAAGGCAGATAACAAGGCTCACTTTCACCGCAAAGGACTTTGAAACCATTAGTGTGAGAACCCTGTGAAGCAGTTAGGACCTACACTAATGAGAGACCTCGGGATAGCCCTCTGCTCTCCCCTTTGCTTGTGGCCAAGATTAGCAAACTGCTGTGGTGGCACTACAGCCTGACAGCTCTGCAAAAGCCTTTCTTCATCTCCAGAGAGTAGTCTTGGCTGAGTATGGAATTGGAAGCCTGCTGAACAAGCCCCAAAAGGAGCTGGCATAAAACTTCTCAGGTGTTCCCATATGTGCCAGAGAGAAAAAGATGAAGAGTTGCTTGAAGAGAAAAGAGGCAAAGGAGGGAAGGAAGAATCACAGAATCACAGAATGTTAGGGATTGGAAGGGACCTCGAAAGATCATCTAGTCCAATCCCCCTGCCGGAGCAGGAACACCTAGATCAGATCGCACAGGAACGCATCCAGGCGGGCTTTGAATGTCTCCAGAGAAGGAGACTCCACAACCTCTCTGGGCAGCCTGTTCCAGTGCTCTGTCACCCTCACTGGAAAGAAGTTTTTTTCTCATATTCAAGTG